>LR738715.1:26261666-26351700 GCA_902687465.1 Secale cereale | reverse complement strand
CAACATACAACTCCAATTCCATCTTCTCCTCCTCCATTTTTTCCAATTTTTTCTTTAACGAAATGTTTTCCTCTTCAACTAAATTTAACCTCTCCACAAGAGGGTCGGTTGGAATTTCCGGTTCAACTACCTCCTAGACATAATAAAACATCTATGCATGTCAGGTTGGTCGGCATAACTATCATAAGCACTAAAACAAATAGTTATAAATTAAAGATAATATACCACATCCGAATCGTAGACCGGACGAGGGCCCACGTGGGCGGATATCAAAACCATCGCACTATATAATAACAAGCAATAATAAACGTAAGAAAATTAGACAAATATCTATCTAAAGCAATAATAAAAGTAAGAAAAGCATGGACATAACAAGAGGCTCACCACGGTGGTGCCGGTGACGAGATCGGCGGGGGCGATCGACGGCGGCGAAGACGGGGACGGGTCGTGACGGACCGCTAAACCTAGACAAATCTCGGAGAAAATAGAGCTTCGAGAGCAGAAAAACTTAACTAGTGTGGCTCGGGCATTCCACCGAACATGTTGTGTGCATAGGAGGTGAGCTAGAGCACCACTAACCCCTCTCCCCCTCGGCCAGAAAAAAAAAACAGAGCAGTGAGCTCTGCTCTTGAGTGAGGGGGTTTATATAGGCAACTCACTGGTCCCGGTTGGTGCTACAAACCGGGGCTAAAGGGGTGCCTTTGGTCCCGGTTCATAAAACAAACCGGGACTAATAGTGGTGGGCCAGGAGCAAGAGCCATTGGTCCCGGTTTTTAGCTCCAACCGGGACCAATAGGTCCAGACGAACCGGGACCAATGGCCCACGTGGCCCGGCCGGCCCCCTGGGCTAACGAACCGGGTCCAGTACCCCCATTGGTCCCGGTTCTAGATTGAACCGGGGCTAATGGGCTGGACCAATGCCCTGTTTTCTACTAGTGCTTAAATGTGTCCTTGGATTTTCTTCTCCTCATTTTTATATTAATGGGTCAATATTATACCATACATGTGGCCCTAAAATTAAAGCCCTCTTTTTCTTCGTCTGGAATATATAAATTTGATTAAACCATGCAACCATCAGTATTTGCTATTGATATGAGATCAAAAAAAAAAAAAACAAGACTGATATATAGTCGTGTGGAATGACTATTCATATTGCGGACTAATATACCTTAAGTATATTTTTTACAATGGAATTTTATTTTGCATATAGCTAGAGGTCATATTCATTGAACTCATTTGAAATTTACTACCATTTTATTATAAAAATAGATTGGCGCAGCAACGCGCGCCATCATGATCTAGTGTTATCTTAGAGTAGGTGCTAGAGGCCTAGAGCGTTTAAACACGCAGCGACGTCAGCTATTACAGCCGCAGTTTTTCAGATTTGTACACATATCCACATGCATCTGAGTTCAACTTGGACAGTTATGATATGGGGTACTATGTAGCTCGTCCTAAAAAAAACACACTCACGAGGAGGATGAAAGGGGAGTGAGAGGAAGGCCTACGACTAGGGTTTTGTCGCCTCCCATCTCGCCCCGAGCGGAGTGACGCAGGGTAGTGGGAATGCCTTTTTTTCGGTCGGCGTCGAGACCTCATCAGATTCATCTGGTCGGCGATGGATAGGCGGTGCTGGTAGCTGGTATGATGATATACTGCAAGATCATGAGGGCTTCGCCAAAGGCCTCAGGACAGGGTGAGCACCCAAATCCTTGCCGCCGCCATTCTTGGCGACCACGAGGGCTTCGCCAGAGCCCTCCTCATGCGGCGAGGATGAGGAAGGGGAGTTAGTGGGAAGGCCGACGGCTAGGATTTTGGTGCCTCTCATCTCGTCCCGAGCGGAGAGATGCCGGGTAGAGGGAATGTCTTTTTCGTCAGCGTCGAGAACTCATCAGGTTCATCTCGTCGACGATAGAGAGGCAGTGCTGGTGGCTGGCATGATGATATACTCTAAGATCACGAGGGATTCGCCAAAGGCCTCAGCACACGGCGAGCACCCAAATCCTTGCGGCCGCCATTCTTGGCGACCACGAGGGCTTCACCAGAGCTCTGCTCAAGCGGCGAGAAGGTAAGGGGAGTTAGAGGGAAGGCCGACGGCTAGGATTTCGTTGCCTCCTATCTCATCCCGAGCGGAGAGATGTCAGGTACATGGAATGCTTTTTTTGGTCGACGCGTACAGCTCGAGACCTCATTAGAGTCATCTCGTCGGTGATAGATAGACAGTGCTGGTGGCTGGCATGATGATATACTGTGAAATCACGAGGGTTTTGCCAAAGCCCTCAGCATAGGGCGGAGCACCCAAATCCTTGCTGCCGCCATTCTTGTCTGTTAGAATACATGTTATCTGTTTAAATCTCCTATAATCTAAACCTTCCTTTATCTCTTCTTCTCTCATTTCCTAATCTGAAACCTCATGTATGGATGAATCAAAGGGATCATCGTATGCTTGTACGCCATGATAGGGGTTGTTCATGTCTCTCATAAATAAACGCACGCAACTTCCATCGGGAGTAGGAAAACACTTCAAATCATTCATTGTCGACAACGAGCGCTTTGCCAGAGCCCTCCTCAAATAGCGACGACGAGGAAATGGGAGTGTCAGGAAGTTCGACGGGTAGGGTTTCGTCGCTTTCCATCTCATCTCCCGAGCGGAGAGACACTGGGTAGAGGGAATAGTTTTTTTCGGTCAATGATAGATAGACAATGCTGGTGGCTGGCATGATGATATACCGTGAGATCACGAGGACTTCACCAAAGCCCTAAGCATAGGGCGGATCACCCAAATCCTTCCCGCCGCCATTCTTGGTGACCACGAGGCCTTTGCCAGTACCCTACTCAAATGGGGACGAGGAGGAAAGTGGAGTGAGAGGAAGGCCGTCGGCTAGGGTTTCGTCACCTCCCATCTCGTCCCGAGCGAAGAGACACGGGTTGAGGGAATGTTTTTTTTTTTCAGTTGGCACGTACTACCTCCTTCCTGGTTTATAGGTCCCTTTTGTAATCTGTGTCAAAGTTTGACCAAAGATTTAACTAATAAAATATTAATGCATGTCAATGAATAATATATCGTTAGATTCATATTTGAATGTAGTTTTTCATTGATATAATATTTTATGACATGCGTGAACATTTTGTTTGTTAAATTTATAGTCAAACTTTACGCAAGTAGTACAGCTTGAGATCTCATCAGAGTCATGTCGTCGACGATAGATTGACAGTGCTGGTGGCTGGCATGATGATGGTCCGCAAGTTGATATCGTCAACAACTCCAAGTCATCACGGTTGCCGTGCTTATCGACTCGACTGCCGTGCGCGCCGTCACGATCACAGATCCACCTCCCAACACAAATCGTTTTGCTCTCAGCACACGTTTTCATGTAGCTCTTGCTCTTCTCCCCTTTTAAATACTCCACAGCACACTCGGTGCCAAGCACTCAAGCCTATTTCTCCTCAGTCCTCACTCCTGACCACCCACACAAACACAAGTCACTGGCAAGGCAAGAGCTACGGAATGGCGAGCACCGAGCTGAGCATGAAGCTCCTCGTCGACACCAAGGCCCGGCGCGTGCTGTTCGCCGAGGCGAGCAAGGACGTGGTGGACTTCCTCTTCTCCTTCCTCTCCCTGCCGGTCGGCACCGCGGTCAAGCTGCTCGACAAGGACTCCATGGTCGGCAGCATCGGCAGCCTCTACGGAAGCGTCGAGAAGCTCGATGGCACCTACGTCCAGCCCGGCGCCGCCAAGGACGCGCTGCTCCACCCCTGCGTCCTCTCGCCGGCGGTGAGCACCAAAAGCTCCCTCCTAGGCTTGCCGGCGCCGCCGCCTCCACAGCCACAGGCCAAGACGTTGTATGGATGCACCTTGTCCTGCAGCTGTTACAATAGCGGATATGGTAGCAACCACTCCAGTACATGCACCAAACTCAAATGCCGGACCTACGTGACGGACAGTTACGGCACCTGCTGCCCATCATGTAACAAGCAGATGAGCACGGAGGTGAAGCTCGTGTCCGGAGGCCAGGCTACGCAGGCGGCGGCCGGCGTCAGCGGGAAGGGGTACGTGCAGGGCATCGTTGTAGAAATTGTAGGATGGCTGAATATTGTGTTGTTGTGTTGTATGTTGTATTGATCTGACCCTTGTGTAGGGTATATATAGGAGTACAAGAGGGGTAGAGACTTGGAGTACAAGACAAGTTACATGTGGTTTAAACTAATCCTATCTCTATCTCCTTATCTCTAACTTAAACCCAATTATATTCTAACATTCCCCCTCAGTCGTAGCGGGAGTGAAGCGGACGATTGCGACTGAATTTGAAGTCTTGCGCTTTCGTCGTCTTCTTCCCTGCGCCATCATCAACTACGTCTCTGATGGGTTGGCACCTAGGGTGGTGACTGCGTCCCCTTCTGGTGCCTTCCAGCCTTCTCCTCTATTCCCTCCCGCAGTCACAGCGGGAGTGGCGTGGACGCTAGTGACGACGCGAACGCTGTTGACTGGAGTTGTTGCCGATGAGTTGCTGTAGATGTAGCCCTGTATGTCGATGTAGAGGTAGCCGATCACGTTGATGTAGCCATGGTCGATGTAGTCGTGGTTGATGGTGTAGTCATCGTGGATGATGAAGCCGCACAAAGCCGGAGGCGCAAAAAAAAATGCGCTATGACGGAGCTGCAGACGTGGACAATGCACCTTGCGGATGTCAGAGGGTGCTGTCGGCGACGAGTCCGCCGGTTTTGCCAAGACCGGAGGAAGCCCATCGAGCACACATCGGTTTTGCCAGAACCGTGTGGCTGTGTAGGGTCGTCACTGTAGTGACGCCGTGTCGATGCAGTCGTGTTGTCGTGGATGACGCGGTCGATGCCGTCGTCGTGACGCGGTCATTGCCGTCGTCGAGGTCGCGTCTTGCAGAAAAATCTCTCAGAGGACGCTGGTTGTCCATCTTGTGGACGAGGCGGCGGCGGTGTGTCGACGATGATGTTGGTGAACACCACGTTGATGAAGACCTTGGCGATGGAGTGTCGGCGTTGCAGCGGCGTGCCGGTGATGATGCGTCGCTTGGAGGCGTCCCTCGTGGCGACGGGGTGTCGATGTCGTGCCATGCTGAAGAAGTATGTTGGCTTGTAGCCTGACGTAGTCGTACAGCTGGATGAAGTGATCGGGTCGGTGAATATTGATGCAGATCGCTCGGTGTAGGTTGATGTGTCATCTCGGTGTAGACGATCTCGGGCGCCCAGGTAGACATGCCCGCAGGTAGGTGCAGATGGCTCGGTGTAGGTCGTTCGTGCGCCGGTGACTGATGATGTAGATGAAGTGCCCTCCTGTAATCCGAGACATGACGCGTCCTGCCACGTAGCTAGCCTCTCGCTGGAGTCTGGTGCTGACGCGTGATCGGAGTTGGCTGCGGCTGCAAATTCTTGTGGATGGTAGCGCGTGATCACGCCACACATGGCCCATGATCAGGTTGATGCAGGTGTGTGACCCATGCATGAGGCCGCACTGTGCTCCCTTGATCGATTGCTCGTGCGTGGCTGGCCATCGCATGGGTGTTGTTGCCGACATGCATAGCTTCGATGATGCCGGAGGCTCGTGGCTATGGGACTGGAGCCGAGCGAGCGCCGCCTTGAGTCACACCGTGAAGACACCTACGTGATGCGCCTCGATGGACGCGGGGCTGCCGATGAAGATGCGACAGGCGATGAATTGATTTGCACCGATCTAATGAATTTCTCACCGGATTAGATAGCAGGTCGTTGGGTCGATAGATCTGCAGTAGCCGGTGTCGGCCGGGAGAGCCTTGTGTAGGGTATATATAGGAGTACAAGAGGGGTAGAGACTTGGAGTACAAGACAAGTTACATGTGGTTTAAACTAATCCTATCTCTATCTCCTTATCTCTAACTTAAACCCAATTATATTCTAACAATCGTGACTTACACGGTGATGGACGACCTCACCGTGACGCCCATGTCCTCCATCTCCAGCATCACCCTGCTCAACACATTCGCCGTCAAGGATCTCAGCGCGCTCCAGGAGAAGACCGTGCAACTCGGCTACGACGAGGTGATCATGAATCCTCACTATCGTTTTCTCTCGCATATTTGTTTGTTAATCATGTCCATCAACCAATCGTCACATTGCATTTCAATCCTGCCATTTTTTGCAGGGTCTGGACATCCTGAAGGCGTCGCTGCAGTCCAAGACCGTCCTCACCGACGTTTTTCTGAGCACCGCCGGCAAGGCTTGAAGCCACGGTCCTGCGCCTGATGCCTCGATCCCTGTAGATTTAGGGTTAATTAAGACTACCCATAGTGGGAGTAACATAGGTAGTAACATCACACATATCTAGATAAAAAAGATGATGTGGCAAGCAATAAATGAAGAAAGAGAGGCATGTGGTAACATAGCTAGTTACTACTAGTATGAGTAACATCACACATATCAAGGTAAGATGAGTCTATGGCCTAATAAATGAAGTCTTCCATGTTACCACACATATGTTACTCCCCACTATAGAGGCAGTAACATAGAGTAGTAACATGGGCATGTTACTACTCTATGTTACTACCCATTATGGCTAGTCTAAGTTGGTTGGTCCTTATGTATGAACACGTGTTGCAAGGGCTAGTAGCTCTATTCGTCTAGCTAAATTAGGTTGGTGTCTTGTGTGAGCATCAGAACTATCCTACCGTGGCATCTTTTGGTAATGCCTAGTATCGTCAGGCTGTCAGCTTGTATTAGTTAGATGCACGTAATCTAGCTTAAGTTGTCGATTACTGATCCTGGTTGTATGCTTGATGCTTGATGTATGGGCTTTGTGTTGATGCTTGCTGTATGCGTTTTCGCACTTGGTAAAAACGCAAAGTTTCTTGGTAAAAATTATGTCATAGTACTTCTGAATATTGATGTTGAGAAGATGGCATTTGTTTGGCCCGTTTGTGTCTTCAGTAATGTTTTATGGCACATTTGCGCCGAACCGATGTGTCAGGTTATCTATGACTTATGCGCACGCTAAGCTATGTACCGAGCTCCTTCACTGATCTTGCCTAGATGGAACCCACATTGCTTGCGGAGCCAAATAGGTTTGATTCATGTGCATACTGAGCTGGCTTTGAGCATCTGAATTTGCATAGCCTTGGCACATGTCAATCAGCATACATCACATTGCCTTGGTGTCACGACTGGCGTGGCCCAAGAGCAGGGAATCCAAGGGGACCCACCTGGCAGAGGCGGGGGCTGATGAGGACCCAGGTGCAGTCGAGTAGGTGTGCGTGTGGTGGTTGGGTTGGTGTGCTTAAGTACAGCCATGTGTGGCTGGTGTGGGGATCGTGTATTACTTGGCTGAATGAATCGGAGCTGAGCTACCCTCTCTCCAAGTTATCTCCTCCCACCACTTTCCCCCTTCTTCCTCCTACCTACTCCGATCCCCTCCTTCTCGATCTCCCTTGCCGGTCAGGCATGTTACAACCTGGTATCAGTGCCATTCCCCTGCTTCCGGTAGCCAAGCCAGTGAATATCCGGCCATACCGCTACACTCCAGAACAGAAAACGGAGATTGAAGCGCAAGTCCAAGAGATGCTGAAGGCAGGACTGATTGTGCCAAGTGTCAGCCCCTTCTCGTCGCCAGTGCTGTTAGTCAAGAAAAAAGATCAAACTTGGAGGTTTTGCGTGGACTTTCGACACTTGAACGCAATCACCCTCAAGCGTGCCTACCCCCTGCCCATCATCGAGGAGCTTCTAGATGAACTTGCCGGCTCAGCTTGGTTCTCCAAACTTGACCTTCGAGCAGGATACCACCAGATCAGGTTGCTGGAGGAAGATGAGATGAAAACAACATTTACGACACACCAGGGACATTTCCAGTTTCGGGTCTTGCCATACGGGGTAACAGGGGGCCCGCCAACATTTCAGGGAGCGATGAACATTTTGATGCATCCACTTCTAAGGCACGGGGTGCTCGTATTCATGGATGATATCCTAGTGCATACCAAAACCATGTCTGAACATTTGGTGTTGCTGAGACAAGTGCTCCAGCGCCTGCAAGAGCACGACTTAAGAGTCAAGCTTTCCAAATGCGCGTTTGCGCAACAAGAAATCAGCTACTTAGGGCACAAGATCAGTAAGGATGGTGTGGCAACATTGGATGAGCACATCAAGGCTGTCCAGACATGGGAGCAACCAACCACAATCAAGCAATTGCGCGGGTTCTTGGGCTTAGCCGGGTACTACAGAAAATTTGTCCGCAACTTTGGTATTCTCGCAAGGCCTCTCAATGACCTCCTCCGGAAGAATACCCTATTTGTCTGGACACCTACGACTGAAGCAGCATTTCAAGCCCTTAAACGCGCGCTGATCGAGGCCCCCGTACTGGCTCTCCCAGATTTCAGCAAGCAATTTGTGATTGAGACAGACGCCAGTGCCACAGGGATCGGCGCGGTATTAATGCAAAACTCGCACCCGGTCACCTACCTCAGCAGGGCTCTATCTCCCCGGAACTTGGGTTTGTCGGCGTATGAGAAGGAGTGCCTCGCGCTATTAATGGCAGTGGATCACTGGCGACTGTACTTGCAACATTCCGAGTTCCTAATTAAGACAGATCAGCGCAGCCTCCTGAACTTGACGGATCAGAGATTGAACACACCTATTCAGCAACGAGCATTCACCAAGCTTGTCGGGCTCCAATTTCGAATCCAGTATAAGGCTGGCACATCGAACAGAGCAGCTGATGCGCTGTCTCGACGTGTGGCAGACCCACAGGCAGAACTTGCGGCCATCTCGGTGTGCCGACCAGTGTGGCTAGACACGATCCTTCAGAGCTACAAGGATGACCCAACAGTGCAGCAGCGACTTGCCCGGTTGGCTCTGGATCCGTTGGCTGATGAAGGTTTTTCTCTACAGGAAGGAGTTCTCCGGTTCCAGGGAAGAATTTGGATCGGGCATGCCCCTGAAATTCAAGAGGCCTTCGTGAGAGCACTCCACGACAGTGCCACGGGAGGTCATTCGGGGTTCCACGCCACGTACCACCGTGTGCGTCGCTTGTTTGCTTGGAAAGGACTGAAAGACACAGTCAAGAGCCTTGTTCGTTCCTGTTTGACATGCCAGCAAGCCAAGACAGAACGGGTGTCTCCGGCAGGACTCCTACAGCCACTTCAATTCCCAAGAGGCCATGGGCAGTCATTTCTCTGGACTTCATTGAAGGGCTGCCCCGTTCAGGAGGGTATGACATCATCCTGGTAGTCGTCGATAAATACTCCAAGTATGCTCACTTTGTTCCGCTAAAGCACCCGTATACTGCCTTCTCGGTTGCCACAACATTCATGCAACATATCTTTCGCCTCCACGGCCTACCTCTGGCAATCATATCCGACCGAGACCGGATCTTCACTAGTGCGCTATGGCAAGAATTATTCAAACTGTCCAAGGCAGAGTTGAGGCTGAGCTCTTCCTATCACCGTCAGACGGATGGCCAGACGGAGAGAGTGAATCAATGTTTAGAAACATATCTCCGATGCTCAGTTCACTCCTGCCCGAAAAACTGGTACAAGTGGCTCTTTCTCGCTGAATACTGGTACAACACGACATTCCATTCAGCATTGGGACGCACGCCGTTTGAGGTCATCTATGGGACGCATCCGAGGGAATCAGGTGTAACTCAAGTGGACGAATGTACGGTGCCAGACCTTGCTGCATGGCTCCACGAGCGGGAGGTGATGCAAGACCTGTTACAGCAACACCTCAAGCACGCCCAAGACCGCATGAAACGTCACCCGGACAAGCACCGTACGGACCGGGAATTCCAAGTGGGTGACTGGGTATTTCTCAAGTTGCAGCCGTTTATTCAGACCTCGGTGGCGCAGCGACCTTACCAGAAACTGGCATTCAGATACTATGGGCCTTACAAGATTGCAGCACGAGTGGGAAAGGTGGCGTACAGGCTCCTTCTTCCAGAAACCAGCAGAATACACCCGGTGGTCCATGTATCGCAGCTCAAGAAGGCGGTTGGGGTGGATGTGCCAGTATCAAGTGAGTTACCTCCTCCTGATGATGTTTTGCAGGCAGCACAAGAACCTCTTTGCGTCCTCGACAGCAAGGAGGTGAGCAGCAACGGCGTCCGCACTCAGCGCGTCCGTGTCCAGTGGAGGGACTGGCCGCCCGCACTCGCGACCTGGGAGAACCTGGAGGCGCTGCAGCGGCGTTTCCCAACGTCACCGGCTTGGGGACAAGCCGGATTCCAAGGGGGGGAGAATGTCACGACTGGCGTGGCCCAAGAGCAGGGAATCCAAGGGGACCCACCTGGCAGAGGCGGGGGCTGATGAGGACCCAGGTGCAGTCGAGTAGGTGTGCGTGTGGTGGTTGGGTTGGTGTGCTTAAGTACAGCCGTGTGTGGCTGGTGTGGGGATCGTGTATTACTTGGCTGAATGAATCGGAGCTGAGCTGCCCTCTCTCCAAGTTATCTCCTCCCACCACTTTCCCCCTTCTTCCTCCTACCTACTCCGATCCCCTCCTTCTCGATCTCCCTTGCCGGTCAGGCACGTTACACTTGGTCACAGATGAGCTTCGAACTGAAAACAAAACAAAACAAATCCCAACAGGGAAAATATTAAAAATATATTTTATTTGTCAGTTTTCAAGTTATGTGCATGTATTTTTTTTTCATGAAAAACGACAGTTATTTCGGCCCATCTAGAACACAAGTTTTGATTCTTTTGTTTTTGGCTTTTGTAAGCATTGAGTTTGTCTGCTTTTGGCTAGGAAAATGAGATAGCGGTATCAAAATGTAGTACCCATAGAAATGATTCAAAAGTTATTTAGTGTTTATTCGGAAGTTATTTAGTGTTTATTTGAAATGTAATACCCACTGAAAAAACATTTTCATGTGAAACTCAAAATCCATTTCCCTTGTAAAAATAATTCAACTTTTTATTTGTCTGTTTGTTGGTCAAACTTATAAACCATGTCTTATTACGGTGACATGCATTTCGGAATAGAGCAACATGACTATTCACGTATACACTATTCAATTTCTCTTAATAAAGCCATGTGCAAAAAAAAAACACTATAAGTTTCAAGTAGGCATGTCTTCTTTCCGCTTTTCAACAAGTTTCAATTGCATGATTTTTTTGGACAACTCATCAACAACTATCGATTATGAAAATGATTGAACATCATTCGAAAACATAAGAGTTAAATTAACATTTATAATGTTTACATGCCGAATAAACATTTCTTCCATATTACATTTATATCGATTACGAAAATGATTTTACATCATCTAATGTATGTTTTGAACAAAATCACATGCGTGAACCAATCAATGGTTGGATGGTTAGGTGAACACCGGTGCGCGAACCAACCAATGGTTGGATGGTTAGGAGAACACCGGCATCCCAGCTCACCAATGTTCAAGTCCTGGTACTCATATTACTTCTGAATTTATTTAAAGATTTTCGGTGATATGCATTCAGTGGAAGAAGACGTTCCCGTCGACTACGAATATGTCAGTGACAACTTTGTCAATCTCAAGATGATGTGTCAGCTCAGTCTCTCGGAGGTGCATGTGTATGTTCATAGCGATGAGTGTATGTGTTTGTAATGTGTTAGAGCATCTCTAGCAGATCCGGTATAACTCCGGCGAACTGCATTTTCCCAGACGTTATAAGGGACGCCCACCCCAAAAAAAAAGGACCGGCCCGTAATTTTTGTAAGGGGGGCATGTAAACCGACCGACTTTCCGGTGTATATGTGGGCGCGGGGTCATTTTAGGTTTCCTATCCTTCATTCCCCGCATCCATTTCCGCCGCAAAATCCACCCCTCTGGCAGCGATTTCCAGCACTTTCGGCCACCGGATCTTGGCGGTGATGGCGTCCGCAGATGAAGGGCGTGGCGGCGGCGAGGGTTTCGACGGTTGCTGCGGGTTCGGCGGGCGTGGCGGCGGTGATGGAGGTTTTGACGGGCGGGGTGTGTTCGGCGGGTGCGACGGGTTCGCCGGTCGTAAGTGTCGCAACGACGACGAGGCCGACATCTCCTCCCTCCGCCCTCCCGTGTTGGACAGGAAAAGGGAGGTGTCGTGGTACTAAGCCTGACATTAAGAGTAGGGGATACGTAGGAAGGGGCAAGGTCCTAACTACGATGAGGTTGTACGCACGAGTTTTACGAGTTCAGGCCCCTCTCGGAGGAGGCAAAAGCCCTACGTCTCGGTGCCCTGAGGCTGTCGACTGGAATATGAGTGTGTGTGTGTTTGTTACAGGGGGTGCGAACCCTTGTACCAGAGGAGGGGGTGGCTTATATAGAGTGCGCCAGGACCCCAGCCATCCCCGTTACATAGGGTTCAATGTACATAAAGACAGGACGTCACTGATAACGCCAGCTATAAAGAGCTATAAATGACCTGTAAGGCTAAAGAGTGAATGCCGGACCGTTGCCATCCTAAGTGACCTTAGATCTTCTGCACTCCGAGTGGTTTCTTGTGTGGTCGGTTGACTTCATCCTGGTCGAATGGAATTGGGTTATCCGAGTGGAACAGTTGGTCGAGTGGGTTGCACTCTAAGGTGACTTCAGTCGGTAAATTCCGCTATACTTTGAATGTCTTTGACTCTAGGGCAGTGTCCTTGGGAAGGGTGTCTAGGTCAGGCCTATTACCCTACCCTAGGTACATGTCATCGTCATTAGCCCCCGAATGGATCGAGGTCCGAGTGAAGATGGAGCTGAAGTTTATTCCGACTCGACCCTTGTGCTTCGGGGCATTTTACTTGAGTCTGGGGAATCATGCTGAAACTTCAGCTTTATTTCAATCACCTTGATCGATTCAGAGGTCGTCGAGTGAACTATATTGATAATCTTCGAGTGTTGCTGTGGCACGAAATCTTCGGCGCGATTGGTTACTCTGCGGTTCCCGGATTTCACGGGATTTGAAATTTCGGGGAAGCACGCGGGACGGGGCGCGTCGCAGTAAACAGAGTGGATTAGACAAGGGCGCCTCGATTCTCGCGCCACCTTTTTCGCCACGTATCGAGCGTGCGATAGATTTGGCAGGATTGCTCGGGCCCGCAAGTCAGCCACTCGGGAGAAGGCCCATAAAACGGCATCGAGGCCGATGCATTGGCACAGTGTGCCTTATTCCTCTTCTTCCTCCTCTGCTTCTCCACCGCGTCCTTCTCCACTCACGCGTTGTCGCCCCCGCTTGTGTGCAGTCTGCCGCAATGGGGATGGACAAGACGGCGGCTCTGGAGCGCGCGAAGAAGGCGCCAGCGATGGCGAACACTAAGAAGATGAGTCGGGGGTCATCGTCGAGATCCGGTTTGCCGCCTGGTTAGATCTAGCGGGACTGGATTCGGTCGATGGGGGCTTGATTGCCCACGAGTCTTGGAGGCTGCTAGGGAACGAGACCGAGCCTCAACCGTAGGATAGTGAGTGCGTCCTCCTCGCAACCCATGTCGATCGCAGTTTCTCCCCACCTCCGCACCCTTTTTCCGGGGCTTCTTGAACTTCTCTGGTGCCCAACTTCATCATTTCTCTCCCAACACAATGACATACCTTGCTGCATATGTCTCTTTGTGTGAAAACTTCTTGGGGTCTCGACCGCATTGTGGTCTGTTTAAGCACATCTTTACCTACCGCTCACAAGCTGTGAAGAAGGCAAATCCGACTGATGAGAAGACACACGTGATCCAAATTTGCAGGGGTTTAGGGATTCAGACGAGGGGTAGGGGTACTTTTCCTACTATGACCCTTCCTGAGTAGGTCAGGGGGTGGCAGTCGACCTTGTTCTACTTCAAAGATGTTCCGACTCCGGGACAGTCGACCGGTCTTCCCCCTTTCACCTTGGATCGATTCCACCAGCCCTCCTCATTAATCATGACTCCGGCAGAGAAAGTAGAGTTGAACATGTTAGTCGACCGAGTAGTTCAACTAGTCCGCGATGGTGTGACTAGCATGGATTTGCTGGAGGTGTTTCTCAGTCGGCGCATACATCCTCTTCAAGCCCGCGATCATCCAATGTGGATGTACTCGGGCACCAATGACACCACTAGGGTCCACTCGGAGGAGGTCACCGAGGAGATGATGGAACAGTGGTTGCGGGGCATCACTAGAAACAAGGATAACCCGAGGGGGACCAGGAGATTTCTTCCATTCGATGCAACCCATGAGCCTGACATGGTCTGACCTTTGTTACCGAGTGACTTTTTTGTTCTAATTTGTAGCTGTCTTCGAATCTGATTGATGTTTGTTCAACTCTTTTCCTTGCAGATTTATACTGAGATGTACTTGATGCCCAATGGAGAGCAAGTCCAGGAGGGAGTGGCGGGCGGAGGCGAGGTCGCCGACTGGAGATCCGATGATGAAAGCGAGGAAGAAAGTGAGGACTCGAGCAGTGGCGAGGAAGTCGACTCACCACCTCGTTCCGAGAGGCGTTCCAAGCAGACACATGATCCAGTAGGCGCATGCGGCAAAGCGGTTCCTCCAAGTACGCAGGTGCCGAAGCGCACTCGGGCGTCTACACCTGATCCGACTGAGAAGGCTCCTAAGCAGCTTAAGGTTGCGCCTCTAATGCTTCGGAAGGCTCTCCCGAAGATCAAGGTGGACGTTCCAATTGCTTCCATGTAAGTGTTCCTCTTCTTTGCTCTTCTTTTGTTCGAGAACTTCGATGCATGTTGCCGATTCATCCGCCTGTTTGATCGAGTGAATTCTGAAACTTCTAGTGCTGCTGCTTCTGGGACTTCCATGGATATTGACATGGGTCAAGATGGTGACGAGACTGAGGATGCGGTCACTTCCAGCGCGGGTATAGCTCCACATCCATGTCGTTACTTTGCTGACTACTCTATCGATCGACTGAATGTTCTTTCGGTCGAATGTTTTGTAGCACCACCCAACGTCATTGAACTGCCGGATGATGATGAGTACGAAGGAGTGCCCCGAAGGAGCACACGAAGGAGGGGCAGGAAAGTTCTTGCTACTCCAGACGCCCATCAACTTGGTGATCCAGTCCGAGCTTCTGTTTCCTTTATTGTTCCTTTGTTGACTGATCATCCTTCGGCGTCGACTGCCCAAGTCCGTGCCCCGTCCGTGCAACACCATGCTTCATATCCTCTAGCTGCTTCGACTGTTCCACCAACTTCGCTCTTCGTTACCCATCGTGTCCCAGAGGACCCAGTGAGTGCGGCTAAGGAGGCTATACGCCAAGCAGGCCTGATGATGGAACAAATGAAGGTGGTGCACGAGGCTAGCAAGGCTGCCTACAATGTCAGCTCTGCTCTTCAAATCAATGTCCAGGTGAGATCTTTCCCGACTGAGTTCTTTTTCGACTGATCTTTACTCTGCTAGGAAATTCTACCTGAAAACTGCTGCTTTGTTATTCGCAAGATGATGTCCGTGGATGAGCATTTGAAACCTTTAATGTGCATCTATCATGAGTCTGCTCTTTGCTCCATTCACCCACTGGTGCTTTAGCTTATGCCGTATAGTTTTTGCACTTGAGTGGACTAGGTCATGTCGAATGTATCCTTGAATCAGTGGGGGCCCGCAGAGTGCACCCACTGGGTGTAGTCCCCGAGACCATGGTTCACTCCGGGCAGTCAACTGTGGTCTAAGAACGAATGTTGTTGTTGTTGTTGTTTCTTGAACCAGTGTGGGGCACACTGAGTGTAGTCCCCGAGACCATGGTCGGCTGCGGGCAGTCGGCTGAGGTCTAAGAATAGCGCCATTTTTTACTCCTTCCACTCGTACTGGGCAGGTCGTGTCGAGTGGGAAATCAAACCAGTGGGGGCACACCAAGTGCACCCACAGGATGTAGTCCCCGAGACTACTGTTGAATATTTTATTCGGTAGTAGTCTTAGAACTCTTTTGGCGTAATAATTTAATCTCTGCACCTTATCACTCGGAAGTGACTGTCTCTTGCTTTTGTCGACTGACTTGCCTTATTCGTTGACTTCAAAAATCTTGTAAGTTCGGGGCTCAGTTTGCTGAATAGGAGAAGAAGTAGATCCAACTCAATCTCGACCTGGAGCTGGCCAGGGAGAACTTGCAGAACGCGAAGGGCGAAATAACTAGTATGAAAGGTACAAAACTTGTCGACTGTCCTTGAATAGGCGTGCGTAGTGAAAACAGACAACTCCAAGCTCGTCTGAAGAGTGTTATTTCTTTTAGACCAAATGAAGCAGGCTCTGGAGCAGAAGGATCTCGACCTCACAGCCCCGCAATAGAAGGCGCAAGAGAAATCAGAGCTTGCCAACAAGAAGTTGGCTTTAGTCAGCAAGTTAGAAGAAGAAAATACCAAGCTGAAGACTGCCCTAGACGAAGCCAACAAAGAAGTGACGCGGCTGAAGAAGGACAAGTTGGCTCTGACCGACAAAGTTGGAGATCTCACCCAGAAGAGGGATGATACGTCTCCAATGTATCTACTTTTCCAAACACGTTTGCCCTTGTTTTGGACTCTAACTTGCATGATTTGAATGGAACTAACCCGGACTGACACTGTTTTCAGCAGAATTGCCATGGTGTTATTTTTGTGCAGAAATAAAAGTTCTCGGAATGACCTGAAAATCCACGAAGAATATTTTTGGAATTTAAAAAAAATACTGGCGAAAGAATCAAGACCATGGGCCCACACCCTGTCCGCGAGGGTGGGGGTGCGCCCCCTGTCTCGTGGGCCCCCTGAGGCTCCACCGACGTCGACTCCAACTCCATATATTCACTTTCGGAGAGAAAAAAAAAGAGAGAAGGAATTCATCGTGTTTTACAATGTGGAGCCGCCGCCAAGCCCTAATCTCTCTCGGGAGGGCTGATCTGAAGTTCGTTCGGGGCTCCGAAGAGGGGAATCCATCGCCATCGTCATCGTCAACCTTCCTTCATCACCAATTTCATGATGCTCACCGCCGTGCGTGAGTAATCCCATCGTAGGCTTGCTAGCCGGTGATGGGTTGGATGAGATTTACCAGGTAATCGAGTTAGTTTTGTTAGGGTTTGATCCCTAGTATCCATTATGTTCTAAGATTGATGTTGATATGACTTTCCCATGCTTAATGCTTGTCACTAGGGCCCGAGTGCCATGATTTCAGATCTGAACCTATTATGTTTTCATGGATATATGTGAGTTCTTGATCCTATCTTGCAAGTCAATAGTCACCTACTATGTGTTATGATCCGGCAACCCCAAAGTGACAATAATCGGGACCACTCCCGGTGATGACCATAGTTTGAGGAGTTCATGTATTTACTAAGTGTTAATGCTTTGGTCCGGTACTCTATTAAAAGGAGGCCTTAATATCCCTTAGTTTCCAATAGGACCCCGCTGCCACGGGTTTGATTCATGTGCATACCGAGCTGGATCTGAGGACCTGAATTTGCAAAGCCTTGGCACCTCAGTTGAGTCCAATGGCTGCTTGAATCTCACCTTCAGATAGTTTCGCTTCGTAAACCCTTTTTTGGTGATGTATTTCGATAGCTAAACCAGTAAATATATTTATATGCCAGTCAGCATACATCACAATGCCTTGGTCACAGATGAGCTTCAAGATGAAAACAAAAGAAAGGATATTCCAACTGAGAAAATATTAAACAATAGTAATAATTTTTCAGTGTTGAAGTTAGGTATGTGCATTTATTATTGGTTTTTCATAAAAAAGAACAATTATTTCGACCCATCTAGAACACAAGTTTTGATGTTTTTTTCTTTGTTTCTTTGCTTTTTGAAGCATTGAGTTATTCCGCTTTTGGCTAGGACAAAAAAAAGATTGTATCAAAATGCAATACCCATAGAAATGATTCAAAAGTTATTTAGTGTTTATTCAGAAGTTGTTTGGAGTTTATTCGAAATGTAATACCCACTCAAAAAATAACTCAACTTTTTATTTGTCTGTTTGTTGGTCAAACTTATAAATCCTGTGTTATTACGGTGACATGCATTTCGGAATAGAGCAACATGATTATCCACGTGTGCACTATGCAATTTCTCTTAATAAAGCCATGTGAAAAAACTATAAATTTCAAGTAGGCATGTACTCTTTCCACTTTTCAATATGTTTCAACTGCGTAATTTTTTTGGACAACTCATTCACAACTATCGATTATGAAAATGAATGAACATCATCTGAAAAGATAAGAGTTTAATAAACATTTATAATGTTTACATGCTGAAAAAACATTTCTTCTATTTTACATTTATATCGATTATGAAAATGATTTTACATTATCTAAAAGTATGTTTTGAACAAAGTCACGTGCGCGAACCAATCTGTTGTTGGATGGTTAGGAGGACAGTGGTATCCTCCTCCCAGTAGGGTTCAAGTCTTATTGCTTACATTATTCCTGGATTTATTTTAGTACTTCCGGATGTGCGTTCAGTGGGAGAAGATATTTCTGTCGACTACGAAGACGTCCGTGACGACTTTGTCAAGCCCAAGATGATGTGCCGGCTCAGTCTCTCGGAGGTGTTCATAGGGGTTGTGTGTGCATGCATGCGTTCATAGCGATGAGTGTATGTGTTTGTACTGTGTTAGAGCATCTCTAACAGATCCCGTATAACTCCGGCGGACATCGTTTTCTGGAACAACGACCCAAAAAACCCGGCCCGCACAGATCCTTGCTACTTCTCGAGCTTGCGTTGTATTCCCTCGAAGAGGAAAGTGTGATGCAGCACAGTAGCGTAAGTATTTCCCTCAGTTTTTGAGAACCAAGGCATCAATCCAGTAGGAGACCACGCGCTAGTCCCTCGCACCTGCACAAACAAATAAGAACTTCGCAGCCAACGTGATAAGGGGTTGTCAATCCCTTTACGGTCACTTACGAAAGTGAGATCTGATAGATATGATAGTTCGATATTTCTGGTATTTTTGGATATAAGAACAGAAAGAAAAAATGGTAAAGTAAAGTAGATTGTAGATTTATATGTTGAGAATAGACCCGGGGACCAAAGGTTTCACTAGTGGCTTCTCTCATGATAGCAGAATTCTACGATGGGTGAACGAATTACTGTCAAGCAATTGATAGAAAAGCGAATAATTATGAGAATATCTAGGCATGATCATTAACTATAGGCATCATGTCCGTGACAAGTAGACCGAAACGATTCTGCATCTACTACTATTACTCCACACATCGACCGCTATCTAGCATGCATCTAGAGTATCAAGTTCATAAGAACAGAGTAACACCTTAAGCAAGATGACATGATGTAGAGGGATAAACTCAAGCAATATGATATAAACCCCATCTTTTTATCCTCGATGGCAACAATACAATACGTGCCTTGCTGCCCCTACTTTCACTGGGAAAGGACACCGCAACATTGAACCCAAAGCCAAGCACTTCTCCCATTGCAAGAACTATAGATCTAGTAGGCCAAACCAAACCAATAATTCGAAGAGACTTGCAAGGATATTATAATCTTACATAAAAGAATTCAGAAAAGAACCAAATATTTCTCATAGATAATCTTGATCATAATCCCACAATTCATCGGATCTCAACAAACACACCGCAAAAAAGAGATTACATCGAATAGATCTCCTGGAAGATCAAGGAGAACTTGGTATTGAGATCCAAAGAGAGAGAAAAAGCCATCTAGGTACTAACTATGGACCCGAAGGTCCGTGGTAAACTACTCACAACTCATGGTGAGGCGATGGTGTTGATGTAGAAGCACTCCGTGGTAGATCCCCCCTCCGGCGGAGCTCCGGAACAGGCCCCAAGATGGGATCTCACGGGAACATAATGTTGCGGCGGTGGAACTAGGGTTTTCTCTTCTCTTCTGATGTTTTCGGGGTACATGGATATATATAGGAGGAAGGAGGGCATCGGGGGACCAACATGGGGCCCATGAGGCAGGGGCACGCCCTGTAGGGGGGGCACCCTCATGGACGCCACGTGTGCCCTATTCTGTGGTTCTCAAGTCTCCGGTAAAGATATCGCTCCAAAAATATCTCTCCCGAAGGTTTCATTCCGTTTGGACTCCGTTTGATATTCCTTTTCTGTAAAACCCTGAAATAGGCAAAAAACAACAATCTGGACTGGGCCTTTGGGTTAATAGGTTAGTGCCAAAAATAATATAAAAGTGTATAGCAAAGCCCATTAAACATCCAAAACATCATAAATAATAGCATGGAACAATAAAAAATTATAGATACGTTAGAGACGTATCAAGCATCCCCAAGCTTAATTCATGCTCGTCCTCGAGTAGGTAAATGATAAAAATAGAATTTTTGATGTGGAATGCTAACCAACATAATTTTCAATGTAATTCTTTTTATCGTGGCATAAATGTTCACATCTGAAAGATTCAAGACAAAAGTCTATATTGACATAAGAAATAATAATACCTCAAGCATACTAACAAAGCAATCATGTCTTCTCAAAATACCATGGCTAAAGAAAGGTATCCCTACAAAATATAGTCTGGCTATGCTCCCTCTTCATCACACAAAATATTCATATCATGCACAACCCCGGTTTCAGCCAAGCTCTTGTTTTCATACTCAATTCTTTCAAACCTTTCAACTTTCACGCAATAGATGAGCATGAGCCATGGATATAGCACTATGGGTCGAATAGAGTGGTGGTTGTGGAGAAGACAAAAAGGAGGGAGATAGTCTCACATCGACTAGGCGTATCAATGGGCTATGGAGATGCCCATCAATAGATATCAATGTGAGTGAGTAGGGATTGCCATGCAACGGATGCACTAGAGCTAAAAATGTATGAAAGCTCAACAAAAGAAACTAAGTGGGTGTGCATCCAACTTGCTTGCTCATGAAGACCTAGGGCATTTGAGGAAGCCCATCGTTGGAATATACAAGCCAAGTTCTATAATGAAAATTTCCACTAGCATATGAAAGTGACTAAACATGAGACTCTCTAGCATGAAGAACATGGTGCTACTTGATACGTCTCCAACGTATCTACTTTTCCAAACACTTTTGCCCTTGTTTTGGACTCTAACTTGCATGATTTGAATGGAACTAACCCGAACTGACGCTGTTTTCAGCAGAATTGCCATGGTGTTGTTTTTGTGCAGAAATGATAAGTTCTCGGAATGACCTGAAAATTTACGGAGAATTATTTTGGAAAATATAAAAAAATAGCTGTGGGAAGATCCAGACCAGGGAACCCACACCCTGTCCACGAGGGTGGGGGCGCGCCCCCTCCCCCAGGGCACGCCCCCTGCCTCGTGGGCCCCCTGATGCTCCACCGACGTACCCCCAGACTCCATATATTCACTTTCGGGGAGAGAAATATCAGAGAGAAAGAATTATTACATTTTACGATACGGAGCCGTCGCCAAGCTCTAATCTCTCTCGGGAGGGCTGATCTGGAGTCCGTTCGGGGCTCCGAAGAGTGGAGATCGTCGCCATCGTCATCATCAACCTTCCTCCATCACCAATTTCATGATGCTCACCGCCGTGCCTGAGTAATTCCATCGTGGTCTTGCTGGACGGTGATGGGTTGGATGGGTTCTATCATGTAATCGAGTTAGTTTTGTTAGGGTTTGATCGCTAGTATCGACTAAGTTCTGAGATTGATATTGCTATGACTTTGCTATGCTTAATGCTTGTCACTAGGGCCCGAGTGCCATGATTTCAGATCTGAACCTATTATGTTTTCATGAATATATGTGTATTCTTGATACTATCTTGCAAGTCTATAGTCACCTACTATGTGTTATGATCCGGCAACCCCGAAGTGACAATAATCGGGACCACTCTCGGTGATGACCGTAGTTTGAGGAGTTCATGTATTCACTATGTGTTAATGCTTTGGTCCGGTGCTCTATTAAAAGGAGGCCTTAATATCCCTTAGTTTCCAATAGGACCCCGCTGCCACGGGAGGGTAGGACAAAAGATGTCATGCAAGTTCTTTTCCATAAGCACGTATGACTATATTCGAAATACATGCCTACATTACATTGATGAACTGAGCTAGTTCTGTGTCACCCTAGGTTATAACTTTTACATGATGAATTGCATCCGACATAATTCCCCATCACCGATCCAATGCCTACGAGCTTTTCCCATATTGTTAGTTGCTTATTTACTTTTCCGCTGCTACTATTACAAAAACTACAAGAACACTACCGTTACTTTTATTGCTGTTACCACTATCTCCATATTACTTTGCTACTAAACTACCTTGCTACAAATACTAAGTTTCCAGGTGTTGTTGAATTGACAACTCAGCTGCTAATAGTTAAGAGTATTCTTTGGCTCCCCTTGTGTCGAATCAATAAATTTGGGTTCAATACTTTACCCTCGAAAACTATTGCGATCCCCTACACTTGTGGGTTATCAAGACTATTTTCTGGCGCCGTTGCCGGGAAGCATAGCTCTATGCTTTAAGTCACTTGGGATTTATATGTGTTGATCACTATGAAGAACTTGAAGGACTCAAAAACCAAGATCTTACCCTCAACTACGAGGGGAGGTAAGGAACTGCCATCTAGCTCTGCACTTGATTCACCATCTGTTATGGGTAAATTTGCGACACCTACTCCTGCTATTGAATCTGATATGTCGTATGTTCTTGATGATGCCACTTCTGCTATGTACGATGAAACTACTTCTATGCCTGATAACACTGTATCACTAGGTGAATTTCTAGATGAACAAATTGCTAAGGTTAGGGAGAATGCAAATATTGAAACTGATAATATTTATGAAAGTGATGACGAAGCTTTTCCCAATAGATATGAATTGCCTGTTGTTCCTGAGGGTTATGTTATGGATGAAGAAACTGCTAGAGACTTTCTTGCTTGCAACGATAGATATGATCTTAAGAAATTATTAGCTAAATTGAAAGAAAAGCCCTTGAATGCTAGAATGAAACATGACCCTGCTTTCGCTACTTCACCTATCTGTGTTACTGATAAGGATTATGATTTCTCTGTTGATCCTGAGTTAATTACTTTGGTTGAATCTGATCCTTTCCATGGCTATGAGTCTGAAACTGTTGTGGGACATCTTACTAAGTTGAATGATATAGCCACCCTGTTTACCAATGATGAAAATATTCGTTATTACTATATCCTTAAGTTATTTTCGTTCTCGTTAAAGGGTAATGCCAAGACTTGGTTTAATTCTCTTGATCCTGGTTGTGTGCGTAGTCCCCGGGATATGATGTATTACTTCTCTGCTAAATATTTTCCCGCTCATAAGAAACAAGCTGCCTTACGGGAAATATATAACTTTGTGCAAATTGAAGAAGAGAGACTCCCACAAGCTTGGGGGAGGCTTCTCCAATTACTTAATGCTTTGCCTAATCATCCTCTTGAGAGGAACGATATACTTGATGTCTTTTATAATGGACTAACCGATGCTTCCAGAGACCACCTGGATAGTTGTGCTGGTTGTGTTTTCAGGGAAAGAACAGTTGATCAAGCTGAATTACTATTGAATAATTGATGTCTACACACGTTTCTATTCTTGTAGACTATGTTGGGCCACCAAGCGCAGAGGTATGTAGGACAACAGCAATCTCCCTCAAGTGGATGACCTAAGGTTTATCGAACTCAGGGAAGTAGAGGTTGAAGATGGTCTCTCTCAAGCAACCCTGCAACTAAGATACAAGAAGTCTCTTGTGTCCCCAACACACCTAATACACTTGTTAGATGTATAGGTGCACTAGTTCGGCGAAGAGATGTTAAATGGCAAGTGATATGGATGGCAAAACAAAGTAATATAAATCTATAATAAAAAGTGCAGCAAGCAAACAAGTGGTAAACGTGAGCACAAATGTTACTGCAATGGTGGAAACAAGGCCTAGGCTTCATACTTTCACTAGTGGCAACTCCCAACAACATTAACATAATCGAATCACATGATATTTCCCATAAAACATGCAAAGGGGACACACTCGGAGGTCATTCCTTCGTGGTCAAGAGAGGACGAGAATTATGTAGGGCTACAAAAGCACACCTCAAAGTTCGTAGTTCTCAATCTAAGGATTTCCCAATGTCACCGCGGCCATCCAAAGAGAGTCCCACAATCACCACAACATATCTAAAGGATAGTCAAAGACAAGCACCAAGAGACTCTCAATCTTCAATCAACACACAAGAGAGGAAATCACTCATGAAAATATTGTTCTAATCCATGTCCAATAGACCGCTGTCACCTTGGTCTCGGGGATTATACTAGATAAAGACAAGTGAGTACATCAATCCAATACATAGAGGAAGGGGAAACATCATGGGATCACCCTAGATTAACATAGCCTATGATCACAACGAAGATCACATCATGGGAGAGAGAATTGACCACATAGCTACTGGTAAGAATCTCAGCCCCGAGGAGGAACTACTCCCGCATCATGGAGGGAGGAAGCAACGTCGATGGAGATGAATCCGGGGGCACTTCCCCGTCTCGGTAGGGTGCCGACACAGGAATTCTGGTCCCCCGAAGCATGATGGCGATGGCGGCGGAGATCGGAATCGCGTCTGGAGAAAAGGGGTCCGGAATCAGGGTTTCCGCGACACGGTGTAAATATATGCCAAAGGAGGCATCAGAGGGGGTCAGGGGTGCCCAGGCGCCCCCCGGCGCGGCCTAGGGGGGGCTGCGTGGGCAGGCCGCCTGGAGCCCCTGTGGGTCCCCTCCGGCCCCACTTTGGCCGCATGGAAGCTTCCGGAACGCTGATTTTTTATATTTTTTTTCCGGGATTTTTCTGGCAGTTCTCGTAATGGGAAAACCTGAAATACAAAAACAGCCGAAAACAGAAACTGGCACTGGGGTGCACTGAGTTAATAGGTTAGTCCAAATATGATCAAAATTGTATGGAAGTGTATAAATATCATAGCAATATCACCCAAAAGAGGCATGGAGCAAGCAGAAATTATAGATACGTTTTGGACGTATCAACATCCCCAAGCTTAATTCCTGCTCGTCCTCGAGTAGGTAAATGATAACAAGAATAATTTCTGTGGTGACATGCTATTAACCATATAGGACTTTTTTGTAGTCATATTACAAAAGCTTACTGAGACAATGAATCTATAGTAATTAAGTTGCCTCATGAGAAAATCACAAAGAACTGAAAGTCTAACAATATGATGCTGAAACATCAAATAGATTTGTAATGAACATGGCGTGCAAATATGATAAAGTGATATCTTGCTTGCCCCCTTTAGTGAAGAAAAACATAAATGCAAGGGCACCTCCAAGGTTTAAGTGATGACTAAATACAATCATTTCAAAATAAACGATATCACAATCATGCAAAAGACAATGCTACTTTGGGACAATGCACATTACACTCAGAATGACAATCATGCTCTCAGTAGTTGGTGCTTTTAAAAGAAGGTGGAGACTCTCGAACCGTGGCTTTTGTTGGCAAGGTTGAAAACCCGTAGTCGGAAACAAAGATAAAACATGTACTAGAGCTCTTGGTTTTAAAAACAGAGGTAATATTTTTTTTAGGTCATGCATGTTTCGTCAACGAATGCTAGCAGACAACTCAATCACTTCTTGAGATGGACAAGTTTCGAGGAACGGCTCCCGAATGAGGACGATCACATCCTCTTAATCTCCTTTGTTTATCACTGCCAAAGTTTTCTGATTTCTCATGAACAAAGCGTGAAGGAGGGTTGGTTTGTTATATTATCTTTTTGAGTCGGGCGCACTCAATGCCAGTTCCTTCTCGTATTATGGGTTTGCACATTATACATGGAATCCCGGGGTGAAGCTTGTCCAACTTAAAAAGATCATGAATTAACTACAACTTCCTCATGAACTTACAACAGAGGCACAAAATAGGAATGCTTTTTCTTTGAATAATTTCGAGGTGGTACATGCAAGTCTCCATTAGGAATGGCAGGTAAATACCATGTAGGAAGGTATCGTGGACTCATATGGCATAACTGGTATAAAGGAATTTGGATGCACAAGCAGTCAGTTGGCATAGTACAGGTGGAGGTTAGCAAAAGACTGGGAGCGACCAAGTAAAAGAGCAATGACGGTCATAATCATGCAGAGAGACAAAACAACATTGAATCAGGCATGGAAGTTATATCGCTACTCAGAAACAAAAGATCATCAAGGCTTGACAGACTTTCTTTACAGTCTTTAATATGCGTGAGCATACGCCAAGTCAATCAAAATAAATTCTTGAAGGACGATATTACTAAACCATACCACATCATAGGCAAACAAATCATTTTGGTACTCCAATAACACATTGGGAACCCCCCAGCTATTTGAGACTAACCATAAGAAAACATGACTTACTAAGTACCATTATGCACGAAGCATTTTTATCATAGACATATCAACCAATGCAACATAAGCAAACTCTCTTAATAAGATAAGCATGATAACTAAAGAGAGTTCAAGGAACCAACTAAACAAAAGCTCTTTAAAAAGATAAGCATGAAAACTAAGAGCTAAGCATGGTAGTAGCTATTGAAAGACAAAGAACACACACAGCGAAGATAGACATGAAAATTGTATGTTATGTTCTAGGTAGAAGTGGAGCGTGTTTCTCTCCCACACAAAGAAAGCTGAGTTCCGACTCGTTATGAAAAACTAAAGAAAACTAAAAAGGAAAACTAAAAGCAAGACGCTCCAAGCATAGCACATAACACATGAAGTGATAAAAATATAGTGGAACGAAGGACGAACTGATAATGTTGATGGAGAAGGGGATGCACGGGGGCATCCCCAAGCTTAGACGCTTGAGTCTTCTTGAATATTTCTTGGGGGTGCATGGGGGCATCCCCAAGCTTGAGCGTTTGACACTCCTGAATCTTTTTATCATCTTCCCTCGCACACTTGAAAACTCCTTTCATACATAACTCATCATAATCTGGTTAGCGAGGTTAGTACCCTTAATAAAATAATTGTTCCTTGCTGGAAATAAGGATATTCTTGAAGGCCTACTGTTTCTCAAGATTGCCAAAAGGTTTTTGCAAAGAAAAAGCAAGCTCAAGGTTTGCAAAATGAAGGAAAGGCAAAACAGGACAGAATCTGTGAAAAACAGAACAGCATGTAGTAAATGATTTTTTTGGGGCACTTCTGCAACTCTAATAAAAAAACTCAGAACTGTCGCACGAAAGACAATTGTATAGAGCACGCTGTCGAAAAAATTCAGACCAAAAAGATGATCTGGTGATTTATATGAATGTTTCTATACAAGGACAGAATCTGTTTCCTGGACAGCACGTCACAACTTTTGAACTTTCTTGCAATCAAAGGCTGCACTTGGCACAAAGTTGAAAAGTAAAGATACAATGATGATGCTACTGTAGTAACGACATCAAGACACAACAAAAGCAAAATAAAATTTTATTCATTGTGGGCTGCCTCCCAAAAGCGCTTTCTTTTATGCCTTTAAGCTAGGCATAAGACTTTAATGATGCTCTCGTAGGAATAAGAGTTGAAGAACAAAAGAGAGCATCAAGAAGCAAATACCAAACACATTTAAGCCTAACATGCTTCCTATGCATAGGAATATTGCAATAGAATAA
Organism: Secale cereale; assembly: GCA_902687465.1. Classification (NCBI taxonomy): domain Eukaryota; kingdom Viridiplantae; phylum Streptophyta; class Magnoliopsida; order Poales; family Poaceae; genus Secale; species Secale cereale. Next base: position 26,324,268 of record LR738715.1, on the reverse strand, counting down.
TTCATTGAAGCACAAAGCAACTAGCATAGGAAGGCAAAACAAGCATAACTTCAAAATATTCACCATAAAGAGAGGAAACTTCTTATTATTAAGATATTTAGAACCAAGTCTCCCTCTCTCATTATAAATTTCAGTGGCATCATGGATGAACTCAACAATATAATCATCACATAAAGCATTGTTGCCATGATCCACATGCAAAAAGGTACTCTCACTCTCCACATAAGCATAATCTTTCTCATTGGTAATAGTGGGAGTAGGACTATCATAAACAACTTGAACACTATAGATTAATTGTATATTAGGAGGGTGGTGTTCAACAAGGGAGTAATTCCCTCCATGATTATGACAAGTTTCATAAGGATAATTTCTCCTTATGTCATAGGTACCTTTATAATCACTATAGATTGGAGTTATAACATCATCATGGTAGAGAAGAGCATTATCATTGCTAGCAACTATATTTGTAAACATGTTATCTTTATTCTTACTAGCAAGAGAATTATCAATTATCACATCACTAGTGGGTAAAGGATTTGCAATCCTATCATCCCCAAGCTTAGAGCTTCCCATATCTTCACTTTCAGAGTTGGTACCAAAAAGATTTTCAAGATCATAAGTAGCATTATCATCATTTTCCCAATCACAATAAGTAACATGCATGTCATAATCAAAATCATCTTCAATAGTACCTACGGACGTATCATCAAGATGATAATTAAGGAAATAAACTTCACCTTCTTCTTTAAACTTACAACCGTTAGGATAAAAGTTGATGGGAGGAATATGCTCAGGCCAGGTTGATACCTATTCTTCTTCCTTCTTGCTCCTCTTCCTCCTCCTCTTCTTTTTCTTCTTCTTCACCTTAGGAGGGAGTGGTTGGAGATGAAGCTTCTCCACATATCCTGGTTTATCATTAGAAACAATAGGGGAAACTTGGAAGAAACTCTCCTTTTTATTAGCAGAAATATAAGAGACATTTTTATACTTTGGTAAAGTTCCCTCCTTTCTAATCTTACTTATGTAATCATTTTCATGGCAATTAACAACACAATAGAGATGGCAATTTTGCAAAGTGTTTTTTATTCCTATGGCATTATCATCCAGCCAAGAAGTCTTTTCTGATAACTCTTCACACATAAAAAATAACATAAGCTCATCATAAAGATCAGAGGTGATCATGTTATCACACAACCGGTTAACAGTTATGTTTTGAAAGTTCATGCATTGAAAATTAAAGTGACCCTCTATACGGCAAAGTTCACAAGTAAAAGGATAAAGGTCACACAATTCTCTAGCAATTTCATTTAAATCTCTGACCCAAGTGATTGTTCTTTCATGCTTATGCTGCTTACAATACTTCTCTTCTTCAATCATAGGCCTTTCACAAGGTCTATCCACTCCACAAAAATTAACATGCTTATATAAAACTTCATTTTTAGGAATTGGATCATGCATGTTGCAATCATCATGAACAATTTCATTTCCTTTGCAAGTCTCTTTAAAAGGTTTATGATACTTGATCCAATCCTCCTTAGGCATATTAAGATGTGAAGCAAAAGATTTGAGGAAATCAACAAGGAGTTGAGAATCAAGTCCAAACTTAGCACTAAACTTATTAAAACTTGTAGTTTCAACAAAGGACTTAATGCAATCATACTCATAAATTATACCTGACTCTTTACCTTTATCGATCTCCCAATCTTCAGTGTTGCATTGAATTCTTTCAAGGAGTTCCCATTTAGCATCAATCTTTTTGTTTGTGAAAGAACCCATAGAGGAGGCGTCGAGCAAATCTTTATCCTGTCGAGAAAGCCTCGCATAGAAATTAGTAATAATCATATCTTTGGGGAGCCCATGGTTAGGACATTTTAGCATTAACGTTTTCAGTCTCCCCCAAGCTTGAGCTATGCTCTCTCCGTCATGAGGATAGAAATTATAAACATAATTCCTATTCTCATGGACTTCATGAAGAGGATAAAACTTGGAGTAAAAGAGAGACTGGATCTCTTCCCAATCCAGCAGGTGAGAGTCATCTAGTAGCCTATACCATTCCAATGCTTTTCCTTTCAGTGACAAGGCAAATAATTTCCTCATGACAAACTCCCTTGATACACCTGCAAGCTTAAATAATGAACATAGTTGTGACAGATATAGCAAGTGTTCACCGGGATGTTTGTCTCCTGCATAACGATTAGCCAAAACATAATCGATAATACCAGCTGGTATTTTATAGGGCACAATTTCAGTAGGGGGAGGAGCAACCACCACAGGTGTGGGGCGTCTTCCCGCAAGCAACGATCCAATAACAAGGTTGTCCATAAGCATAACTAGTGAAATAAAAACAAGAAACAAAAAGATTTAATTGCAAGATCTAAAGATATACCTTCAAGCGCTCACCTCCCCGGCAACGGCGCCAGAAATAGCTTGATGTCTACACACGCTTCTACTCTTGTAGACTATGTTGGGCCTCCAAGCGCAGAGGTTTATAGGACAGCAGCAATCTTCCTCAAGTGGATGACCTAAGGTTTATCGAACTCAGGGAAGTAGAGGTTGAAGATGGTCTCTCTCAAGCAACCCTGCAACTAAGATACAAGAAGTCTCTTGTGTCCCCAACACACCTAATACACTTGTTAGATGTATAGGTGCACTAGTTTGGCGAAGAGATGTTAAATGGCAAGTGATATGGATGGCAAAACAAAGTAATATAAATCTGTAATAAAAAGTGCAGCAAGCAAACAAGTGGTAAACGTGAGCACAAATGGTATTGCAATGGTGGAAACAAGGCCTAGGCTTCATACTTTCACTAGTGGCAACTCCCAACAACATTAACATAATCGAATCACATGATATTTCCCATAAAACATGCAAAGGGGACACACTCGGAGGTCATTCCTTCGTGGTCAAGAGAGGACGAGAATTATGTAGGGCTACAAAAGCACACCTCAAAGTTCGCAGTTCTCAATCTAAGGATTTCCCAATGTCACCGCGGCCATCCAAAGAGAGTCCCACAATCACCACAACATATCTAAAGGATAGTCAAAGACAAGCACCAAGAGACTCTCAATCTTCAATCAACACACAAGAGAGGAAATCACTCATGAAAATATTTTTCTAATCCATGTCCAATAGACCGCTGTCACCTTGGTCTCGGGGATTATACTAGATAAAGACAAGTGAGTACATCAATCCAATACATAGAGGAAGGGGAAACATCATGGGATCACCCTAGATTAACATAGCCTATGATCACAACGAAGATCACATCATGGGAGAGAGAGATAACCACATAGCTACTGGTAGAAACCTCAGCCCCGAGGAGGAACTACTCCCGCATCATGGAGGGAGGAAGCAACGTCGATGGAGATGAATCCGGGGGCACTTCCCCATCCCGGCAGGGTGCCGGCTGATGTCTACACACGCTTCTACACTTGTAGACTATGTTGGGCCTCCAAGCGCAGAGGTTTGTAGGACAGCAGCAATTTCCCTCAAGTGGATGACCTAAGGTTTATCGAACTCAGGGAAGTAGAGGTTGAAGATGGTCTCTCTCAAGCAACCCTGCAACTAAGATACAAGAAGTCTCTTGTGTCCCCAACACACCTAATACACTTGTTAGATGTATAGGTGCACTAGTTCGGCGAAGAGATGTTAAATGGCAAGTGATATGGATGGCAAAACAAAGTAATATAAATCTGTAATAAAAAGTGCAGCAAGCAAACAAGTGGTAAACGTGAGCACAAATGGTATTGCAATGGTGGAAACAAGGCCTAGGGATCATACTTTCACTAGTGGCAACTCCCAACAACATTAACATAATCGAATCACCTGATATTTCCCATAAAACATGCAATGGAGACGCACCCGGAGGTCATTCCTTCGTGGTCAAGAGAGGACGAGAATTATGTAGGGCTACAAAAGCACACCTCAAAGTTCGTAGTTCTCAATCTAAGGATTTCCCAATGTCACCGCGGCCATCCAAAGAGAGTCCCACAATCACCACAACATATCTAAAGGATAGTCAAAGACAAGCACCAAGAGACTCTCAATCTTCAATCAACACACAAGAGAGGAAATCACTCATGAAAATATTTTTCTAATCCATGTCCAATAGACCGCTGTCACCTTGGTCTCGGGGATTATACTAGATAAAGACAAGTGAGTACATCAATCCAATACATAGAGGAAGGGGAAACATCATGGGATCACCCTAGATTAACATAGCCTATGATCACAACGAAGATCACATCATGGGAGAGAGAGATAACCACATAGCTACTGGTAGAAACCTCAGCCCTGAGGAGGAACTACTCCCGCATCATGGAGGGAGGAAGCAACGTCGATGGAGATGAATCCGGGGGCACTTCCCCGTCCCGGCAGGGTGCCGGCTGATGTCTACACACGCTTCTACACTTGTAGACTATGTTGGGCCTCCAAGCGCAGAGGTTTGTAGGACAGCAACAATTTCCCTCAAGTGGATGACCTAAGGTTTATCGAACTCAGGGAAGTAGAGGTTGAAGATGGTCTCTCTCAAGCAACCCTGCAACTAAGATACAAGAAGTCTCTTGTGTCCCCAACACACCTAATACACTTGTTAGATGTATAGGTGCACTAGTTCGGCGAAGAGATGTTAAATGGCAAGTGATATGGATGGCAAAACAAAGTAATATAAATCTGTAATAAAAAGTGCAGCAAGCAAACAAGTGGTAAACGTGAGCACAAATGGTATTGCAGTGGTGGAAACAAGGCCTAGGGTTCATACTTTCACTAGTGGCAACTCCCAACAACATTAACATAATCGAATCACATGATATTTCCCATAAAACATGCAAAGGGGACACACTCGGAGGTCATTCCTTCGTGGTCAAGAGAGGACGAGAATTATGTAGGGCTACAAAAGCACACCTCAAAGTTCGTAGTTCTCAATCTAAGGATTTCCCAATGTCACCGCGACCATCCAAAGAGAGTCCCACAATCACCACAACATATCTAAAGGATAGTCAAAGACAAGCACCAAGAGACTCTCAATCTTCAATCAACACACAAGAGAGGAAATCACTCATGAAAATATTGTTCTAATCCATGTCCAATAGACCGCTGTCACCTTGGTCTCGGGGATTATACTAGATAAAGACAAGTGAGTACATCAATCCAATACATAGAGGAAGGGGAAACATCATGGGATCACCCTAGATTAAAATAGCCTATGATCACAACGAAGATCACATCATGGGAGAGAGAATTGACCACATAGCTACTGGTAAGAACCTCAGCCCCGAGGAGGAACTACTCCCGCATCATGGAGGGAGGAAGCAACGTCGATGGAGATGAATCCGGGGGCACTTCCCCGTCTCGGCAGGGTGCCGACACAGGAATTCTGGTCCCCCGAAGCTTGATGGCAATGGCGGCGGAGATCGGAATCGCGTCTGGAGAAAAGGGGTCCGGAATCAGGGTTTCCGCGACACGGTGTAAATATATGTCAAAGGGGGGCATCAGAGGGGGTCAGGGGTGCCCAGGAGCCCCCCCCCGGCGCGGCCTAGGGGGGGCCGCGTGGGCAGGCCGCCTAGAGCCCCTGTGGGTCCCCTCCGGCCCCACTTTGGCCGCATGGAAGCTTCCGGAACGCTGATTTTTTTTATATTTTTTCCGGGATTTTTCGGACAGTTCTCGTAATGGGAAAACCTGGAATACAAAAACAGCCGAAAACAGAAACTGGCACTGGGGTGCACTAAGTTAATAGGTTAGTCCAAATATGATCAAAATTGTATGGAAGTGTATAAATATCATAGCGATATCACCCAAAAGAGGCATGGAGCAAGCAGAAATTATAAATACGTTTTGGACGTATCAATAATATGCTGGCCAATGAAAATAATTGGACACTTCCTGAACCAGCCCCTAAGCCAACTCCGAAGAAAAGGGGTGTTCTATTTCTCAGTCCTGAAGATATGCAAGAGGCAAAGAAATCTATGAAAGAAAAAGGTATTAAAGCTGAAGATGTTAAGAATTTACCACCTATTGAAGAAATACATGGTCTTGATAACCCGACACAGGTAGTAAAGGTAAATTATCTTTATAGATTTGATGAAGGTGATATTCCTTGTTATAAGTCTGCTAGCCAATGCTTAGATGAGTTTGACAATTTCATTTTGAAACAAGAAAACTTCAATGCTTATGTTGGTAGACAATTGCAACATAGTGCTTATATGATTGAACGCTTGAGTGATTATCTATCTAAAGTTAAAGGTGAATTGAAACTCATTAGTAAACATGCTTCAATGGTTACCACTCAAGTAGAACAAGTACTTAAGGCTCAGAATGATTTGCTCAATGAATTAAATAGTAAGAATAATGATAATGTCATTAGAGTTGTGACTAGAGGTGGCAGAATGACTCGGGAGCCTCTGTATCCTGAAGGCCACCCTAAGAGAATTGAGCAAGATTCTCAGAGAGGTAATTTAGATGCACCTAGTTCTTCTAAGAAAAAGAAAAAAGGAAAAATGATAAGACTTTGCATGCTTCTAGTGAATCTGTAGCTAACACACCCGAGAATCCCAATGATATATCTGTTTCTGATGCTGAGACACAATCTGGTAATGAACATGAACCTAGTGTTACTGTTAATGATGATGTTCATGATGATGCTCAACCTAGCAATGATAATGATATAGAGACTGAACCTGTTGTTGATCTTGATAACCCACAATCAAAGAATCAACATTACGATAAGAGAGACTTTGTTGCTAGGAAGCACGGTAGGGAAAGAGAACCATAGATTCAGAAACCCATGACTTTTCCTCCTAAACCATCCAAGAAAAAGGATGATGAGGATTTTGAGCGCTTTGCTGAAATGATTACACCTATCTTTTTGCGTATACGTTTGACTGATGTGCTTAAAACAAATCCTTATGCTAAGCATATGAAAGATATTATTACCAATAAAAGAAAGATACCTGAAGTAGAAATTTCCACGATGCTTGCCAATTACACTTTTAAAGTTGGAATACCTAAGAAACTAGAAGATCCAGGAGTACCTACTATACCTTGCTCCATCAAAGGAACTATGTTAAAACTGCTTTATGTGATCTTGGAGCCGGTGTCAGTGTTATGCCTCTCTCTTTATATCGTAGAATTGACTTGAGTAAGTTGACACCTACTGAAATATCTTTGCAAATGGCTGATAAATCAACTGCTATACCTGTCGGTATTTGTGAGGATGTGCCTGTTGTAGTTGCAAATGTTACTATTCTAACGGACTTTGTTATACTTGATATTCCCAAGGACGATAGTATGTCTAGTATCCTTAGTAGAGAATTTTTGAATACCGCAGGGGCTGTTATTGATTGCAACAAAGGAAATGTCACTTTTCATGTCAATGGTAATGAGCATACAGTACACTTTCCGAGGAAACAACCTCAGGTCCACAATATCAATTATATTGGAAAAATTTCAACTATTACTATTGGAGGTTTTGAATTTCCTCTTCCTACTATCAAGAAGACATATGACATTCTTATTGTTGGGGACATACATATCCCCATTGAGGTAACCTAGTGTTATTCGAAAATTCTTCGGTTTCATGTTATTCGAAAAGAGATTATTAAAAAGACCTGATCAACCTTGTTAATTGATTCCTTTTGATGAGCATGGGATAGGTGAATCTAGATAGCACAACCTTCTGTACCCTCCTTTTACTTTCTGTTGATTAGGATAAATAAAGCAAAAATAGTATTTTCTTTCTGTTTCCAGAATTATCCATGCAATAAAAAATACCCCGAAAATAAAAGTTCTTCAAATGCCCTGAAAATTAAATATGTTTTTTTGGAATATTTCAGAATATATGGCACAGAACACATAGCGAGGGGAGCCAGCACCTGGCCACGAGGGTACAGGGCACGCCCCCCTACCTCGTGGGCCCCACGTGGCCCCCTCCACTTATTCCTACACCCATACTCTTCTTCCTCCCAAAAAAATCACCAACCAGCTCAATCACGAGTTCTAGCTCATCTTGCTGCCATTTTTGATCTCCTTGCTCAAAGCACCATTCACCAAACTGTTTGGGGGGGTTGTTCCTTCGTATGTGACTCCTCCATTGGTCCAATTAGTTTTTGTTCTAGTGCTTTATTTATTGCAAATTTTTGCTGCTGTGGTGACCTTGTTCTTGAGCTTGCATGTCAAATTTCTTTGGTCCCAAGTAGTTCTAATGCATGATATAGTCCCTAGGCACTTGTAGGAGTTGTTGCAATCAATCTTGTTAAGTTTGGTTAACTTTTATTTTGAGTCTCTAAAAATTTCAGAAATTTTCAGAGGAGGAAAATGATAAAGAGATTGTTGAGGGGTTCCTCTAGTAAGAGTTCAGAGGAGAAGAAGAAGGAAGAAAATAAGAAGCCCAAATATAATCTTCCTCGCATGGCGGAAGTTCGGCCCTGTGAATGGCCTTGTAATGATTTCATGAGAGCTGTCGGGATTTACGAAGACTTTTTGGTTGGCAAATAATGGAGGCCTCACCGACTTCCTCCACGACCAGCGTGAACAGTATCTCTTACTCACTAATATTTTCACGCAAAATTTTCATTTCCATGCTAAGAAAACACCACCTAAAGTGGAGTTTCGTTTAGATGATGAGGTTAAGGAAATATCATTCTTTGAGTTTTGCGAAATATGCAAGATACCCTTTGAAGGTAGACTTGATGAACCACGTCGTGAAGACGTTGAAGGGTTTATTGACGTGATAGTTGTAGGGGAGACTAGACAAGTCTCATGGGCAAGAATTACTAGTTTACATTTCCCTGTTCTGCGCTACTTTGCTTTATTTGCTAGTAGATGTTTAATTGGTCACGGGAACAGTGGGAATCTCAGTGCCCCTGATATTGTCTTTTTACGCCATGCTTTGTTTCAAGACACAAATTTTAGCTTGGGTGTCGTCGTTGCCAAACGACTGAGTCTGAACCGCTCAAAGGGCCCTGTCTTTGGAGGCATCTTTGCTTCTTGCCTTGCTGAACATTTTAGAATACCTATTAGGCATCATGAGAAGGAAGAAAAATTGCTTGCCCTGTTTATCTAGACTATAAGAGTATGGTAGCACACGATTTTATTGTCAAAGACAAAGAGATGTTGCTTAATTATAAATTAAGGTTTGATGAAAAATATTGTGAGATTGTTACCTTGCTTGCACCATCTCTGTTTGATCTGTCTACAGGCATATATCTCGTTACGTCAGATGCCTTCTACAAGTACCAGGGCCAGGCACAAGCTTCAGCGCCTGAGCCGGAACCACCACTCGATCCTTACCATAGTCTGTTTATGGGTGGGATCTGGATGAGCTTGCCAACCAGTGGCACCCAGAGGATACATCTCAGTACACTGGAGGGAGTAGCTTCGATCCGTGGTCATAGACCAACTTAGGCCAAAAACCTAAGCTTGGGGGAGTACGTGTTTCTCACCGACTTTACATTCATGTTCACACACTTATTCTAGTTGTCGGTGCTCACACTCTTTCATTGTACCATCCATGTTTAGTTTCATTTCTTTTTCTCAATCTTTTTCTCGTGTGCTAAAAAAACCTTAAGAAAAACAAAAAATATATTAGTTGTAGCTTCTAGCTAGTTTACTTTCCTTGCTTGTAGTAATAGTAATTAAAAGAAAACCCAAAAAGATTTCTCGTTCTTCTTTTGCTTGTTGGGAGCTTTCCCGTGTAAATAGTTTCTTTTCTTTTCTTTGGGGGTCAAGAGTAGAAGACCATGATTAAAATGCTTAGTGGCTCTCTTATGCTTTATTATTGATTTAACCTTTAGCCATATTACCTTCTCTTCTCTCTTGTATTAAATGCTCGCAGATTCCAGCTTAGTCCAATGCACGTGCACTATTATTATTATCCACACTGTTTGGTCGTGCGAGTGAAAGGCAATAAGGATGATATATGATGAACTAATTGAGATGAGAAAAGCAGGTATGAACTCGACCTCTCTTGTTTTTGTAAATATGATAGTTCATCGTTCCTGATTCAGCTTATTATGAATGAAACATGCTTGCAATGACAATTAGAGATCATAGCTGCTTATGCCATGCTTAATTAGCTGAGAGTTTATAATAGTCTATCTTGTGTGCCAACATGATATTAAAATGGTTGTGATGTGGTATGATAGGGTGGTATCCTCCTTTGAACGATTCAAGTGGTCTGACTTGGCACATGTTCACGCATGTAGTTGAAACAAATCAACATAGCCTCCACGATATTTATGTTCATGGTGATTTATATCCTACTCATGCTTGCATTCATTGTTGGTTAATTTTAATGCATGTTCATGACCGTTGTCGCTCTCTAGCTGGTCGCTTCCCAGTCTCTTTCTAGCCTTCACCTGTACTAAGCGGGGATACTTCTTGTGCATCCACTTCCATAAACCTCAAAGTTATTCCAATGAGTCCACCATACCTTCCTATATGCGGTATTTACCTGCCGTTCCAAGTAAATTTGTATGTGCCAAACTCTAAACCTTCAAATGAAATTCTGTTTTGTATGCTCGAACAGCTCATGTATCAACTAGGGTTGTCTATATATTCCATGCTAGGTGGGTTATTTTCACGATGAGTGGACTCTGCTCATCATTCATGAGAAAATGGCTGGTAACCGGGATGCCCAGTCCCATGCTCAAATCATAATAATTAAACAAAACTCCCCCGGGGCTGTTGCTTGTTTGGACGGTACCCCGTGGATTCGGATGGCCGTGGAGTGTGCTTGTTGGTGGTTGGGAGAGTATAAACTTTACCATTCTGTTTGGGAACCGCCTATAATGTGCGTAGTATGGAAGATATCGAGATTCTTGGTTGTTATGTTGACAATGAAAGTATACCGCTCAAAATGTTATTCATCTCTATTTAAAAATCGAGATTTGGCACCTCTACAAATCCCTGCTTCCCTCTGCGAAGGGCCTATCTATTTACTTTTATGCTGAGCCATCATCCTCTTATAAAAGAGCACCAGTAGGAGAGCACCTCTGTCATTTGCTTATATTGCTATTAATTTGCATTGAGTATGGTCATGACTGGATCTCTTTTACCATGAATTACAATGTCTAGTCAGTCCTTGATCTTTAAAGGTGCTCTGCATTTATGTTTTGCGGTCTCAGAAAGGGCTAGCGAGATACCATCTTGTTATATCATATCATGATTGTTTTGAGAAAGTGTTGTCATCCGAGGTTTATTATTATTACTTGCTAGTTGATTATGCCATTGATGTGAGTAGACATGAGACCTGAAAGTTATTGTGAATGTGGTTAGTTCATGATCATTGCTGAAAACCTGAATGCTGGCTTACATATTTAAAAACAACAAGAGCAAACAGAGTTTGTCAAAGTTTTCTTTATCACTTTCAGTTTATCAACTGAATTGCTTGAGGACAAGTAAAGGTTTAAGCTTGGGGGAGTTGATACGTCTCCAACGTATCTACTTTTCCAAACAGTTTTGCCCTTGTTTTGGACTCCAACTTGCATGATTTGAATGGAACTAACCCGGACTGACGCTGTTTTCAGCAGAATTGCCATGGTGTTGTTTTTGTGCAGTGCTACTTCTCGAGCTTGTGTTGTATTCCCTCGAAGAGGAAAGGGAGATGCAGCACAGTAGCGTAAGTATTTCCCTCAGTTTTTGAGAACCAAGGTTTCAATCCAGTAGGAGACCACGCGCGAATCCCTCGCACCTTCACAAACAAATAAGAACTTCGCAGCCAACGCGATAAGGGGTTGTCAATCCCTTTACGGTCACTTACAAAAGTGTGATCTAATAGAGATGATAGTTTGATATTTTTTATTATAAGAACAGAAAGTAAAAGAGGAAAAGTAAAGTAGATTGTAGATTGATATGTTGAGAATTGACCCGGGGGCCATAGTGTTCTCTAGTGGCTGCTCTCATGATAGCGATATTCTACGGCGGGTAAACAAATTACTGTCGAGCAATTGATAGAAAAGCGACTAATTAGGCATGATCATTATATATAGGCATCATGTCCGTGACAAGTAGACTGAAAGGATTCTGCATCTACTACTATTACTCCACACATCGACCGCTATCCAGCATGCATCTAGTGTATTGAGTTCATAAGAACAGAGTAACGCCTTAAGCAAGATGACATGATGTAGAGGGATAAACTCAAGCAATATGATATAAACCCCATATTTTTATCCTCGAAGGCAACAATATAATACGTGCCTTGCTGCCCCTACTGTCACTGGGAAAGGACACCGCATGATTGAACCCAAAGCCAAGCACTTCTCCCATTGCAAGAACTGTAGATCTAGTAGGCCAAACCAATAATTCGAAGAGACTTGCAAGGATATTATAATGATACATAGAGAGTTCAGAGAAGAACCAAATATTTCTCATAGATAATCTTGATCATAAACCCACAATTGATCGGATCTCGACAAACACACCGCAAAAAGAGATTACATCAAATAGATCTCCTCGAAGACCGAGGAAAACTTTGTATTAAGATCCAAAGAGAGAGAAGAACCATCTAGATACTAGCTATGGACCCGAAGGTATGTGGTAAACTACTCAGAACTCATGGTGAGGCGATGATGATGATGTAGAAGTGATGGGCCTCTAACCCCTCGTTGGTTACCCCAAGTGGAAGGTGTGAGATGCAGTGTTGTGGAAGTTTTTCCCTTAGCAAAGATGCCAAGGATCGAATCCCCAGAGACTCCTAGGTTCAACAAGTAGGTGTCAACTGCTAACGGCGCTAGATATTAGCAATCAACGTGGACCTGCACACAGATACAAATAAATTTGCTCCCAACGAGTACAGAGAGGTTGTCAATCCCTCCGGCCTTGCAGTTCACAAAGGATTAAAAGCAGATGATAGTAGTGATAGATAATGTTTGCAATAGTAAATAATAATGAAAGTAAATAGCGGATGTGATCAGTGATGGTAATATGGACCGGAGTCTCATGATGTTCACTAGTAATGTCTCTCTCCCAAAGGACAATAAAACAGCTATGTGAGGTAAACAAATTACAGCTGGGCAATTGACAGGACCACGAACGCAAACCAATGCTGACTACATTGCAAGAAAGGTTGAGGTTCAAAGCATGGGCGGTACGCCAAAGTAAGTAGACCGAAATCCATCAATATCTACTACTAATCATCCACCTTGAGATATCTATCCAGAACATCTCGCTAGTATTAAGTTGCGAGCCCCACCCATAGTGTAAACTCAAAGCAACAGACAACTGCATTAAAAGAACTTTGCGTAAAGTAAACAATCCTTGCACCCGCGGGCACAAGCACCGTTGTTTTCCCCCTTGTGGCAACAGCACATCCCCTAGACTCATGTTTCTGTCAGTCAAACTAGTCATCGAGGGGCATGAACCCACAATCAAGCATAACGTTCCCTCTTGGAGTCACTACCTACTACTTGGCCAAAGCAATAAATAACAACGGAGAACATGCAAGAATTACTTACGAACATAAATATAAGAGAGGTGAATCAAATATATTACTCAAGAACAATCTGAACATAATCTCATAATCCATCGGATCCCAGCAAACTCAACATAGCAACAGCATAAGGATTACATATGTGCCTCGATCATGTAGGGCAGCTCACGAGGACTAATTAGTGAAGCACAAGAACGGGAGGAGAACATCACATAGCTACTGGTCATGGACTCATGGTCCAAGGGAGACTACTCACGACTCATCCGGGAGGCGTCCATGGTGGTGGAGAAGCTCCCGGTGGCGATCCTCCCCTCCGGCAGGGTGCCGGGAAGGGTTCTCCTGGTGCTCCCGATCTTGGAAGCGGCGGCGGCGGCGGAACAGAGATGGGATCGCGAAAAGAGTTCCTGTTCTGAGGGTTTCGGAGGACGCTTTAAATATATGCCAAAGGGGGGCATCGAGGAAGCTTCGGGGGGCCCAGGCGCCCCCCCAGCGCGGCCCAGGGGGGGGCGCCGCCACGGCGCCTGGAGCCCTGGTGGCCCCCCCCGGCTGTCCTTCGGACGCACGGTAGTTTCCGGAACGCTGATTTTTTATATAATTTTTCTGGATTTTTCCTGGCAGTTCTCGTAACGTGAAAACCTAAAATACAAAAACCGCCGAAAACAGAAACTGGCACTGGGGTGCACTGGATTAGTAAGTTAGTCCAAATATGATCAAAAGTGTATGGAAGTGTATGAATATCATAGCAATATCACCCAAAAGTGGCATGGAGCAACCAGAAATTATAGATACGTTTTGGACGTATCAACATCCCCAAGCTTAATTCCTGCTCGTCCTCGAGTAGGTAAATGATAACAAGAATAATTTCTGTGGTGACATGCTATTAACCATATAGGACTTTTTCATAGTCATATGACAAAAGCTTACTAAGACAATGATTCTATAGTAATTAAGCTGCCTCAATAGAAAATCACAAATGACTGAAAGTTTTACAATATGAAACTGAAACATCAAATAGATTTGCAATGAACATGATGTGCAAATATGATAAAGTGATATCTAGCTTTCCCCCTTTAGTGATGCAAAACATAAATGCAGGGGCACCTCCAAGGTTTAAGTGATGACTAGATACAATGATTTCAGAAATAACGATATCACAATCATGCAAAAGACAATGCTACTTTGGGACAATGCACATTACACTCAGAATGACAATCATGCTCTCAGTAGTTGGTGCTTTTAAAAGAAGGTGGAGACTCAACATAAAAGAATGGTTATGTGCTATAGCTTTATATTTTGAAAACATAGAAGCAATTTTGTCAACGGTAGTAGTACTTCATATGTGTCATGTATAAGACATCCTATAAGCTGCAAGCCTCATGCATCGAATACCAATAGTGCTCGCACCTTGTCCTAATTAGCTCGGATTTCCATGGGTTATCATTGCATTACATATGTTTCAACCAAGTGTCACAAAGGGGTACCTCTATGCCACCTGTACAAAGGTCCAAGGAGATAAATCGCATTTGATTTCTCGTTTTTGATAGATCTCAACTTGAGGACATCCATACCGGGACAACATAGAAAATAGATGATGGACTCCTCTTTAATGCATAAGCATATTCTCATAAGAGATTGAGGATTAATGTCCAAGCTAAAACTTCCACCATGATACATGGCTTTGGTTGGCGGCCCAATGTTCTTCTCTAACAATATGCATATTCAAACCAACCCATGGCAAATCACCCTTACTTCAGACAAGACGAACATGCATAGCAACTCACATGATATTCAACAAAAGTGTGACAGTTGATGGCGTCCCCAAAAACTTGGTTACCGCTCAGCAAGCAACTTATAAGAAATAAGATACATAAGCAACATATTCTTTACCACAATAGTTTTTAAGCTACTTTCCCATGAGCTATGTATTGCAAGGTTAGTCTGCTTAGTACAGGTGGAGGTTAGCAAAAGACTGGGAGCGACCAACTAAGAGAGCAATGACGGTCATAATCATGCAGAGCGACAAAGCAACATTGAATCAGGCATGGAAGTTATATCGCTACTCAGAAATAAAAGATCATCAAGGCTTGACAGACTTTCTTTACAGTCTTAAATATGCGTGAGCATACGCCAAGTCAATCAAAATAAATTCTCGAAGGAAGATATTAGTAAACCATACCACATCATAGGCAAACAAATCATGTTGGTACTCCAATAACACATTGGGAACCCCCCAGCTATTTGGGACTAACCATAAGAAAACCTGAACTACTAAGCACCATTATGCACGTAGCATCTTTATCATAGACATATCAACCAATGCAACGGAAGCAAACTCTCTTAATAAGGTGAGCATGATAATTAAAGAGAGTTCAAGCAACCGACTAAACAAAAGCTCTTTGAAAAGATAAGCATGAATACTAAGAGCTGAACATGATAGTAGCTATTAAAAGACAAAGAACACACACAGCAAAGATAGACATGAAAATTCTATGTTATGTTCTAGGTAGAAGTGGAGCGTGTTTCTCTCCCACATAAAGAACACTGAGTTCCGACTCGTTATGAAAAACTAAAAAGAAAACTCAAAGCAAGACGCTCCAAGCATAGCACATAACACATGAAGTGATAAAAATATAGCGGAACGAAAGTCGAACTGACAATGTTGATGGAGAAGGGGATGCACGGGGGCATCCCCAAGCCTAGACGCTTGAGTCTCCTTGAATATTTCTTGGGGGTGCACGGGGGCATCCCCAAGCTTGAGCGCTTGACACTCCTGAATCTTTTTATCATCTTCCCTCGCACACTTGAAAACTCCCTTCATACATAACTCATCATAATCTGATTAGCGAGGTTAGTACCCATAATAAAATAATTGCACCTTGCTGGAAATAAAGATATTCTTTAAGTTCTACTGTTCCTCAAGATTGCCAAAAGTTTTTTGCAAAGAAAAAGCAAGCTCTTGGTTTGCAAAATGAAAGAAAGGCAAAACAGGACAGAATCTGTGAAAAACAGAACAGCAGGTAGTAGTTGATCTGTTCGGGGTACTTATGCAACTCAAATCAAAAAACTCAGAACAGACACACGAAAGACAATTATATAGAGAACGCTTTCGAAAAAATTCAGACCAAAAAGATGATCTGGTGATTTTATACGAATTTTTCTATCCAAGGACAGAATCTGTTTCCTGGACAGCACCTCACAACTTTTGAACTTTCTAGCAATCAGAGGCTATACTTGGCACAAATATGAAAAGCAAAGATACAATGATGATGCTACAGCAGTAAACAACATCAAGACACAACAAAAGCAAAAAATTTATTCATGTGGGCTTCCTCCCAAAAGCGCTTTCTTTTATGCCTTTAAGCTAGGCATAATGCATAGAGATCAAGTTTTATCAAGAGTAAAAGAATAGCTAGCCCGTACAACGGACTCAAAAGGTAACTTGATCTTCTTTCGAGGGAAGTGTTCCATCCCTTTCTTGAGAGGAAACTGAAATTTTATATTACCCTCTTTCATGTCAATGATAGCACCAACGGTGCGCAAAAAGGGACGTCCCAAAATAATTGGACATGAAGGATCACATTCAATATCCATAATAGTAAAATCAACGGGAACATAATTATCATTGACAACAATAAGAACATCGTCGATTCTCCCCAAAGGTTTCTTTATGGAAGAATCAACGAGACGAAAACCAAAAGAACAAGAATCATAAGGTTTCAATTTAAGCATATCATATATTCTTTTGGGCATAACAGAGGTACTAGCTCCAACATCACATAATGCATAGCAAGAGAAGTCATTCAATTTAATTTTTATCATAGGATCCCAACCATCTTCTAGCTTTCTAGGTATGGAGGCTTCTACTCTAAGTTTCTCCTCCCTAGCTTTGATGAGAGCATTAGTGATATGCTCTGTGAAGGCAAGGTTAAGTGTGCTAGTGCGGGGATCTCTAGTCATCTTGTGAAGGAAATCAATAACTTCGGTAAGAGTGCAATTATCAAAATCAAGGTCATTAGCATCAAGTAAAGTGGTAGTGGTGTCCTTTAGGTTCACTTGTTTGGTAGTTTCTATAGTCATAGCATCACCATTAATAGGTCCAATGGGACCAGGAGTACATTGGGTGCTAAGAGTTTGGATATCCTCAACAACTTGGATAGTAGCAACAGTGTGGTGGGTAGGAAGGCTCTTAATTCTATCTTCTTCCTCCCTTTCTCTAGCCCATCTCTCTTTAAGTTTAGCCATCATCCTAATATTTTCATTAATTTGCACTTGAGTAGCATTAATAGGAGTGACCTTCCTCTCCTCAAGAGGAGAAGTTTTAATTTTAAGCAATTCTATCTCATTGGCTAAGTGGTCTACCTTCAAAGAGAGATCATCTAGTTTATGTAGTTTTTCTTCTACACTCTTATTAAAGGCTTTTTGGGTAGTGATGAAATCTTTAAGCATAATCTCTAGTTCAGTATTGGAGTTCTTGGTGCTAGGATAAGCATTGTTGTTCCCATAAGAATTAGAGGGGAACGGTCTAGGATTGTTACCAAAGTTACTCCTATAAGCATTGCTGTTAAAATTGTTTCTAGAGATAAAGTTCACATCTACTTGTTCTTGAGCAATCAAGGAATTTAAAGGAACATCACGAGGATCACCAGAAGATTGCTTCGAAAGTAGAGATATAATCAAGTCAACTTTTTCATTTAAGGAGGAAATCTCCTCGACAGAGTTTACCTTCCTACCTGTTGGAGTGCGTTCGGTGTGCCATTGGGAATAGTTGGTCATCATCTCATCGAGAAGCTTTGTGGCAGCACCAAGTGTAGTTGACATAAAAGTTCCTCCCGCGGCCGAATCTAACAAGTTCCGCGAGGTAAAGTTCAAGCCTGCATAAAAAGTTTGGATAACCATCCAAGTAGTCAAACCGTGAGTAGGGCAGTTCTTGATAAGAGATTTCATACGTTCCCAAGCTTGGGCAACGTGTTCATTATCCAATTGTTTAAAATTCATTATGTTACTTCTAAGTTGGATAATTTTAGCAGGTGGATAGTATTTTCCGATAAAAGCATCTTTGCACTTGTCCCAAGAATCTATGCTATGTCTAGGCAAAGACTGAAACCAAATTTTAGCTCCTCCTCTCAAGGAGAAAGGAAAAAGCTAAAGCTTAACAATATTACCATCTATTTCTTGGTACTTTTGCATATCACAAAGTTCAACAAAGTTGTTTAAGTGTAAAGCAGCATCATCTCCAGCACCGGAGAATTGTTCTCTCATAACTAAGTTCAGTAAAGCAGGTTTAATTTCATATGAAGGTGCTGAAGTGGCAGGTGTAGTGATAGGTGTGCTGATAAAGTCATCGTTGTTGTGACTAGTGAAGTCACACAACTTGGTGTTCTCGGTGGAACCCATAGTAGCAAGCAAGCAAGATAACTATTTTTGTGATTTTCGATAAAAAGGTACTAAAGAAAAAACTGAAAGGTAAACTAACAAGACTAAAAAGCAAAGGTAAAAGGTAGCGTGCAACTCCCCTATCCTGAAGAGTGGAGTCCTCGGCAACGGCGCCAGAAAAACTCCTTGATGGGCCTCTAACCCCTCGTTGGTTACCCCAAGTGGAAGGTGTGAGATGCAGTGTTGTGGAAGTTTTTCCCTTCGCAAAGATGCCAAGGATCGAATCCCCAGAGACTCCTAGGTTCAACAAGTAGGTGTCAACTTCTAACGGCGCCAGATATTAGCAATCAACGTGGACCTGCACAAAGATACAAATAACTGTGCTCCCAACGAGTACAGAGAGGTTGTCAATCCCTCCGGCCTTGTAGTTCACAAAGGATTAAAAGCAGATGATAGTAGTGATAGATAATGTTTGCAATAGTAAATAATAATGAAAGTAAATAGCGGATGTGATCAGTGATGGTAATATGGACCGGAGTCTCATGATGTTCACTAGTGATGTCTCTCTCCCAAAAGACGATAAAACAGCTATGTGAGGTAAACTAATTACAGCTGGGCAATTGACAGGACCACGAACGCAAACCAATCCTGACTACATTGCAAGAAAGGTTGAGGTTCAAAGCATGGGCGGTACGCCAAAGTAAGTAGACCGAAATCCATCAATATCTACTACTAATCATCCACCTTGAGATATCTATCCAGAACATCTCACTGGTATTAAGTTGCGAGCCCAACCCATAGTGTAAACTCAAAGCAACAGACAACTGCATTAAAAGAACTTTGCGTAAAGTAAACAATCCTTGCACCCGCGGGCACAAGCACCGTTGTTTTCCCCCTTGTGGAAACAGCACATCCCCTAGACTCATGTTTCTGTCACTCAAACTAGTCATCGAGGGGCATGAACCCACAATCAAGCATAACGTTCCCTCTTGGAGTCACTACCTACTACTTGGCCAAAGCAATAAATAACAACGGAGAACATGCAAGAATTACTTACGAACATAAATATAAGAGAGGTGAATCAAATATATTACTCAAGAACAATCTGAACATAATCTCATAATCCATCGGATCCCAGCAAACTCAACATAGCAACAGCATAAGGATTACATATGTGCCTCGATCATGTAGGGCAGCTCACGAGGACTAATTAGTGAAGCACAAGAACGGGAGGAGAACATCACATAGCTACTGGTCATGGACTCATGGTCCAAGGGAGACTACTCACGACTCATCCGGGAGGCGTCCATGGTGGTGGAGAAGCTTCCGGTGGTGATCCTCCCCTCCGACAGGGTGCCGGGAAGGGTTCTCCTGGTGCTCCCGATCTTGGAAGCGGCGGCGGCGGTGGAACAGAGATGGGATCGCGAAAAGAGTTCTTGTTCTGAGGGTTTCGGAGGACGCTTTAAATATATGCCAAAGGGGGGCATCGGGGAAGCTTCGGGGGGCCCAGGCGCCCCCCGGCGCGGCCCAGGGGGGGGGGGGCGCCGCCAGGGCACCTGGAGCCCTGGTGGCCCCCCCCGGCTGTCCTTCGGACGCACGGTAGTTTCCGGAACGCTGATTTTTTATATAATTTTTCTGGATTTTTCCTGGCAGTTCTCGTAACGTGAAAACCTGAAATACAAAAACAGCCGAAAACAGAAACTGGCACTGGGGTGCACTGGATTAGTAAGTTAGTCCAAATATGATCAAAAGTGTATGGAAGTGTATGAATATCATAGCAATATCACCCAAAAGTGGCATGGAGCAAGCAGAAATTATAGATACGTTTTGGACGTATCAAGAAGCACTCCGTGGAAGATCCCCGCTCCGGCGGAGCTCCGGAACAGGTCCCAAGATGGGATCTCACGGGAACAGAAGGTTGCGGCAGTGGAACTAGGGTTTTCTCTGTTGTTCTGATAGTTTCGGGGTACGTAGGCATATATAGGAGGAAGGAGGGCACCGGGGGCCATACATGGGGCCCACGAGGCAGTGGCGTGCCCTAGGGGGGCACCCCCCACCCTCGTGGGCACCACGTAAACCCTACTCCGTGGTTCTCAAGTCTCCCGTGCGTGATTTTCTCCAAAAATATCTCTCCCGAAGGTTTCATTCCGTTTGGACTCCGTTTGATATCCCTTTTCTGTAAAACCCTGAAACAGGCAAAAAAACAGCAATCTGGACTGGGCCTTTGGGTTAGTAGGTTAGTCCCAAATATAATATAAAAGTGTATGACAAAGCCCATTAAACATCCAAAACATCATAAATAATAGCATGGAACAATAAAAAATTATAGATACGTTGGAGATGTATCATGCAGAAATAAAAACTTCTCGGAATGACCTGAAAATTTACGGAGAATTATTTTGGAAAATATAAAAAATACCTGCGGGGAGATCTAGACCAAGGGGGCCCCCACCCTGTCCACGACGGCGGGGGCGTGCCCCCTCCCCCAGGGCGTGCCCCTGCCTCATGGGCCTCCTGATGCTCCATCGACGTACCCCAGATTCCATATATTCACTTTTGGTGAGAGAAAAATCAGAGAGAAAGAATTATCGCGTTTTACGATACGGAGCCACCGCCAAGCCCTAATCTCTCTCGAATTGTACCTTCTCCCGAATTGGAAAGTGGAACATCACAGAAACTAGTTCTAGTTATTCCTACACCAATTAGTGAGGAAGCTAATGATGATGATCATGAAACTTCAGATCAAGTTTCTGCTGAACTTCGTAGATCAACCAGAGTTCGTTCCGCATCAGAGTGGTACGGCAACCCGGTTCTGGAAGTCATGTTACTGGACCATAATGAACCTACGAACTATGAGGAAGCGATGATGAGCCCAGATTCCGCAAAATGGCTTGAGGCCATGAAATCTGAGATGGGATCCATGTATGAGAACAAAGTGTGGACTTTGGTTCACTTGCCCGATGATCGGCAAGCCATCAAAAATAAACGGATCTTCAAGAGGAAGACTGACGCTGACGGTAATGTTACTGTTTACAAAGCTCGACTTGTTGCGAAAGTTTTTCAACAAGTTCAAGGAGTTGACTACGATGATACTTTCTCACCTGTAGCGATGCTTAAGTCTGTCCGAATCATATTAGCAATTGCCGCATTTTATGAAATCTGGCAAATGGATAACAAAACTGCATTCTTTAATGGATTTATTAAAGAAGACTTGTATATGATGCAACCAGAAGGTTTTCTCAATCCTAAAGGTGCTAACAAAATGTGCAAGCTCCAGCGATCCATCTATGGACTCGTGCAAGCATCTCGGAGTTGGAATATACGCTTTGATAAGTTGATCAAAGCATATAGATTTATACAGACTTGCGGTGAAGCCTGTATTTACAAGAAGTGAGTGGGAGCACTACAACCTTTCTGATAAGTATATGTGAATGACATATTGTCGATCGGAAATGATGTAGAATTTTCTGGAAAGCATAAAGGAGTGTTTGAAAGGAGTTTTTCAAAGAAAGACCTTGGTGAAGCTGCTTACATATTGGGCATCAAGATCTATAGAGATAGATCAAGACGCTTGATAAGACTTTCGATGAGTACATACCTTGATAAGATTTTGAAGTAGTTCAAAATGGATCAGTCAAAGAAGGAGTTCTTGCCTGACTTGTAAGGTGTGAAGTTGAGTAAGACTCAAAGCCAGACCACGGCAGAAAAATATAGAGAGAATGAAAGTCATTCCCTATGCCTAAGCCATAGGTTCTGTAAAGTATGCCATGCTGTGTACCAAACATGTTGTGTACCTTGCCATGAGTTTGTCAAGGGGGTACAATAGTGATCCAGGAGTAGATCACTGTACAGCGGTCAAAATTATCCTTAGTAACTGGATGACTAAGGAAATGTTTCTCGATTATGGAGGTGATAAAGAGTTCGTCGTAAAGGGTTACGCCGATGCAAGCTTTGACACTAAATCCAGATGACTCTAAGTATCAATCTAGATGCGTATTGAAAGTGGGAGCAATTAGCTAGAGTAGCTCCATGCAGAGCATTGTAGACATAGAAATTTGCGAAATACATACGGATCTGAATGTGACAGACCCGTTGACTAAACTTCTCTCACAAGCAAAACATGATCACACCTTATTACTCTTGGGTATTAATCACATAGCGATGTGAACTAGATTATTGACTCTAGTAAACCCTTTGGGTGTTGGTCACATGCCGATGTGAACTATGGGTGTTATTCACATAACGATGTGAACTATCGGTATTAAATCACATGGCGATGTGAGCTAGATTATTGACTCTAGTGCAAGTGGGAGACTGAAGGAAATATGCCCTAGAGGCAATAATAAAGTTGTTATTTATATTTCCTTATATCATGATAAATGTTTATTATTCATGCTAGAATTGTATTAACCGGAAACTTAGTACATGTGTGAATACATAGACAAAACAGAGTGTCCCTAGTATGCCTCTACTAGACCAGCTCATTGATCAAAGATGGTTATGTTTCCTAACCATAGACATGAGTTGTCATTTGATCAACGGGATCACATCATTAGGAGAATGATGTGATGGACAAGACCCATCCGTTAGCTTAGCACTATGATCGGTTAGTTTTACTGCTATTGCTTTCTTCATGACTTATACATGTTCCTATGACTATGAGATTATGCAACTCCCGAATACTGTAGGAACACCTTGTGTGCTATCAAACGTCACAACGTAACTGGGTGATCATAAAGATGCTCTACATGTGTCTCCGAAAGTGTTCATGGTGTTGGCATAGATCAAGACTAGGATTTTTCACTCCGAGCGTCGGAGAGGTATCTCTGGGCCTTCTCGGTAATGCACATCATAATAAGCCTTGCAAGCAAAAGACTAATGAGTTAGTCACGAGATGATGTATTACGGAACGAGTAAAGAGACTTGCCGGTAACGAGATTGAACTTGGTATAGAGATACCGACGATCGAATCTCGGGCAAGTAACATACCAATGACAAAAGGAACAACGTATGTTGTTATGCGGTTTGACCGATAAAGATCTTCGTAGAATATGTAGGAGCCAATATGAGCATCCAGGTTCCGCTATAGGTTATTGACCGGAGATGAGTCTCGGTCATGTCTACATAGTGCTCGAACCCGTAGGGTCCGCACGCTTAATGTTTGATGACGATCGGTATTATGAGTTTATGAGTTTTGATGTACCGAAGGAGTTCGGAGTCCCGGATGAGACCGGGGACATGACGAGGAGTCTCGAAATGGTCGATACGTAAAGATCGATATATTGGACGATGATGGGCCTCGAACCCCTCGTTGGTTACCCCAAGTGGAAGGTGTAAGATGC
Source organism: Secale cereale (assembly GCA_902687465.1). Lineage (NCBI taxonomy): Eukaryota > Viridiplantae > Streptophyta > Magnoliopsida > Poales > Poaceae > Secale > Secale cereale. Next base: position 26,300,127 of record LR738715.1, on the reverse strand, counting down.
AGTATTGTAGAAGTGTTTTCCCTTAGCAAAGATGCCAAGGATCGAATCCCCAGAGACTCCTAGGTTCAACAAGTAGGTGTCAACTCCTAACGGCGCAATTAGCAATCAACGTGGACCTGCACACAGATACAAATAACTTTGCTCCCAACGAGTACAGAGAGGTTATCAATCCCTCCGGCCTTGTAGTTCACAAAGGGTTAAAAGCAATGAAAGTAGTGATAGATAGTGTTTTGCAATAGTAAATAATAACGAAAAGTAAATAGCGGATGTGATCAATGATGGTAATAAGGACCGGAGTCTCATGATGTTCACTAGTGATGTATCTCTCCCAAAAGACGATAAAACAGCTATGTGAGGTAAACAAATTACAGCTGGGCAATTGACAGGACCATGAACGCAAACCAATGCTGACTACATTGCAAGAAAGGTTGAGGTTCAAATCATGGGCGGTACGCTAAAGTAAGTAGACCGAAATCCATCAATGCCTACTACTAATCATCCACCTTGAGATATCTATCCAGAACATCTCGCTGGTATTAAGTTGCGAGTCCCACCCATAGTGTAAACTCAATGCAACAGACAACTGCATTAAAAGAACTTTACGTAAAGTAAACAATCCTTGCACCCGCGGGCACAAGCACCGTTGTTTTCCCCCTTGTGGCAACAGCACATCCCCTAGACTCATGTTTCTGTCACTCAAGCTAGTCATCGAGGGGCATGAACCCACAATCAAGCATAACGTTCCCTCTTGGAGTCACTACCTATTACTCGGCCAAAGCAATAAATAACAACGGAGAACATGCAAGAATTACTTATGAACAAAAATATAAAAGAGGTGAATCAAATATATTACTCAAGATCAATCTGAACATAATCTCATAATCCATCGGATCCTAGCAAACTCAACATAGCAACAGCATAAGGATTACATACGTGCCTCGATCATGTAGGGCAGCTCACGAGGACTAATTAGTGAAGCACAAGAACGGGAGGAGAACATCACATAGCTACTGGTCATGGACTCATGGTCCAAGGGAGACTACTCACGAGTCATCCGGGAGGCGTCCATGGTGGTGGAGAAGCTCCCAGTGGTGATCCTCCCCTCTGACAGGGTGCCGGGAAGAGTTCTCCTGGTGCTCCCGATCTTGGAAGCGGCGGCGGCGGCGGAACAGAGATGGGATCGCGAAAAGAGTTCCTCCTCTGAGGGTTTCGGAGGGTCCTTTAAATATATGCCAAAGTAGGGCATCGGGGGAGCTTCGGGGGGCCCAGGCGCCCCCCCGGCGCGGCCCAGGGTGGGCGCGCCGCCAGGGCGCCTGGAGCCCTGGTGCCCCCCCCCCCCCCAGGCTGCCCTTCGGACGCAGTGTTGTTTCCAGAACGCTGATTTTTTATATAATTTTTCTGGATTTTTCTGGGCAGTTCTCGAAACATGAAAACCTGAAATACAAAAACAGTCGAAAACAGAAACTGGCACTGGGGTGCACTGGATTAGTAAGTTAGGCCAAATATGATCAAAAGTGTATGGAAGTGTATGAATATCATAGCAATATCACTCAAAAGTGGCATGGAGCAAGCAGAAATTATAGATACGTTTTGGACGTATCAGACGACTATATTCGGACATCGGAAAGGTTCCGAGTGATTCGGGTATTTTTTGGAGTATATGGGCCTTATTGGGCCATACGGGAATAGAGGAGAAAGGCCAAAAGGAAGGAGGCGCGCGCCCCCCCTCTGGTCCGAATTGGACAAGGGGTGCAGCCCCTTTTCCTTCTCCCTCTCCACCTCTTTCCTTCTCTCCGGCTCCGGAAAGGAAAGGGGAATCCTACTAGGACTTGGGAGTCCTAGTAGGACTCCCCACACTTGGCGCGCCCCCTCTAGGGCCAGCCTCTCCCTTGCTCCTTTATATACGGGGGCAGGGGGGCAACCTAGTACACACAAGTTGAATTGTTTTAGCCGTGTGCGGTGCCCCCCTCCACAGAAAGACACCTCGGTCATACCGTTGCAGTGCTTAGGCGAAGCACTGCGCCGGTAGATACATCATATCCATCACCATGCCGTCGTGCTGACGAAACTCTCCCGTGAAGCTCAACTAGATCAAGAGCTCGTGGGACGTCATCAAGCTGAACGTGTGCTGAACGCGGAGGTGCCGTACGTTCGGTGCTTGATCTGTTGGATCACGAAGAATTCGACTACATCAACCGCGTCACTTGACGCTTCCGCTCCCGGTCTACGAGGGTACATAGACACACTCTCCCCTCTCGTTGCTATGCATCTAGTAGATAGATCTTGCATGATCGTATGAAAATTTTAAAATACTACATTCCCCAACAGTGGCATCATGAGCCAGGTCTATGCGTAGATGATATGCACGAGTAGAACACCATGAGTTGTGGACGATGCTAGTCATAATGCTTACCAGCATGTCATACTTTGCTTCGGCGGTATTGTGAGATGAAGCGGCCCGGACCGACATTACGCGTACGCTTACGCGAGACTGGTTTCACCATTATGTGCACTCGTTGCTTAAAGGTGACTGGCGGGTGTCTGTCTCTCTCACTTTAGCTGAATCAAGTGTGCCTACGCCCGGTCCTTGTGAAGGTTAAAACAGCACATACTTGACGAAACATCGTTGTGGTTTTGTATGCGTAGGTAAGAACGGTTCTTGCTAAGCCCGTAGCAGCCACGTAAAACTTGCAATAACAAAGTAGAGGACGTCTAACTTGTTTTTGCAGGGCATGTTGTGATGTGATATGGTCAAGACATGATGAGATATACGGTTTTGTATGAGATGATCATGTTTTGTAAAGTTATCGGCAACTGGCAGGAGCCATATGGTTGTCGCTTTATTGTATGAAATGCAATCGCCATGTTATTGCTTTACTTTATCACTAAGCGGTAGCGATAGTCGTAGAAGCAATAGTTGGCGAGACGACAATGATGCTACGATGGAGATCAAGGTGTCGCGCCGGTGACGAAGGTGATCATGACGGTGCTTTGGAGATGGAGATCAAAAGCACAAGATGATGATGGCCATATCATGTCACATATTTTGATTGCATATGATGTTTATCTTATTATGCTTCTTATTTTGCTTAGAACGACGGTAGCATTATAAGATGATCCCTTACAAAATTTCAAGGTACAAGTGTTCTCCCTGAGTATGCACCGTTGCGAAAGTTCTTCGTGCTGAGACACCACGTGATGATCGGGTGTGATAGGCTCTATGTTCAAATACAACGGGTGTAAGACAGTTTTGCACACGTAGAATACTCGGGTTAAACTTGACGAGCCTAGCATATGCAGATATGACCTCGGAACACTGGAGACCGAAAGGTCGAGCGTGAATCATATAGTAGATATGATCAACATAAGATGTTCACCATTGAAACTACTCCATCTCACGTGATGATCGGACATGGTTTAGTTGATTTGGATCACGTGATCATTTAGATGACTAGAGGGATGTCTATCTAAGTGGGAGTTCTTATGTAATATGATTAAATTGAACTTTAATTTATCATGAACTTAGTCCTGGTAGTATTAACATATCTATGTTGTAGATCAACAGCTCGCGATGTTGCTCCACGTTTATTTTTTATATGTTCCTAGAGAAAACTAAGTTGAAAGATGTTAGTACCAATGATGCGGACTAGGTCCGTGATCTGAGGATTATCCTCATTGCTGCACAGAAGTGTTATGTCCTTGATGCACCGCTAGGTGACAGACCTATTGCAGGAGCAGATGCAAACGTTATGAACGTTTTCACAAAAGCTTGATATGATGACTACTTGATAGTTTAGTGCACCATGCTTTACGGCTTATAACCGGGACTTCAAAAACATTTTGAACGCCACGGAGCATATAAGATGTTCCAAGAGTTGAAATTAGTATTTCATACTCATGCCCGTGTCGAGAGGTATAAGACCTCTGACAGTACTTTGCCTACAAGATGGAGGAGAATAGCTCAACCAGTGGGCATGTGCTCAGATTGTCTGGGTACTACAATTACTTGAATCAAGTGGGAGTTAATCTTCAAGATAAGATAGTAATTGACAAAGTTCTCTAGTCACTATCACCAAGTTAGTAGAACTTCGTGATGAACTATAATATGCAAGGGATGACAAAGGTAATTCCCGAGCTCTTCGCGATACTGAAATCGGCGAAGGTAGAAATCAAGAAAGAGCATCAAGTGTTGATGAGACCACTTGTTTCAAGTAAAGGGCAAAAGGGATAGAAGGGGAAATTCAAGAAGAATGACAAGCAAGTTGTCACTCCCATGAAGAAACCCAAAGCTAAACTCAAGCCTGAAACTAAGTGCTTCTACTGCAAAGGAAATTGTCACTGGAGGTAGAACTGCCCTAGATACTTGGTGGATAAGAAGGATGGCAAAGTGAACAAAGGTATATTTGATATACAGATTATTGATGTGTATTTTACTAGTGTTCATAGCAACCCCTCGGTATTTGATACTGGTTCAGTTGCTAAAGAGTAGTAACTCGAAATGGGAGTTGCATAATGAACTGAAACTAGTTAAAGGATGAAGTGACGATGTGTATTGGAAGTAGTTCCAAGATTGATATGATCATCATCGCACACTCCCTATACTTTTGGGATTAGTGTTGAACCTAAATAAGTGTTATTTGGTGTTTGTGTTGAGCATGAATATGATTTGATCATGTTTATTGCAATACGGTTATTCATGTAAGTTTGAGAATAATTGTTGTTCTGTTTACATGAATAAAACCTTCTATGGTCATACACCCAATGAAAATGGTTTGTTGGATCTCGATCATGTGATACACATATTCATAATATTGAAGCCAAAAGATGCAAGGTTAATAATGATAGTGCAACTTATTTGTGGCACTGCCGTTTAGGTCATATTGGTGTAAAGCGCATGAAGAAACTCCATAGTGATGGACTTTTGGTATCACTTGATTATGAATCACTTGGTGCTTGCGAACCATGCCTCATGGGCAAGATGACTAAAACTCCGTTCTCCGGAACTGTGGAGCGAGCAAGAGAGTTGTTGGAAATCATACATACTGATGTATGCGGACCAATGAGTGTTGAAGCTAGCGACATGTATCGTTATTTTCTGACCTTCACTGATGATTTGAGCAGATATGGGTATATCTACTTAATGAAGCACAAGTCTCAAACATTTGAAAAGTTCAAAGTATTTCAGAGTGAAGTGGAGAATCATCGTAACAAGAAAATAAGAGTTTCTACAATATGATCGTAGAGGTAAAATATTTGAGTTAGCGAGTTTGGCCTTCAGTAAAAACAATGTGAAATAGTTTCACTACTCACGCCACCTGGAACACCATAGTGTAATGGTGTGTCCGAACGTCATAACCGTACTTTATTAGATATGGTGCGATCGATGATGTCTCTTACCGATCTACCACTATCGCTTTTGGAGTTATGCATTAGAGACAGCTACATTCATGTTAAATAGGGCACCATCTAAATCCATGGAGATGACACCATATGAACTGTGGTTTGACGAGAAACCTAAGCTGTCATTTCTTTAAGTTTGGTACTGCGATGCTTATGTGAAAAAGTTTCAACATGATAAGCTCGAACCCAAATCTGAGAAGTAAATCTTCATAGGATACCCAAAAGAAACTGTTGGGTACACCTTCTATCACAGATCCGAAGGCAAGGTCTTTGTTGCTAAGAGTGGATCCTTTCTAGAGAAGGAGTTTTCTCTCGAAAGAAGTGAGTGGGAGGAAAGTAGAACTTGATGAGGTAATTGTACCTTCTCCCGAATTGGAAAGCGGAACATCACAGAGACTAGTTCCAGTGATTCCAACACCAATTAGTGAGGAAGCTAATGATGATGATCATGAAACTTCAGATCAAGTTTCTGCTGAACTTCGTAGATCAACGAGAGTTCATTCCGCATCAGAGTGGTACGGCAACCCGGTTCTGGAAGTCATGTTACTGGACCATGATGAACCTACGAACTATGAGGAAGCGATGATGAGCCCAGATTCCGCAAAATGGCTTGAGGCCATGAAATCTGAGATGGGATCCATGTATGAGAACAAAGTGTGGACTTTGGTTGACTTGCCCAATGATCGGCAAGCCATCGAAAATAAATGGATCTTCAAGAGGAAGACTGACGCTGACGGTAATGTTACTGTTTACAAAGCTCGACTTGTTGCGAAAGTTTTTCAACAAGTTCAAGGAGTTGACTACGATGAGACTTTCTCACCAATAGCGATGCTTAAGTCTGTCCGAATCATATTAGCAATTGCCGCATTTTATGAAATCTGGCAAATGGATAACAAAACTGCATTCTTTAATGGATTTATTAAAGAAGACTTGTATATGATGCAACCAGAAGGTTTTCTCGATCCTAGAACATAACATAGAATTTTCATGTCTATCTTTGCTGTGTGTGTTCTTTGTCTTTTAATAGCTACTATCATGCTTAGCTCTTAACTTTCATGCTTATCTTTATAAAGAGCTTTTGTTTAGTTGGTTGCTTGAACTCTCTTTAGTTATCATGCTTATCTTATTAAGAGAGTTTGCTTCCGTTGCATTGGTTGATATGTCTATGATGAAGATGCTACGTGCATAATGGCGCTTAGTAGTTCATGTTTTCTTATGGTTAGTCTCAAATAGCTGGGGGGTTCCCAATGTGTTATTGGAATACCAACATGATTTGTTTGCCTATGATGTGGTATGGTTTAGTAATATCTTCCTTCAAGAATTTACTTTGATTGACTTGGCGTATGCTCATGCATATTTAAGACTGTAAAGAAAGTCTGTCAAGCCTTGATGATCTTTTGTTTCTGAGTAGCGATATAACTTCCATGCCTGATTCAATGTTGCTTTGTCGCTCTGCATGATTATGACCGTCATTGCTCTCTTAGTTGGTCGCTCCCAGTCTTTTGCTAACCTCCACCTGTACTAAGCGGACTGACTGCTTGTGCATCCAAATTCCTTTATACCAGTTATGCCATATGAGTCCACCATACCTTTCTACATGGTATTTACCTGCCATTCCTAACGGAGACTTTCATGTACCATCTCGAAATTATTCAAAAAAATGCATTCCTATTTTGTGCCTCTGTTGTAAGTTCATGAGGAAGTAGTAGTTAATTCATGATCTTTTTAAGTTGGACAAGCTTCACCCCGGGATTGCATGTATAATGTGCAAACCCATAATACGAGAAGGAACTGGCATTGAGTGCGCCCGGCTCAAAAAGATAATATAACAAACAAACCCTCCTTCACGCTTTATTCATGAGAAATCAGAAAACTTTGGCAGTGATAAACAAAGGAGATTAAGAGGATGTGATCGTCCTCATTCGGGAGCCGTTCCTCGAAACTTGTCCATCTCAAGAAGTGATTGAGTTGTCTGCTAGCATTCGTTGACGAAACATGCATGATCTAAAAATAATAATTATTACTTCTGTTTTTAAAACCAAGAGCTCTGGTACATGATTTGTCTTTGTTTCCGACTACGGGTTTTCAACCTTGCCAACAAAAGCCACGGTTCGAGAGTCTCCACCTTCTTTTAAAAGCACCAACTACTGAGAGCATGATTGTCATTCTGAGTGTAATGTGCATTGTCCCAAAGTAGCATTGTCTGTTGCATGATTGTGATATCGTTTATTTTGAAATGATTGTATCTAGTCATCACTTAAACGTTGGAGGTGCCCCTGCATTTATGTTTTGCTTCACTAAAGGGGGCAATCGAGATATCACTTTATCATATTTGCACACCATGCTCATTGCAAATCTATTTGATGTTTCAGTATCATATTGTAAAACTTTCAGTTCTTTGTGATTTTCTCTTGAGGCAACTTAATTACTACAGATTCATTGTCTCAGTAAGCTTTTGTCATAAGACTATGAAACGTCCTATATGGTTAATAGCATGTCACCACAGAAATTATTCTTGTTATCATTTACCTACTCGAGGACGAGCATGAATTAAGCTTGGGGATGTTGATACGTCCAAAACGTATCTATAATTTCTGCTTGCTCCATGCCTCTTTTGGGTAATATTGCTATGATATTTATACACTTCCATACACTTTTGATCATATTTGGACTAACCTATTAACTCAGTGCACCCCAGTGCCAGTTTCTGTTTTCGGCTGTTTTTGTATTTCAGGTTTTCCCATTACGAGAACTGCCAGAAAAATCCCGGAAAAATTATATAAAAAATCAGCGTTCCAGAAGCTTCCCGGCACCCGAAGTACAGCCGGAGGGGGGCCTCCAGGGCTCCAGGCGCCCTGGTGGCGCGGCCCCCCTGGCCGCGCCGGGGGGGGGCGCCTGGGCCCCCCGAGCCTCCGCTGATGCCCCCCTTTGGCATATATTTATATCGTGTCCCGAAACCCTCGAGACGGGAACCCTCTTTCGCGATCTCATCTCTGTTCCGCCGCCGCCGTGCTTCCAAGATCGGGAGCACCAGGAGAACTCTTCCCGGCACCCTGCCGGAGGGGAGGATCACCACCGGGAGCTTCTCCACCACCATGGACGCCTCCTGGATGAGTTGTGAGTAGTCTCCCTTGGACCATGGGTCCATGACCAGTAGCTATGTGATGTTCTCCTCCCGTTCTTGTGCTTCACTAATTAGTCCTCGTGAGCTGCCGTACATGATCGAGGCACATATGTAATCCTTATGCTGTTGCTATGATGAGTTTGCTGGGATCCGATGGATTGTGAGATTATGTTCAGATTGTGTTTGAGTAATATATTTGATCTACCTCTTTTATATTTATGTTCGTAAGTAATTCTTGCATGTTCTCCGTTGTTATTTATTGCTTTGGCCAAGTAGTAGGTAGTGACTCCAAGAGGGAACGTTATGCTTGATTGTGGGTTCATGCCCCTCGATGACTAGCTTGAGTGACAGAAACATGAGTCTAGGGGATGCGCTGTTGCCACAAGGGGGAAAACAACGGTGCTTGTGCCCGCGGGTGCAAGGATTGTTTACTTTACGCAAAGTTCTTTTAATGCAGTTGTCTGTTGCTTTGAGTTTACACTATGGGTGGGACTCACAACTTAATACCAGCGAGATGTTCTGGATAGATATCTCAAGGTGGATGATTAGTAGTAGATGCAGATGGATTTCGGTCTACTTGCCTTGGCGTACCGCCCATGCTTTGAACCTCTACCTTTCTTGCAACTTAGTCAGCATTGGTTTGCGCACATGGTCCTGTCAATTGCCCAGCTGTAATTCGTTTACCTCACATAGCTGTTTTATCGTCTTTTGGGAGAGATACATCACTAGTGAACATCATGGGACTCCGGTCCATATTACCATCATTGATCACATCCGCTATTTACTTTCCGCTTTTATCTACTATTTGCAGCAAAACCTATCACTACTATCACTTGTGTTTGATCCTTTGTAAACGACAAGGACGGAGGGATTGACAACCTCTCTGTACTCGTTGGGAGCAAAGTTATTTGTATCTGTGTGCAGGTCCATGTTGATTGCTAATATCGGGCGCCGTTAGCAGTTGACACTTTCTTGTTGAAACTGGGAGTCTCAGGGAAATCGATCCTTGGTATCTTTGCCAAGGGAAAACTTCCGCTACACTGCATCTGAAACCTTCCACTTGGGGTAACCAACGAGGGGCGAGAAGCCATCATCTTAGCACTATGATCGGTTAGTTTTACTGCTATTGCTTTCTTCATGACTTATACATGTTCCTATGACTATGAGATTATGCAACTCCCGAATACCGTAGGAACACCTTGTGTGCTATCAAACGTCACAACGTAACTGGGTGATCATAAAGATGCTCTACAGGTGTCTCCGAAAGTGTTCGTGGTGTTGGCATAGATCAAGACTAGGATTTTTCACTCCGAGTGTCGGAGAGGTATCTCTGGGCCCTCTCGGTAATGCACATCATAATAAGCCTTGCAAGCAAAAGACTAATGAGTTAGTCACAAGATGATGTATTACGGAATGAGTAAAGAGACTTGCCGGTAACGAGATTGAACTAGGTATAGAGATACCGACCATCGAATCTCGGGCAAGTAACATACCAATGACAAAAGGAACAACGAATGTTGTTATGCGGTTTGACCGATAAAGATCTTCGTAGAATATGTAAGAGCCAATATGAGCATCGAGGTTCCGCTATTGGTTATTGACCGGAGATGAGTCTCGGTCATGTCTACATAGTTCTCGAACCCGTAGGGTCCGCACGCTTAACGTTTGATGACGATCGGTATTATGAGTTTATGAGTTTTGATGTACCAAAGGAGTTCGGAGTCCCGGATGAGACCGGGGACATGACGAGGAGTCTCGAAATGGTCGAGACGTAAAGATCGATATATTGGACGACTATATTCGGACATCGGAAAGGTTCCGAGTGATTCGGGTATTTTTCGGAGTATATGGGCCTTATTGGGCCATACGGGAGTAGAGGAGAAAGGCCAAAAGGAAGGAGGCGCCCCCCCCCCTCTGGTCCGAATTGGACAAGGGGTGCAGCCCCCTTTTCCTTCTCCCTCTCCACCTCTTTCCTTCTTTCCTACTCCGGAAAGGAAAGGGGAATCCTACTAGGATTTGGGAGTCCTAGTAGGACTCCCCACACTTGGCGCGCCCCCTCTAGGGCCGGCCTCTCCCTTGCTCCTTTATATACGGGGGCAGCGGGGCACCCTAGTACACACAAGTTGAATTGTTTTAGCCGTGTGCGGTGCCCCCCGCCACAGAAAGACACCTCGGTCATACTGTTGCAGTGCTTAGGTGAAGCCCTGCGCCGGTAGATACATCATATCCGTCACCACGCCGTCGTGCTGACGAAACTCTCCCGTGAAGCTCAACTGGATCAAGAGCTCGTGGGACGTCATCAAGCTGAACGTGTGCTGAACGCGGAGGTGCCGTACGTTCGGTGCTTGATCGGTTGGATCACGAAGAAGTTCGACTACATCAACCGCGTCACTTGACGCTTCCGCTCCCGGTCTACGAGGGTACGTAGACACACTCTCTCCTCTCGTTGCTATGCATCTAGTAGATAGATCTTGCGTGATCGTAGGAAAATTTTAAAATACTACGTTCCCCAACAGCATAAAGAGTTTAGAGAAGAACCAAATATTTCTCATAGATAATCTTGATCATAAACCCACAATTGATCGGATCTCGACAAACACACCGCAAAAAGAGATTACATCGAATAGATCTCCTCGAAGACCGAGGAAAACTTTGTATTAAGATCCAAAGAGAGAGAAGAACCATATAGATACTAGATATGGACCCGAAGGTATGTGGTAAACTATTCAGAACTCATGGTGAGGCAATGATGATGATGTAGAAGCACTCCGTGGAAGATCCCCCCTCCGGCGGAGCTCCGGAACAGGCCCCAAGATGGGATCTCACGGGAACAGAAGGTTACGGCAGTGGAACTAGGGTTTTCTCTGTTGTTCTGATAGTTTCGGGGTACGTAGGCATATATAGGAGGAAGGAGGGCACCGGAGGCCATACATGGGGCCCACGAGGTAGGGGGGTGCGCCCTAGGGGGGCCGCCCCCACCCTCGTGGGCACCACGTAAACCCTACTCCGTGGTTCTCAAGTCTCCCATGCGTGATTTTCTCCAAAAATATCTCTCCCGAAGGTTTCATTCCGTTTGGACTCCGTTTGATATCCCTTTTCTGTAAAATCCTGAAACAGGCAAAAAAACAGCTATCTGGACTGGGCCTTTGGGTTAGTAGGTTAGTCCCAAAAATAATAAAAAAGTGTATGACAAAGCCCATTAAACATCCAAAACATCATAATTAATAGCATGGAACAATCAAAATTATAGATACGTTGGAGATGTATCATGCCGAAATAAAAAGTTCTCGGAATGACCTGAAAATTTACGGAGAATTATTTTGGAAAATATAAAAAATACCTGCGAGAAGATCTAGACCAATGGGGGCCCCACCCTGTCCACGAGGGTGGGGGCGCGCCCCCTGCCCCAGGGCGCGCCCCTGCCTCATGGGCCTCCTGATGCTCCATCGACGTACCCCTAGATTCCATATATTCACTTTCGGTGAGAGAAAAATCAGAGAGAAAGAATTATCGCGTTTTACGATACGGAGCCACCGCCAAGCCCTAATCTCTCTCGAGAGGGTTGATATGGAGTCCGTTCGGGGCTCCGGAGAGTGGAGATCGTCGCCATCGTCATCATCAACCTTCCTCCATCACCAATTTCATGATGCTCACCGCCGTGCGTGAGTAATTCCATCGTAGGCTTGCTGGACGGTGATGGGTTGGATGGGATCTATCATGTAATCGAGTTAGTTTTGTTAGGGTTTGATCCCTAGTATCCACTATGTTCTGAGATTGATGTTGCTATGACTTTGCTATGCTTAATGCTTGTCACTAGGGCCCGAGTGCCATGATTTCAGATCTGAACCTATTATGTTTTCATGAATATATGTGTGTTCTTGATCCTATCTTGCAAGTCTATAGTCACCTAATATGTGTTATGATCCGGCAACCACTAGTGCAGAACCGGGCTTTAGCACCGGTTTGTAGGGGCCTTTAGTGCCGGTTCTTTAACCGGCACTAAAGGGTGGGGACTAAAGGTCCCCCCCCCTTTAGTACCGGTCCAACACGAACCGCCACTAAAGGTCCACCACGTGGCACGAGCCATCGGCGGGTTAGAGGATACCTTTAGTACCGGTTGGTAGCACCAACTGGTACTAAATGCTGTAGGTAGTTTTGGTTTTTTTTCCTTTAATTTTGTGTTATCAATTTAATTTAGAGATTGTTCTTACGTTATAATGTGTTGTTAAATCACTATGTGAAAGTACCGGGGATTAGCTAGTTTGAAGTGGATATGGATCGTCCTAAGTGATCAAGTAATATACTTGATCACTTAGGACGATTCATATCGTCCACTTCAAAGTAGCTAATCCGCGATACTCCTAGTGATTAACAACTCATTATAATATGCGGTTTCTTTCATAAATGATATATGAACTCATCATCATCATCAACATATTAATATAAAAACTCCTGCATCATATCATCACCAACAACACTACTATATAGCTAGGTAATGATCATCATAGTAGTCATTACTACTATCTAATCATCATAGTCGATCATTACCGCTATCTAATCACCGCCAACTCTAGCTTAAAGAAAAAACATTCACTTGTACCAGAAGCAAAGATATCATCGAGTTCAACATGGTCATGAGATTATAATTAAGCATTCATATATAAGACCCCAAGGAAATCATTTTGAGCTTATAAGTTCAGGACGTAGAACACGACATGAGATGCAAGTACTAAGAGCATGAACTAGCTATATAATCACTCCTGCTGATCTCTCTCAGGTAAAATATCATAGAACATGTGTAGCTCTCCTGATTCATCATATTGGAGCATGCAGATGAACCTGTCTCCTAATAGTGGGCTGCCCTTCTGATTACTGCCCCCTAGTACTTCTCTACGATCGTTCACAATTTTGCTCTAGTCTTTCACTATTAAGCATTGTTCGGTGCCAGAAATCCTGAATGCACTCATGTGCAATGTAGGATGTCTTGGCCGTAAGTTAACAATTGACATGCGACCTTTATTACCGATCCACTGAGGCACAACTATCATTGGGAGTCCCTGTTAAAGAACATCATATAGTAACATACTTAGCAATGAAGTTTAGCTTAAAAAATAATGTATGCAAAAGATGCACTGAGGACAAATAGTAAAAATATTACCATCTTGCGTAAATAGAAGTGACCGTAGTTCAATACGAGCACTATTGGTCGCACGTTTTGAGTACTAAGATTTTCAAATTCAGTAAAATAATTTCTCTTGACAGCATCAAGATCTTTAAGCCATGAAACATAATGACTTATCTCCTCGCAGTTTAGTTCAGCCTCGGGACAGTGGACGGTCATGTCTACCAAGCGCTGGACATGTTTGCTTGAATAGAAATAAGCTATCAATATAAATTACTTGTCAGCTATTTATGAATACAATATCGAAGACATAAATATGGTTGAGAAACTCACATAATGGTAGAACCGGAGATGTCTGCACATCGACCCAAATGTCTCTATTACCTTCAATATCATCTTCCGGACGAATATCAAAGGTGATAAGCATATCAGGCTCAAATGCATAAGCCTTGCATAGTGCTTGCCATGTTTTGCATTCAAAATAGGTGTAAGTGTCTGCATTGTATAATTTGACGTCGAAGGTATAACCATGCTCGGTCTTCAAATAAACTCTCTTTACCTCCATAGTTTTGTTAGGACTGAAACCTATCTTATCCAAGACAAAAATTCTTGCATAGCAGGGGATACGCTAGTAGAGAATAGTGAAAATAAAAAATTATAAGTTGAAGCAAATAGTGAAAATTTAAAATTACGAAAAAGACTTGTCCTTGTGACTTACTGTATCTACGTCGAGGGTCTCATCCAGCTTGATGCTGAAGCGCCTATCATCAACTAGGATATTTCTGTTGCACAGACCGCGATGGTCTTCATAGTGTTCGCACATAACGAAATCATTTTCGTTGTCAGAGGACATTTCCTATATGTTCATAGGTGAAACATAGGTTGATAAACACTTACTAGTTCAATTAATTAATACAACGCTAAAACCACTAATAGGCAAAACTAATTAAATCATCTATTGCGTCCGTACATCATTGAAATATTATCACTAATACATCTCGAATATAGTATCATACATATAACATCACTAATTAATACAGCTAAAACCCTAGCGAGCGACGGGTATCGACGCGAGCGGTGGACACCCAAAGAGAAGGAACCATCACAGGATCATAGCTCCAGTAAGATCCCTGAAGAACCTGCCAGGTATTTTCGAACCTGCCCTCCAACGCAACCATGTAGCGACGGACGTGCTCGTCCTCCTCACTGGCACGGTGACGTACAACCTCCGCGGGGTCCTCAAGCCTTCGCATCGTCACTGGCCCACGCGCCCGCCACCAGAGAAGATTTGGGTCAACAACGGGCTGGCTCCTCACCAAGCTGCGCCCCCCGGAAGGAAACACCTCCCAGTACCAGCCCGGCGGAGCCCAGTCCCGAACATGACCCCTCTGATCAAGCAGGCCTTCGCTGACTCGACGACGAGGATGCGGGATAGGCAACGTCGACATCGATGCGGGAATATTGCTTGAACTAAAAGAATAAACTAGGTCTATTAATTCAGCTAGTTCTCTATTAATTCAACTAACTAGTTCAACTAATAAGCACTTAATATAAATAAAAATGAACTAGTTCTTACTAAAAATAAACTAGTTCATACTAAAAATAAACCAGTTCTTACTAAATAACTACATTCTATCACTAAAACTATAAGAACAGAAAATTCATCTAACATTTATATAACTAAGTAACATTTTTAAAATTCATCTAACATTTGTATAACTAAAAATATATAAAAAAAACTAAAATCTAATTATAATATGTGTGTGTACGGGGGGCGGCATGGGGCTAACAGCGCGGCGACGATCGGCGGAGGCGGCGGCGACGATCGACGGGGCGGCGACGGCGACGACGACGGCGTGGGACGACCAGGGGGCGGCGACGGGCGCGGTGGACGGCGCGCGTGCGGGCGGCAGAGACACGTGAGGAGAGCAAGCGATTGTGGGAGAAGAAACTGAATTTTTGGCGTGCAGTTTATATAGGAGAGGTTTTTAGTACCGGTTGGAGCCACCAACCGGTACTAAAGGCCAATTTTGGCCAGGCGAAGTGGCGGGAAATTAAGGCTTTAGTCCCGGTTGGTGGCTCCAACCGGTACTAAAGGGTAGGCCTTTAGTATCGGTTGGAGACACAAACCGATATTAAAGGCCTGCGCTGGCAGAGGTGTTGTGCGGCAAGTTTAGTCCCACCTCGCCGAGCGAAGGGCAGCCGCACTGGTTTATAAACCTCGTCGCGGCTGCTCCTTCGAGCTCCTCTCTAATGCAGGCTTCTGGGCCTAACTTTGCCGCGCTGCCCTGTGAGTCTGCTGGGCCGTTATGGGCCTGCAAATTCAGGCCCAAGGCCTTGCAGGCCCACTGGGTAGCGTGCAAATAATTTTTTATATGGTATTTCATTTTATATCTAACTAACATTTCTATATCTAAAATTTATCTATCTAACATTGCCGCAAATATATCTAAAATTTCTATCTAAAATTTCTATATCTAAAATTTTATATCTAACTAACATTTCTATATCTAAAATTATCTAACTAACATTTTATATCTATTTTTTTACGGTCATTTAGCTCTCTCAAAACAAATCAGTAAATGAATGAAAAATACCAAATTAATTCAGAAAGGGTTGATAATTGATGATGTGGATTTGAATGGTGCATTTTGAACACACAAAAAGTCCGGAGTTCAAATAAGTTCAAAAAAATGCAATGCCTTTGTAACATATGACTTTTCGTCCTAAACCATGATACATTGGAAGAGATGGTCCATTTTGTACACGAAGTGCATCCCGTTTTTGCCGTGACCCTCTCTACTTTTTTGCATATGACATGTGGATGAAATGATGATACCATGCCAAGTTTCAACCTTTTCAGAGTTCATTTTGTAGTGTTTTTCAATTTCATGGTCATTTAGCTCCCTCAAAACAAATCAGTAAATGAATGAAAAATACGAAATGAATTCAGAAAGGGTTGATAATTAATGATGTGGATTTGAATGGTGCATTTTGAACACACAAAAAGTCTGGAGTTCAAATAAGTTCAAAAAAATGCAATGCCTTTGTAACATATGACTTTTCGTCCTAAACCCTGATACCTCAAAAGAGATTGTCCATTTTGTACACGAAGTGCATCAAGTTTTTTCCGTGACCCTCTCTACTTTTTTGCACATGCCATGTGGGTGAAATGATGATACCATGCCAAGTTTCAACCTTTTCAGAGTTCATTTGTAGTGCTTTTCAATTTCACTGCCATTTAGCTCTCTCAAAACAAATCAGTAAATGAATGAAAAATACCAAATGAATTCAGAAAGGGTTGATAATTGATGATGTGAATTTTAATGGTGCATTTTGAACACACAAAAAGTATGGAGTTCAAATAAGTTCAAAAAATGCAATGCCTTTGTAACATCTGAGTTTTCGTCCTAAACCCTGATACCTCGAAAGAGCTTGTCCATTTTGTACACGAAAGTGCATCCAGTTTTTGCCCTAACACAAGAAGTCTAGAGTTATAATAAGT
Source organism: Secale cereale (assembly GCA_902687465.1). NCBI lineage: Eukaryota > Viridiplantae > Streptophyta > Magnoliopsida > Poales > Poaceae > Secale > Secale cereale. The sequence goes on along the minus strand of LR738715.1, from coordinate 26,282,976 downwards.
TAATAAAAATAAAAAAGGCGCAAATGATGTCAGAAAAGGTTGAAAGTTGATTACGTGGATTTGAATGGTGCGTATTGAACGCAAAAAAGTCTGGAGTTGTAATAAGTTTAAAAAATAAGTGCGGGTGCAACAGATGAGTTTCGTCCGGAACTGGCCCTGATACTTCGAAATAGATTGTCGAGTTTGTACATGAAGTGCATCTAATTTTTGTCGTAACACCAGAAGTCCGGAGTTGTAATAAGTTATTAAAAATAAAAAAAGGCGCAATGCTCGTTAATTAGCTTCAAGCCTTTCGGAATAGTGTAGAAAGCATTGCACATAGCTCCGTGCAATCTACACTATTCCTCAAGGCTTAAAGCAAAGCAACGTGCAGGTGAGCATTATGCCTCTCCCACATTGTCTCTGCACTCACGGCTTATAAACCGCTCCTAGTGCCTCTCTCTTCGCGAGGTGAGACTAAAAATCAGCTTACTAAGAAACTCTAGTACCGGTTCATGCCATGAACCGGTACTAAAGGTTCTCGTGGGACCCCAGCCTGACCACAGCCTGACACAGCCTCATTAGTACCGGTTCGTGGCATGAACTGGTACTAGAGGTTGCCCACGAACCGGTAGTAATGATCTTCGCCCGCCTAGCCGTTCGAACCAGCACTAATGGTCACATTAGTGCCGGTTCTGTTACAAACCGGGACTAATGTGCTTCACATTAGACCCTTTTCAGAAAAATACCAAATGAATTCAGAAAGGGTTGATAATTGATGATGTGGATTTGAATGGTGCATTTTGAACACACAAAAAGTCTGGAGTTCAAATAAGTTCAAAAAAATGCAATGCCTTTGTAACATATGAGTTTTCGTCCATAACCCTGATACCTCGAAAGAGATTGTCCAGTTTGTACACGAAGTGCATCCAGTTCAAAAAAATGCATTGCCTTTGTACATGCTATGTGGCTGAAATGATGATACCATGCCAACTTTTAACATTTTTAGAGTTCATTTTGTAGTGCTTTTCAAATGATGTTAAAAATGCATTGACCATCATTGATCTTTTTGTGTACAATTTAAATTGTCAATAGGAGTCCTCACCGGTTTAGGAACTGGCGAGGACTCCTATTGCAGCAACAAATCCTACACATAGAGTTCAATGAAGACCAAGTGGTTGCGATAGTTTGAGAAATAACATATTTAAGGTGGTAAAATCTCTGTTAGATGAGCGAGGTGGGACTAAAAAAGCGTTGTAGAACGAAGTGAGTAGAACCCTTTTGTACCGGTTCGTAGCACGAACCGGTACTAAAGGTTTTGGTGGGCCCCCAGCCTAACCACAACCTGCAATAGCCTCTTTAGTACCGGTTCGTGCCAAGAACCGGTACTAAATGTTCACCACGAACCGGTACTAATGATCGCCGCCGGCCTAGCCTCTGGAACCGGCACTAATGGTCCCATTAGTGCCGGTTCAGTTGCAAACCGGGACTAATGAGCTCTACATTTGACCCTTTTTCTACTAGTGAACCCCAAAGTGACAATAATTGGGACCACTCTCGGTGATGACCGTAGTTTGAGGAGTTCATGTATTCACTATGTGTTAATGCTTTGGTCCGGTACTCTATTAAAAGGAGGTCTTAATATCCCTTAGTTTCCAATAGGACCCCGCTGCTACGGGAGGGTAGGACAAAAGAAGTCATGCAAGTTCTTTTCCATAAGCATGTATGACTATATTCGGAATACATGCGTACATTACATTGATGAACTGGAGCTAGTTCTGTGTCACCCTAGGTTATAACTTTTACATGATGAATTGCATCCGACATAATTCCCCATCACCGATCCAATGCCTACGAGCTTTTCCCATATTGCTAGTTGCTTATTTACTTTTCCGCTTCTACAATTACAAAAACTACAAGAACACCTTCGTTACTTTTATTGTTGTTACCACTATCACCATATTACTTTGCTACTAAACTACCTTGCTGCAAATACTAAGTTTCCAGGTGTGGTTGAATTGACAACTCAGCTGCTAATATCTAAGAGTTTTCTTTGGCTCCCCTTGTGTCGAATCAATAAATTTGGGTTGAATACTTTACCCTCGAAAACTGTTGCGATCCCCTACACTTGTGGGTTACCACTACTTTGAAGCACAAGTGTGGAAAAAGATAGTAGCAATTGTCCCTTTTTCTTTTCTTCTTTTTTTTCTTTTTCATTTTCTTTTTTTGGGCCTTTCTTTTCTTGGCCTTTCCTTCTTTTTTGGGATAATGCTCTAACAATGATCATCATCACACTTACATTGATTTACAACTCGATACTAGAACAAAGTATGACTCTATATGAATGCCTCCGGTGGTGTACCAGGATGTGCAATGAATCAAGAGTGACATGTATGAAAAATTATGCATGGTGGCTTTGTTACAAATATGATGTCAACCACATGATCATGCATGGCAATATGACAATATGAAGCGTGTCATATGAACGGAACGGTGGAAAGTTGCATGGCAATATATCTCGGAATGGCTATGGAAATGCCATGGTAGGTAGATATGGTGGCTGTTTTGAGGAAGGTATATGGTGACTGTTTTGTGGGAGGTATATGGTGGCTGTTTTGAGGAAGGTATATAGTGGGTGTATGGTACCGGCGAAAGTTGCGCGGTGCAAGAGAGGCTAGCAATGGTGGAAGGGTGAGAGTGCGTATAATCCATGGACTCAACATTAGTCATAAAGAACTCATATACTTATTGCAAAAATTTACGAGTCATCAAAACAAAGCAATCAATGCCTGCTCCTAGGGGGGAGGTTGGTAGGAGTTAACCATCACGCACCCCCGACCTCCACACAAAGGATAACACTCTACAAATACCTCATGCTCTAACTTCATCACATAGTGGTTCACCATACGTGCATGCTACGGGAATCACACACTTTAACACAAGTATTTCTCAATTTCATAATAACTCCACTAACATGACACTAATATCACTATCCTCATATCTCAAAACAATTATCAAGCATCAAACTTCTCATCATATTCAATGCACTTTGTATGAAAGTTTTTACTACATTCATCTTGGATGCCTATCATGTTAAGGCTAGTTTTATAGCCAAAGCACATTAACATGCTGTTCTAATAGACTCTCAAAAGGATATAAGTGAAGCATGAGAGATCAACAATTTCTACAAAATAAAATTACCACCGTGCTCAAAAAGATATAAGTGAAGCACTAGAGCAAACTATTTAGCTCAAAAGATATAAGAGAAGCACATAGAGTGTTCTAACAATTCCTAGGCCATAATTATCTCTCTCAAAAAGGTGTGTCCAGCAAGGATAATTGTGGCAAACTAACAAGCAAAGACTCAAATTATACATGACGCTCCAAGTAAAACACATATCATGTGGTGAATAAAAATATAGTCCCGAGTATAGTTACCGATAGATGAAGACGAAAGAGGGGATGCCTTCCCGGGGCATCCCCAAGCTTAGGCTTTTGGTTGTCCTTGTATTTTAACTTGGGGTGCCTTGAGCATCCCCAATCTTAGGCTCTTGCCACTCTTTGTTCCGTAGTCCATCAAAGCAATACTCAAAACTTCAAAATTTCCCAACACAAAACTTAGACAAAAATCTCGTGCGCTCCGTTAGTATAAGAAAACAAACCACCACTCAAAGGTACTGTAATGAACTCATTCTTTGTTTGTATTGGTGTTAAACCTACTGTATTCCAACTTCTCTATGATTCATACTCCCCAATACTACTCATAGATTCATCAAAATAAGCAAACATCACACGAAAAACAGAATCTGTCAAAAACAGAACAGTCTGTAGTAATCTGTAACTTTCGCATACTTCTGTAACTCCAAAAAATTGAAATAAATTGGTAAACGTGAGGAATTTGTCTATTAATCATCTGCAAAAAGAACCAACTAAATATCACAGTCCAGTAAAATCTGGTGACTATTCCACTGAGCGCTAACGATTCTGTTTTTTACAGCAAGATCATATAAACTTCACACAAGTATTCCCAAAGGTTCTACTTGGCACAAATACTAAATTAAACACAAAACCACATCTAAACATAAGCTAGATGCAATATTTATTCCTAAACAGTAGCAAAAACAAAAAATACAAAATTTGGTTGCCTCCCAACAAGCGCTATCGTTTAACGCCCCTAGCTAGGCGCGATACAAGGATAGATCTAGGTATTGCCATCTTTGATCTTTACCCTTTTAACGGTGTCAAGCTCGAATCCGGGAGGTTCTTTACGTTTCCCTTCATATTCGGAAATCTTTAGATCTAAAGAATCCAACCGCTTATTACAAAGGGTAATCTACATATTCATGCGATGGAGATTTCCACTAACACTTGATACGTCCAAAACGTATCTATAATTTCTGCTTGCTCCATGCCTCTTTTGAGTGATATTGCTATGTTATTTATACACTTTTGATCATATTTGGACTAACCTATTAACTCAGTGCACCCCAGTGCCAGTTTCTGTTTTCGGCTGTTTTTGTATTTCAGGTTTTCACATTACGAGAACTGCCAGGAAAAATTCAGAAAAATTATATAAAAAATCAGCGTTTCAGAAGCTACCGTGCGCCCGAAGTACAGCCGGAGGGGACCCACATGGGCTTCAGGCGGCCTGCCCAGGCGGCCCACCCCTAGGCCGCGCCGGGGGGGCGCCTGGGCCCCCCTGACCTCTTCTGGCGACCCCCTTTGGCATATATTTACATCGCGTCGCAGAAACCCTGATTTCGGACCCCTTTTCTCCAGACGCGATTCCGATCTCCGCCGCCATCGCCATCAAGCTTCGGGGGACCAGAATTCCTGCGCCGGCACCCTGCCGGGATGGGGAAGTGCCCCCGGATTCATCTCCATCGACGTTGCTTCCTCCCTCCATGATGCGGGAGTAGTTCCTCCTCAGGGCTGAGGTTCTTACGAGTAGCTATGTGGTCAATTCTCTCTCCCATGATGTGATCTTCGTTGTGATCATAGGCTATGTTAATCTAGGGTGATCCCATGATATTTCCCCTTCCTCTATGTATTGGATTGATGTACTCACTTGTCTTTATCTAGTATAACCCCCGAGACCAAGGTGACAGCGGTCTATTGGACATGGATTAGAAAAGTATTTTCATGAGTGATTTCCTCTCTTGTGTGTTGATTGAAGATTTAGAGTCTCTTGGCGCTTGTCTGTGGCTATCCTTTAGATATGTTGTGGTGATTGTGGGACTCTCTTTGGATGGCCGCGGTGACATTGGGAAATCCTTAGATTGAGAACTACGAACTTTGAGGTGTGCTTTTGTAGCCCTACATAATTCTCGTCCTCTCTTGACCATGAAGGAATGACCTCCGAGTGTGTCCCCTTTGCATGTTTTATGGGAAATATCATGTGATTCGATTATGTTAATGTTGTTTGGAGTTGCCACTAGTGAAAGTATGAAGCCTAGGCCTTGTTTCCACCATTGCAATACCATTTGTGCTCACGTTTACCACTTGTTTGCTTGCTGCACTTTTTATTACAGATTTATATTACTTTGTTTTGCCATCCATATCACTTGCCATTTAATATCTCTTCGCCGAACTAGTGCACCTATACATCTAACAAGTGTATTTGGTGTGTTGGGGACACCAGAGACTTCTTGTATTTTAGTTGCAGGGTTGCTTGAGAGAGACCATCTTCAGCCTCTACTTCCCTGAGTTCGATAAACCTTAGGTCATCCACTTGAGGAAAATTGCTGTTGTCCTACAAACCTCTGCGCTTGGAGGCCCAACATAGTCTACAAGAGTAGAAGCGTGTGTAGACATCAAGCTATTTCTGGCGCCGTTGCCGGGGAGGTGAGCGCTTGAAGGTATTGTTGGGGAACGTAGTATTTTAAAATTTTCCTACGATCACGCAAGATCTATCTACTAGATGCATAGCAACGAGAGGGGAGAGTGTGTCTACGTACCCTCGTAGACCGGGAGCGGAAGCGTCAAGTGACACGGTTGATGTTGTCGAACTCCTTCGCGATCCAACCGATCAAGCACCGAACGTACGGCACCTCCGCGTTCAGCACACGTTCAGCTTGATGACTTCCCACGAGCTCTTGATCCAGCTGAGCTTCACGGGAGAGTTTCGTCAGCACGACGGCGTGGTGACGGATATGATGTATCTGCCGGCGCAGGGCTTCGCCTAAGCACTGCGACGGTATGACCGAGGTGTGTTTCTGTGGAGGGGGGCACCGCACATGGCTAGAACAATTCAACTTGTGTCTCTTTGGGTGCCCCCCTGCCCCCGTATATAAAGGAGCAAGAGGGGAGGGCCGGCCGGCCTCCTATGGTGCGGCTAGGGCAATCCTACTAGGAATAGGATTGCAATCCTATTCCTAGTAGGAGTCCACCAAGAAGGAAGAGAGGGAAAAAGAAAGAGAAGGATAGGTGTCACCCCCCAATCCTAGTCCAACTAGGATCCCCTGGTGGGGCGCCGGCCAGCCTCTATGGGCTGCCTCTCTCCTTTCCTTAAGGCCCACTATGGACCATCCCCCCTCGTAGGGGGTTCCGGTAACCCCCTCCGGCAATCCCGTTAAATCTGAAACTTTTCCGGAACACTTCCGGTGTCCGAATATAGTCGTCCAATATATCAATCTTTATGTCTCGGACATTCCGAGACTCCTCGTCATGTCCGTGATCTCATTCGGGACTCCGAACTACCTTCGGTACATCAAAACTCATAAACTCATAATACAGATCGTCATCAAACGTTAAGCGTGCGGACCCTACGGGTTCGAGAACTATGTAGACATGAACGAGACTCATCTCCGGTCAATAACCAATAGCGGAACCTGGATGTTCATATTGGCTCCTACATATTCTACGAAGATCTTTATCGGTCAAACCGCATAACAACATACGTTGTTCCTTTTGTCATCGGTATGTTACTTGCCCGAGATTCGATCGTCGGTATCACTATACCTAGTTCAATCTCGTTACCGGCAAGTCTCTTTACTCATTCCGTAACACATCATCTCGTGACTAACTCATTAGTCTTTTGCTTGCAAGGCTTATTATGATGTGTGTTACCGAGAGGGCCCAGAGATACCTCTCCGACACTCGGAGTGACAAATCCTAATCTTGATCTATGTCAACACCACGAATACTTTCGGAGACACCTGTAGAGCATCTTTATGATCACCCAGTTACGTTGTGACGTTTGATAGCACAAAAGGTGTTCCTACGGTATTCGGGAGTTGCATAATCTCATAGTCATAGGAACATGTATAAGTCATGAAGAAAGCAATAGCAGTAAAACTAAACGATCATAGTGCTATGCTAACGGATGGGTCTAGTCCATCACATCATTCTCCTAATGATGTGATCCCGTTGATCAAATGACAACTCATGTCTATGGCTAGGAAACATAACCATCTTTGATCAATGAGCTAGTCTAGTAGAGGCATACTAGGGACATACTGTTTTGTCTATGTATCCACACATGTACTAAGTTTCCGGTTAATATAATTCTAGCATGAATAAAAGACATTTATCATGATATAAGGAAATATAAATAACATCTTTATTATTGCCTCTAGGGCATATTTCCTTCAGGTATATCTTTAGATCTTGCAATTAAATCTTTTTGTTTCTTGTTTTTATTTCACTAGTTATGCTTATGGACAACCTTGTTATTGGATCGTTGCTTGCGGGAAGATGCCCCACACCTGTGGTGGTTGCTCCTCCCCCTACTAAAGTTGTGCCCTATAAAATACCAGCTGGTATTATCGATTATGTTTTGGCTAATCGTTATGCAGGAGACAAACATCCCGGTGAACACTTGCTATATCTGTCAAAACTATGTTCCGCCTCACTTGCCCCTACACGTCCCAACAAAATGGTCGTGCCAAGCGTATCCTTCGCACTCTCAATGACTGCGTCCGCATGTTACTCTTTCACTCTAACGTGCCTCCCCGGTTTTGGCCGGACGCTCTCGCCACCGCCACCCTCCTCATTAACATCCGCCCGTGTCGCACACGCTGGAACTATGCCCCTCACCATCTCCTCTTTGGTGCACCCCCATCTTATGATGGCCTTCGCATCTTTGGCTGTCTTTGCTATCCTAGCCTCGCCGCCACCGCACCTCATAAGCTTGCACCTCGCTCAGTCGCTTGCATCTTCCTCGGCTACCCACCTAACACCAAAGGATACCGCTGCTACGATGCCGTCTCACATCGTGTATTCACCTCTCGGCACGTATACTTTGATGAGACAGTGTTTCCATTTCAGCAGGTACCTCCCGCCGCCCCGTCGTCGCCGGCCACCGGCGGCCCTCCAGTGACCCCGTCAGGTGGACGGCCCCGCTCGATTCTTGGACCGCCTCCGGGCTTCGACGGTCCTCACACCGTGGGACGAGCTACGACTTGCGCCCTCACGATGTCCTCGCCGACTTTGTCCGGGTCCTTGGTGCCGCCCCATTGCTGACTGTCTCGGCCGGCCCCGTCGCCTCGGGTGCCTCGGGCGGCGCCCCCGCCTCGCCCGCCCCCTATGCCACGGGCAGGGGTGCTTCAGTGGCCTTGGGCGCCGCTTCTTCACCAGCCATCTCGCCGGTGGTCTCGCCGGCAACCTCGCCGGCTGCTTCGCCGACCACCTCGCCGGTCACCGAGTTGCCATCTCGCCCCGTCACTCGGGCTCGAGCCGACGTTCATCGCCCGAGTCTATGGTACTGCAGCGACGAGTATCTTCTCGTCGCCTCCACCACTGAGCCGTCACCGATCCCTGCATCCGCTCGCGCAGCCCTTCGTGATCCTCATTGGCTTGCCGCAATGCAGGAAGAGTTCGACGCTCTTCAGCGGAACCGTACCTGGACACTGGTTCCTTGGCCTTCTCGCGCCTATGTCATCAGCGGCAAGTGGGTCTTTCGCCATAAGACCCGCTCGGATGGTACACTTGAGCGCTACAAGGCTCGTTGGGTGGTCCGTGGTTTTCGACAGCGTGCTGGAGTCGACTTCACCGAGACGTTTGCCCCGGTTGTCAAACCGGGCACGATCCGCACAGTTCTCCAGCTGGCAGTTTCCCGAGGCTGGCCAGTTCATCAGATGGATGTCTCCAACGCCTTCCTTCACGGCCATCTTGAGGAGCAGGTTTACTGTGAGCAGCCGACCAGTTTCGTCGACGCATCTCTTCCTGGGCATGTGTGTTTGCTGTTCCGGTCTCTCTACGGGCTCAAGCAAGCACCTCGCGCCTGGTACCAGCGTATCGCGGGGTTCCTTCAGACACTGGGTTTCAGCGTCACTCGCTCGGATGCCTCGTTGTTCGTCTATCACCGCGTAGACACGACTGCATATTTGCTCCTCTACGTCGACGACATCATCCTGACGGCCTCCTCCACAACCCTTCTTCAACAGATTACTCTCCGGCTGCGTGATGAGTTTGCCATCAAGGACTTGGGCTCTCTACATTATTTCCTTGGCATTGAGGTCGTTCGGCGACCCGACGGCTTCTTTCTTCATCAGCAGAAGTATGCGCACGAGCTACTTGAGCGTGCCGGCATGCTCAACTGTCACCCTGTTGCTACTCCTGTTGACACGAAGGCCAAGGTTTCTGCTCTCCAGGGCTCTCCCGCGTCGGATGCTCCATTCTACCGGTCCATTGTTGGTGCTCTTCAGTATCTGACTCTCACCCAGCCGGATTTACGGTATGCTGTTCAGCAGGTGTGTCTGCATATGCATGCCCCTCGTGACTCCCATTGGACCCTCGTGAAGCGGTTCTCCGTTACATACGGGGCACGATGGCTCTTGGGCTTACTCTCACGGCGTCCACTTCTCTGGAGATGGTGGCCTACTCCGACGCGGACTGGGCCGGCTGCCCCGACACCCGTCGGTCCACCTCTGGCTACGGCGTTTACCTTGGTCCTTCACTCATCTCGTGGTCGTCCAAGCGACAACCTACGGTTTCGCGCTCTAGCGCGGAGGATGAGTACCGAGCTATGGCTAACGCCGTCGCCGAGTGCACCTGTGAAAGTGAGTTATATCGACTAGAGGGGGGGGTGAATAGGCAATTTTTATGAATTCTTCACTGAGGAATTTGCCGTTGAGGAAATTCCTTAGCGAAGAACTACTTGCAGCGGAATAAGTACTCAGAAGTAAACGTGACAGAATACAAGCAGGGTCATCATGAAGAAGTGAAGACAAACACAGAGTACAGAAAGCATAATCACAGGATAACACAGAATGAAGACAAATAGACTGAAGAAAATGAACTGAGGAAATTGAGAAAGTCTTCAGTCAAGGTCTTCAAACAGATATGAACAAGCACACAACATAGATATGAGGAAATGAAGGAGTTGAGGAAATAGAACTAGTAAGCTTGGTGAAGACAATGATTTGGTATACCAGTTCCAACTGCTATCTCAGTTGTACATTTGGTTGGAGCGGCTAGGTATTTAAACCTGAGGACACACAGTCCCGGACACCTAGTCAAGGACACACAATCCAAGACACCCAGTCCTCACTGTATTCTCCTTGAGCTAAGGTCACACAGACCTCGCCCAATCACTCATGGTAAGTCTTCAGGTGACTTCCGAACCTTCACAAACTTGGTCACTCGGCGATCCACAATTCCTCTTGGATACTCTAGACCATGACGCCTAACCGTCTGGAAGAAGCACAGTCTTCAAAGGTAACAAGCGTCGAATCCACGCAGGATCAATCTCTTCAGTGATGCTCAATCACTTTTTGGTTTGAAGGTTTTGGGTTTAGTTTTGGGTTTTTCCTCACTTGATGATTTTTGCTCAAAGTCCTCGGAGGATGGGTTGCTCTTATGACAAGTGTCAGTTTCTCGCGGAGCAGCCAACCAGCTAGTGGTTGTAGGGGGCGGCTATTTATAGCCTAGGGAGCATCCCGACATGATAAGACATAAATGCCCTTTAATGATATGACCGTTAGGTAGGTAGATATTTTGGGACAGCTGGCGCTTAACACATCAACGGTCGGAAATTTGAGTATCAAATTCCTCAGGGCTATCATGTTCCTCACTGTGTAGGTAATCCGCAATGGCGAATTCCTAACTCCTCAGTCAGAACAAATTCCTTAGAGACCAGAAGAACTTCGTCTCTGTCACTGAAGAATATGACTGAACTGTATGAGATTTCCAATGTCTTCACTCGAAGGGATTGGTAGGTGTAGGATTTTGAGTTCAACATCACATGGAAATTTTTCCTTAGTATTTCCTCGCCCCCCTTTAACATTACGGTGTTTCCTATGACTCAAGAAAGAGAAAAATGAAACTATAAAAACAAAAGTCTTCACGCTTCATGTTCCTCAAATGAATACCAAGTCTTCAAGGTCACACCCATTTCTTCACTTTCAAAGTCTTCAGAAATCCAAAGTCTTCAGTCGAAGAACTTCATTTTTAGGGGTCGACTTTCCCTGTAATTATCAAACTCCTCATAGACTTATAGACCTGTGTACACTCGCAAATACATTAGTCCCTTAACCTATAAGTCTTCAATACACCAAAATCACTAAGGGGCACTAGATGCACTTACAATCTCCCCCTTTTTGGTGATTGATGACAATATAGGTTAAGTTTTCAACGGGGATAAACATATGAAGTGTAAATACTAATGTTGAGGAATTTGATTGCAAGATATAGAAGAACTCCCCCTGAAGTTGTGCATAGTGAGGAATTTGCTTTTGAAGCAATGCACACTTGAAGAGTAGAATCATGGAGATCGTCCCCTATATCTTGTAATTCATACACGCATTTGATATATAGTATGAAGAATTTGAAATGAAATATGGTGACTGATGTAATTCAGCATGCGTGCATAACATTAATGAGGAATAAGCATGCAGAAACACCACAACAAAAGTATCAGGTCACCATAGAGTTCTAAATTCACAACTCGATCCACAAAGTCATCAGAAGAACGAGAGTTGTAACTTAGCCAAAAAAAAATGCCCATATATATAGACCCGCTTGAAGACTAACTCAAATTTCTCCCCCTTAGTCATCGAATGACCAAAAGGATTGAAACTGAGGACTAACACCCCTGAAGAATCTCATGATGATGAAGGAGCGCCAGCGTTGTTGGGGTCGATGGTTGAGGTAGGGCCTGCCGCAGTGTCGTCCAGGTCTTCATACTCGTCGGTATTGCGCGGTGAAGAATAATAGTTGGCCACCAAGGGAGGAACTTTGACCTTCTTGTATTTCTTCGCGGGAGGGGCAGACCAGTCAAAGTCATCCTTGAGACCCATTTTCTTCAAATCTTCTTCACCATATAGATGAGACAGAACAGCCCAGGTGCGGTTGACGGTTTCATGAAGGTAGTAATGGTTTTTCTTCACTGCATTATGCGTAGAGGTCATGTTGTGAAGAATTGAACCAAACTGACGCTTGACCCATTTGTGGTTGCGATCAACCTTCTGATGAAGACTGAGGAGAAGCTCACGGCCAGTCATCACCCTGGGAGCCGTGCCTTGAGGATTTTGCTTTGGAGCGTTGGCGGCAGAGTCATGAGTGGCAGAGTCATCATTGGTGGAATAAGATGCAGCTTTGTGAAACTGGCCATCCAATGGACGAGTGCCTTCATAAAAAATAGCAGTGGCCTTGCCCTTGTCATCACCTGAGGAAAATGTCCGTTTGAGGACTTCAATTGGGGGCAAGTAGCTGCAATGATTGAGAGTGTCAGCTTTGTAATTCACTGAAGACCTTGTCCTGATGAATCTCATAATCCATGGAGCATAAGGCTTCAGGTTGAAAGGGGACAGTGCAGCATTTGCCATTGTTCTCATGAAGAAATCATGATAGTTGACGGGAACGCCATGGATGATGTTGAATAGCAGATTCTTCATGATGCCAACGACTTCTTCATCATTCGAGTCATGGCCCTTGATTGGACTCAATGTCTTCGTCAGAATGCGATAGACAGTCCGTGGCAGAAACAACAATTCCTTCACGAGGAATTTGGTCCGTGGGGCTTGACCTGGCTTCAACGGCTTCATGAGCACTTGCATGTAGTGATCAGTGAGTTCAGTTTCTTCATACATGCAACGTGCTGCTTCATTTGGAGGATTGAGAGGCAGAGCCTGAAGCAATTCAGAGGCTGGAGCTTTGTAATGAGTATTTTCACACATCCAGTCTGGCACCCATGAATTTATGTCTTCAGAATTGCCAGTGATGTGCAGGGTTGAATAAAATTGAAGAATCAATTCTTCATTCCAATCACATATATCTGTGCAAAAACCTAGAAGTCCAACGTCGTGAAGAACACTAAGGACCGGCACAAAACACGACAGAGACTCCATCACTACTAGGAAAAGGCCTACTAATGGCGCACCTATTTTGGCCATTAATGGCGCATTAGTGGTGCACCATTAGTGCCACACCATTAGTATATTTTACTAATGGCGCACCTCTGGTGCGCCATTAGTATCTGGTATACTAATGGCGCACCTCAGATGCGCCATTAGTATATACCACGGTGCGCCATTAGTATGCCTCCCAGGGGGCCATATATACCCAGGTGCTTTGGCATACTAATGGCGCACAACTGCCAGAAGCGCCATTAGTAACTTTGGCATACTAATGGCGCACTATTTAATGATGCGCCATTAGTATCCTTTGGCATACTAATGGCGCACTATGATGTGATGCGCCATTAGTATGAATATTAGGTTATTTATTTATTTTTTAATTTTCTGTTTTTTGCACAGGTTACAAAATGTATTATTGGACAGAATATAGACAACACACATCAACAACAGATTCATCGAATACAATAGAAGATTAGTCTCTGAATACAATTCATCATATTAGTCTCCGAATAAAATTCATCATATTAGTCTCCGAATTGAAAAGACCGAACAAAGATAGAACATTATATTACAAGTCTCGAGACCGCGAGTAGCGAGTTTGTCTTCACATTACAAGTCGATATCGATCATCTAAACTACCATCACATAGAAGAGAGCTGCGGTCATCACGATGAGCATCATCACGATGAAACTCGTCTTCATCCAGTTCCTCCAACGCTCCCTCCCCTCTCCCGCTAGATAGCGGGCGTATCTAGATTCCGCCTCGGTCCTAGTGGTGTACCCTTTGTAACTATTACCGCTGAATCGGTGAACCTGTCTCCGACACTCCTCCCAGTCGTCGTAGACTCCGGGAACCTTACCCTTGTACACGACATACGACGGCATCACTATGCACTAGCCAAACGAAACGTGAGTACCAATTCACGGACAATACATAAGAAATATATAAGTATGCAACAGAACGATCGCAAGAGAAAAGCAAGACATTAATAGCATCGATTACATCTAAGTTGAATGATTGTCGAAACCAAAGAGACATACTACAAGTTCATTAAAGTTTAATTACAACATGAGCCAATCGATGTTTCAGAACTAGACACAGCATCACTACTTTCGACTCGACTCAAGGGACCGGAGCGTGGATGAAGCCGTCGTCTATCGTGGGAGTCATGAAATCGCGGGCGTTGTCAGCCTGCATTTGTAGCATTGTGTCGATGTCACTGTTGGACGGTTGATTTCTGAGGTAGAACTGCCCCGAGGTACGAAGGACATCTTGATGGATGATTTCCGCAAACTCCGACTGGATGCGAAAGAATTCTTGTCTGATGTCCGCGTCCTGGATTGCCGACACGCTCGCGACACAATCTTTGAGTTTACTCGGTAGCAGAAGTTGATGATGGTCCCATACGATCGCCCGCATGTGATGGATGGCGTAGTAGGCACCCTTCTGACCGCCAGGCGACTGCTTGACGCAGCAGAACGTCGTATTGTGGGAGAACACGTGCTTGCCGGTCTTACGAATAGGCCTGGTGAAGGTGCCTCCAGATTTGGCGTAGCCGGGGAGAACATCATCAAGAACCTTCTTGACATTTGTGTAGTCTACGTTCGACTGACGGTCCGGGTCGAAATACGTTGCCATGGAATATTTGGGGCTTAGGAGGATGAGCGTGCAATGTGTGTCACTGCAGAAAACACGGAATGTTAAAAGAAAAACGATCGAAATCTAAGAATTCATATGTTACGGGGCGGTTGAGGGGAGGACTTACTCGAGAAAGTAAGGCATGAGGAAGTTATCCTTATCTCGGTTTGCCAGAATGACGCCTTCGAGGTAAGAACTCGCGACTTGCCGGTCCCCAGCGCTGCCCAAGATCTTGGCACGCATGTAGAAGGGGTCGACTATCACGATGTCCGGGGTCTTGTCGCGAATAATCCGCATCTCCATACTCAGCAAAAATAGCCGAACGAAGGTGTAGTGCAGCGGATGAAGGTTCAACATAGCGTAGATGTCATCAAACCGCAGGACGATCGTACCCCTGATGGAGTTATCCATAAAGCCCTTGCCCTTTGGCACCTTGGCCGCGAAAACCGGGTATGCCACATCCTTCTCTCTGAGACGCCGCTTCTCCAAAGAAAGAACTGTCATGCAGACTCCGCATAGCACCGGTTGCAGCATCGAGCATATTTCTCGGTAGCATCGGCCTACCTGCCACATTCACCCTTCTCATTACATCCGCAGGTGAAGGTGGCCCGTCCTGAGCACGGATCATACTCGGTGCCGGCTGGCTCGCACCCTTGTTAGTCTTTCTTTTGCGTGCCTTCTTCTTCTCCTGTAATGGGACCGAGTTCTGCTCACAGACCGCCTTCTTGAGTGTGTTGGGGCTGATAATATTTCGCACCTCACCTATCTGAGGCTCGGTGAAGTCGGCAGCTGGAGGCGTCTCCTGAGAACTGAACGGCAAAATGACGCCTGTTGCAACTTGGTTTCTCCGCGGTACCAGCTAGATCGCGCACGTCTTTTATAGGGTTGGGTTCTTGAGAATGAGGCCCCATGAAGTCGCCACCGTACCCATGATCGGCAAAGTACTGATTGACGTTGGCAAATGTATCGTCGTCGTCGTCATCGTTCTGATCATGTGCCATATGCATGTTTGGATCCAGTGGCATAGGGATGTCCGGCACCGTTGCGGCGGTCTTGCCATGGGGCCGACTTGGCGCCGACACGACTGGCGGTGTTGTCTTTGGGGTGGTGTCCCCCGCCCCCAAACGAATCTGGCTCTTCGGCCAAAGCAGGGGCCAACTCAGGCAGGCACTGAGGGTCATCACGTCATCATCGTCGGCCCCGACGGGTCGAATCGGAGGTAACAACTCGTCGCAGCCTGGCAGCACCCGATCCAGTTGAACCCTAAACAAGTTGGGTGGCATCTGGGTACCGTGGAACACGGGGTTGCCCGGTTGAACGATTTTTCCCTTGGCGACATCGACCAACTCGTTGTTCACGAAGTGCAGGAGAGTGCACGGAACGTCGGCAGCGCCCTGCGAAAACATCTAGGGCGTCAGGGATGCCCAGTCAAAGGCAAGGAGATGAAGTCCTCGGCCGAGAGAGGCTTAATTAGTTACCGTGATGATGGCGTCGAGCTCGGCTAATGTCGAGGCACCGCCAACGGCGGGCGTGCAGTTGACGGAGGGGCCGCTTCCTGCAGAGGTGCCGGCCGGCGTACACCCGGGGTGCATTAAGCTCCCGTGCCGGCGTCTAAGACACCAATGCCGCCTCCGCCGGAGATACGAATGGCCCCGCCATTGCATTCTGCGAGTTGCTGGCCGTGAAGCTAGGAATCGGGGGCGGCCCTTGTTGGCCGCCCGCAATCCACGCGTGCAACCCCTCGATCAAGGTAGGCACAATGGCGGTGATCGTCGCTCCGAGTTGTTGTTGCACTTGCTCTTGGACAATTTCCGGAATCCGCGCCACCCGTGCCTTGAGTTCTTGAACCTCGCGCGCCTGGCTTTCCGAGCTGGTCTTTTTCTCCTTTCGCCCACCAGCGTTATAGTATGACGACCATTTTGTCGACAAGCCTTTGCCGGCCACACGACCAGCTGACGTCGGCTTACTGAGCTTATCCTTTTTCTTCATTACATTCAACGCCCTATTTAGAGTGGTGTCCCAAGGGTTGCTCTTAGCCCACCCCGCGCTACTGCTTTCAGTCACCTGCGGAAGGAATGTGAACCATTTAGAAATTTGGCTTCATTAATTAGAATGCAACCATATGGAGCTAATTACGCGGGGGTGTATTCCTTACCAGAACAAGCTCAAGCGCCCTGGTCTTCGGATCCGTGGTAAGCTCCTTTGTTTTCGGGTCCTTCTTGTACCGGGCCCTAACAAAGTTCCTGGTCTGCTTGTCACTGTATTTATCGAAGAGGGGCGGTAGGCCTTGCTCGGCACGGTCCGCCTCCTCCTTGTCCCATATAGGCTCCGCCACTCTGTAACCGCCGGGACCGAGTGTGTTCCCCAAAGTTCAGCTCCCGCATTTCTTTTCCCCATCTGACTTGATTCGGAGGTTGCGGTGCTCGAGCACTTGATCTTGAAGTCGTTGTAGTCATCTTCGGTGATCGAAGGATTTTTCTCCTTGATCTTCTTATAACTCTCACCTTTCTCGATCATTCTCTTCACCGTGCTTTTCCAAGTAGACAGGGCCGTGCTCATCCTCGTGATGGCGGTATTGTTCACTTTATTCTCTTTGAGGCTTGTGTTTTCAAATTCAGCGGGGAACTTGTATCGTTCGTGCAGCTTTGTGAAGAGGAGGTTGCGCAAATTCCCTCGGTCAGGATGCCTCAGGTTCTCGGTGTTGATCGAGATGGTGCTCCGGAGAATGCACCCGAGCTGAAGCGAGTACCCCTTGACTATTCGTTCGGGCGCCGCTGGAGTCCCGTCGGAGTCCACTTTAGTAAATTCCTCCTTGACGGTGCGGAGCACGGTCGGGCGCCGGTCCTTCCGTTGCCTCTTCGGTTGGCTGCCATCTGTGCGTGCGCCGCCATCATCAGTGGTGGCATCCTCGGCGGCACCATCAGTGGTGGCATCCTCGGCGGCACCATCAGTGGGGTCATCCTCGGCGGTACCATCAGTGGTCTCAGGATCGGTGGGGAAGGCGGCGTCCTCATACAAGTGAGGTTGTTCCTGCATCTCCTGGGACAGCTCCTAGAATGCCTTGCCGCCCGAACCCCCGGCCTCATCGTTTTTGGCCATGTTTCTCTCTAAATAGGAAAAAAGTTTGGTCAAATAGTTGGTTATTGTCAAGGAACAAGATCATGGTCTCATCATTTAGGGTTTGTCGACACCGAGGCATGATAAAAGCTAAGCTTTTATCATTGAGGGTTTTTCGACGCCGAGGCACCCTAAAAGCCTAAGCTTTCATCATTTCGGTTTTTATCGACACCGAGGCACCCTAAAAGCCAAGGTTTTATAATTTATGGTTTGTGGACACTGAGGCATCCTAAAAGCTAAGCTGGGAAGGAGAATTCTAAGTTGGGCCTAATCACTTGGCTCTACTGCCGCCTATGGTTTAATGCAGCTAGAATAAAGGGGCACTTGATCCTACTTAATTAACTACTAACATACCACGGCCCATGCATTAGTCACAAGTACCCCATATGTCCTATTTTTAGCAAAGTCATGCTAAAATTCATGGAAAATTTCAGCATGACCTTTGCTGAAAATAGGACATATGGAGTACCCGAATTTGCCGGAACGGAAGTTAATCGACATTCCAACAAACTCAAGGGCCTCTCGGGTGGACAAGGCAAAACCATTATCCCAGGTGGACAAGGCAATGTGCTACTTGCTTAAATCTCTGTCCAATGCTATTTACAAGACAAACAACAGGTGGCAAAGCCTAGTGTGAAAAAAAAGGCCTCCATCACAACATGGAAAATACATTGGCATGTGAAGAGGTGAAACAATATATGCATCTCCAAGCAGTATCATTCAACATTTTGGACAAACCACTACAAGCAATACTGGATCAGATACAAGAAGAATGTGAGAAAATGCAGACAAATACTAACAGATTGAGGTGTTTAACTTGTGGTGCTCTCTGTGCTATTAACATTTCAAGTCAAAACCTTTTCTGGTTAGTAAGTGTTTCTTGAGCATATGTATGTAGTAAGTGTTTCTGCTCTCAGTGTATCAGAACACATATTTTAGCTAGCTAGTACCAGTGCTATTACCCAACAGTTAATTAGCTTTTGCTTTTGCTTTTCAGTGCCAAATTCTAGCTAGTACCAGCAAATTAACATCTAGCAGCAATCATTTTCAAATATATATACACTGGACATTTTTATTTTAACCTAAGGAAAAATGAATAGTTAGGTTAATTACCCACTGTTAATAACAGCACATATATAAGAGAAACAACTTGAAGACTGAATAAGGTCGATTTGTTAGAAAGATTTTGCTTCTGAATCTGAGGTACAACAAAACTTGCATCAGGGCTTCAGTTTTTGAAAGAAAAAGACATTCAGTCTGATGCTTTGTTCTACACTTTGATGCAAATTAGTATATAGAAGAAGCTATTTACTAGCAGTACCATATATAAAAGACATTCAGTCTGATGCTATTTACTAGCAGTACTAGCAGTTTTTTTCTTCTTCATTAGCATGGAGTATTCATTCAGGGAATGGTCAGTTGCAGAGTACTCATATGCTCCTAGTTATCCTATCATGGCAATCAGAGGCAGTTCCGAAGCTTTTTTTTGGTTGGGTTCTGAAACTAATAATGGACTATGCAGGCGAAGATCGTTCCGCTGCCTTTCGGAGACGCAGTCTAGGGGGAAATCTTTTCTACTCCTACGAACTAAACAGAACCAAACATACAAAAATGCTTTTTGGTACCAACACCCAGAAGCTAAATAGTGTGTCCAGTTCATGTTTACCTGTTGGTTAACGGGCACATAAGGGTTGGATCATATGCTAATGCTACATTGATACATCATCATGCTGGGTAATATTGAATAAACATTGGCCATACCAGAATTTCAGTAACTACGACCTGTAAAAAGACCTAATGACAAATCCAGTCAAATTAAGCCCATAGGAAGAGTTGATTAATTCAGTAAGCTAGTATCACCACTTATTCTAATAAGTGGCGCAGGAAGTAAAATTCACTCAGTATTGCTCGGACGCACACTAGTATCATGCGTTCATTATGTAGAGCTCCAGCATACATGTGTACATTCTACAGATCGGGGGGTATGTTACTGCATGTACCTTTTCTGTCGAGGGCGCTCCACTGGAGACTCCACAGCCACAGGCGGGATAGGAGACGGGGTTCGGATAGTAGTGCTGGTTTTGATTGGTTGAACCACTTTGGCGGTCGGCCGTGATGCAATGGCAGCTGTCCTCCCAGCTGATGCTGAGCGGACAGTAGGAGGCGGCTCTACAATGTTCCGACCTAACTAATGAAAACATGAGGATATCAAATTAGCAGAAGGCCACAGAGCAAGCAAATTGAGCAGATCAGAGACACCAATTCAAAAATCGTGATCACTAATCAGTCTGTCGAACACTCCCGATGAAAAGGGACTAGAAATACGCATGGCATTAGACAATGGGAACTAGCTTCATTCGCAAATTCAACTAATGACGCATGCTCTGACACCGATTTGACCATGATTTGACCAGCCATGACTAAATTCGCCCATAGCTCGAGCTCAAAACAGCCGAATCCGAAGCAGGGACGCGGCCTCGAGCGGGGCCAGCGGGAGATCTTGGGGAGCAGAATTACCGCAGGGGAGGGAGATCTCGCGGTGCGGCCGAGCAGGGAGACGCCGTTGCTGCCGTGGCCGGCGCGGGCGCCGCTGCTGTAGTGGGCGCGGGGGCGGCGGCGTCGGGGGCGCGGGGGCAGCGGCGTCGGGGGCGCGGGGGCGCGGGGCAGCGGCGTCGGGGGCGCGGTGGCGCGGGGGCGGCGGCGTCGGGGCAGCGGCGTCGGGAGAGGAGAGGGGAAGGGGATCGAGGGCGAGGGCGAGGGAGAGAGAGGGAATAGGTGGAGTGGGCCGGGGACGAAATATGGATGGGGGCACAATACTAATGGTGCACCTCCCCCTGGTGCGCCATAAGTACATCCATACTAATGGCGCACCGCCCCCTGGTGCGTCATTAGTATTTATTTTTATTTCTGTTCGAGCCAACAGGTTATCTTCCACCAAACCTCATCCACATCAAATCCCCTCTACTAGCTCGACTGGTCAGCACCCAGTTCTCACACCAGGAGGTCTTGGGTTCGATTCCCAGGCTCCACAATTTTTGTTTTTATGCATTTAAAATGCTGTTTGATACTTATTTGTGTTTAAATATGTTCAAACTTGTTTAAATCATAACAGTAATTTTTTTATAAAACAGTAATTTTTATAAATATCATCAAATTTGCTATTTGAATATATTTATGAATATGAAAAATATCATCAAATTTATTATTTGAAAATATCATGAGTTCATGGGTTGGCGGCGGCGGCCGGTGGAGCGGGGGAGGGTGCGGGGGGTCGGCG
>LR738715.1:26111112-26261618 GCA_902687465.1 Secale cereale | reverse complement strand
GGGGAGGGGTGCGGGGGGTCGGCGGTGGCGGTTGAGTAGGGGAGGGTGCGGGGGGTCGGCGGCGGCGGCCGGTGGAGCGGGGGGTGCTCGGCGGCGAGGGGGACCGGATCTGGCGAGGTGGGATAGCGATCGAGATGGAGGGGGATCGAGATCGAGTGTCCATGAAATTTAAAAATATTCATGATAGTTCAAAAATTGCCCATGAAATACAATCGAGAAATGAAGGCTACGATTTAAATAAAATCGATCTTAGCTAGCTATCTGTTCACAATCTTCTTGCCCTTCTTTTTCGCAAATGAAGTTCTTCTGTGGAACGGACGTCCTTAAGGTAGGGTGGTCCTGCTTCTTCTTGTGGTGTATGCTGCTACTTCATCATCGTCGTCATGTTCGATCCTCGGGTCGCCGTACTTGTCGAAGTCTTGCTCATTGGTACTCCATCCATTCCGATGATCTTCCTTTTGCCTCTCCTCACGACAACATGACTGGGGTTTGATGGGTCGGTAATGAAGAAGCATTGGTCAACTTGGGAAGCCAGTACCAATGGCTCATTTTTCGCGGTGACGTTTGCGCCCGCGGTCTTGGATTTGGCTTCGGGTATAACCATGGTGGTGAAATACCGGTCTTCTTTTAGGACGCTCTTGGCCCATCTGACACGGAACATCGGGACCTTCTCTCCAGCGTAGCTCAGCTCCCAGATCTCCTCGATCCTTCCGTAGTATCTGTCCTTGTCATTACCGGTGTAGGATTCCATCGTTACCCCAGAGTTCTGATAACCATCGCTCTTCATGTCCTTGGCCTCGGTGTAGAATGTGTAGCCGTTGATATCGTACGCCTCATAGGTCATCAGGTTGTGCTCGGCGCCCTATGACAAGGCGAATATGAGTTGTTCTTCCGCGGAAGAATCCTCATGTAAAGGGTACGACAGAAGCTTCTGCTTGAACCAACGCGTGAAACATGAGTTGTGCTCTTTGATTATATCTCCGTCCGTCCTCTGTTGGCCTCGGTCATTGTACGTCTTCTCAATAAAGGTTTTGTGCTCTACCACCCAAGGATCGACCACGTCTATGTGTTGTAGCGCGACTAGGTTTGCTCTTTCAAAGTCGGCGAGTCGACCATCGAAGTCGACATGCATTTCGCGGCGACCCTCACGGTGACCCCATCTAGCGAGCCTGCCGAGGTGCCTGTTGACGGGCAGACCAACGGGGTTCTCGATGCCTAGATAATTCGTGCAGTAGGAGATGCACTCTTCGGTCAGAAAGCCTCTGGCTATGCTTCCCTCTGGACGTGACATGTTGCGAACATATCCTTTGATGACACCATTCATCCTTTCGAACGGCATCATGCTGTGCAGGAACGTCGGCCCGAGTTGGATGATATCGTCCATGATATGGACCAGCAGATGCACCATAACGTCGAAGAATGCGGGCGGGAAGTACATCTCAAGCTCGCATAGTATCACCACGATCTCTTCCTGTAGCCTTCTGAGTTGCCTCACGCCAACCGACTTCCGAGAGATGACGTCGAAAAAGTTGCATAGGCCAAATAGGGTTTCACGGACGTGCGCGTCCATGATCCCACGGATTGCAACTGGAAGTATCTGCGTCATCAGCACGTGACAGTCGTGAGACTTCATCCCGCTGAACTTCAGCTTCGCTGGGTCTAGGTATCTGCTTATCTTCCCCGCGTAACCGTAAGGAAGTTTTACTCCTATGAGGCAGGTGAAAAACTGCTCGATCTCCTCCTGACTTAGAGTGAAGCACGCGGGAGGGTAGTCATTTCCGGTCTTCTTGGCCTTTTTGCCTTTGCGACGACTTTCCGTGTCCTGCTTCGCCTCATCATCATCATCATCATCATCATCATCATCATCATCATCATCATATATAGCGTGAAGCTCCTGCCTGATGCCCATTGATTTCAAGTATGCCCTTGCTTTCGGCCCATCTTTGGTCCTCTCTGGCATGTTGAGCAGGGTACCAAGCAGACTCTCGCACACGTTCTTCGTGATATGCATTACATCAAGGCTGTGAGGCACACGGTGGATCTTCCAGTACGGCAAGTCCCAGAAAACAGACCTCGTTTTCCATACCTTCAGCAGCAGCTCTGGCGCCTTTCGCTTCTTTCCCGGCTTTGGCACCTTTTGCTTCTTTCCCGGCAGTGGGCAATCTTTCCAATTTTTCAACAGCTCGTCTATTTCCTCGCCGCTCCTCGTACATGGGCGTCCTCGGGGTTCGGTTTCACCATCGAACAGATCCTTGCGTTTTCTCCACAGGTCATCGTCGCGAAGCCACCTTCGATGTCCCATGAACACGGTTTTCGAAGACCCGGGATCTCTATCTAGCTGGCGATACGTTGTGTCATCCATGCACCTGACGCATCCAGAAAATCCGTGGACCACCTGCCCCGCGACATATCCGTAACCGAGATAGTCGTGCACCGTCGTGAGCAGCGAGGCTCTCATAGGGAAATATTCTTTCTCTGCGGCGTTCCACGTATTGGCTGGCGTTTTCCACAGCGTGTCAAGCTCCTCTTTCAGCAGCCCCAGATACAGATTGATGTCGTTCCCTGGTTGTTTCGGTCCTTCAATTAGCATACTCATGTGAATGTACTTCCTCTTCATGCACAACCAGGGGGAAGGTTGTACATCCACACAAACACAGGTGCTATGTGTGCTTCTCTGGCTGCCAAACGGATTGACTCCATCGGCGCTCGCGCCCAGCATGATATTCCTTGGATCGTTCCCAAATTCTAGGTCTTCGAAGTTCAATGCTTGCCACTGGCTCGCATCCTTAGGGTGACTCAACATCTTGTCTTTTTTATCTATCTCCGGATCATTTGCGTCATCTTCTCGCTTCTCCTCCTCCCTATCAGCGTGCCAACGCAGGAGCTTTGCTACCTTAGGGTCTGCGAAATACTGCTGCAGACGAGGAGTGATCGGAAAGTACCACACCACTTTTCGAGGAGCCTTCTTCCTCTTCTTGTATCGAGTGACGCCGCACACCGGACATATGGTAGACTCCGCGTGCTCGTCCCAATAAATGATGCAATTGTTCATGCACACATGGTATTTCACGTGCGGTAAATCCAGAGGACACACGATTTTCTTCGCCTCCTCGAAACTGGTTGGGCACTTGTTCCCCTTGGGAAGATGTTCGTGCCAGAATGACATGTTCTCGTCGAAGCATGCGTCGGTCATTTTGTGTTTTACCTTCATCTCCAGAGCCATGAGCGTTACTTTCAGGCAGGTATCCTCGGGCCTGCATCCTTCATACAATGGAGTAACTGCGTCTAACTCCAGTTGATCCATCTTGGCTTTCTCTCGGGCGGCAGCTCTTGCGTTATCCGTCTGCTTGAGAAGCAGCTCTTGAATATGAGGGTCCTGCACCCAGCCCATCGATGGTCCATCGTCGTCTGCTCCCCCGGCATCATCATCTTCATGATCATGCCCGTCGTCTGCTCCGGCATCTTCCTCATCATCATGTCCTGCATCTTCTACATGATGACTGTGTACAGCATCACCGTCGTGATCATCTCCTGGGGATTCTTCGTCTTCTCACCCGCCCGAGCCGCGGTGGTTGTCTTGCTGCCCTTCCTCATTTCTTGCCCGACCCCCATGGACGACTTCGTAGTCATCTTCATCACCTTGCCACCGATAGCCATCCATGAAACCACGCAAGAGCAGGTGGTCCCGCACCTGCCCGGAATCCAGGTCCGCAATAAGGCTCTTCAGCTTGCATCTTCGACACGGACATCTTATCTCCGTCTCGTTCTTTTGAAGCATCTCGGCCTTCGCGGAGCTCAAAAACCTATTCACGATGTCTTCGGTCATCGTGCGGACCATGGTCGCCTGCGGGGTAGAGCAAAACGATATTTTAGAACCAAGGAAAAATTTGGCATGACTTTCCCTAAAAATAGGACCAAAAAGAATGCTTAATGCCAAAATTCTCGCCGAAACGGAAATGAATCAACATTCCGGGAAAATATTGGCAACTATCGCATTTCAAATACCGGTACACCTCCAAACACAAACACATATGCAACACCACAAACATATGCAACACCACGAACATACATAGATCTAGCTAGGCCATAAAAAGTGCATGTGCACATTGTTGTAGGGAGAACAACATAAATATAGCTTCCCCCCTTACTTACCTATCAAAACAAGGTAATTTAACCACTTAATTTGAATGAATCTATGGTGGAAATGAGGTGAAAAAGAGGAGGCACCCGAGACAAGGAGGAGGTGGAGAGAATGAAGTGGGGAGAAAGTGAGTGTGGGTAGGAGTGGCTGTCCAAAATATCTTCTTGGTGCCCACTTACTAATGGCGCACCAACTCAAAATGCGCCATTAGTAATCCAGGTTACTAATGGCGCACCTTCTGGTGGTGCGCATTAGTAGTTTTGCAAAAATAAAAAATAAATAAACATACTAATGGCACACTGTTCCACAGTGCGCCATTACTAGTTTACACTAGTAATGGCGCACTGTGGAACAGTGCGCCATTAATAGTTTTGCAAAAAAAAAGAATAAAAAATATAATAAAAAAAACAACAGTAGTGGCGCACTTTCCGACAGGTGCGCCATTACTAGTTACAACTAGTAATGGCGCACTGTGTCTGGATGCACCATTAGTATGTTTGGAAAAGGAATTTTTTTGATACTAATGGCGCACCCTGGGCCAGGTGCGCCATTAGTAGTTTCAACTCTAATGGCGTACCAGAAGGTGGTGCGCCATTAGTATATACTAATGGCGCACCTCTTGTCTGGTGCGCCATTAGTGTCAATCCCATCTATAGCCCTTTTTCTAGTAGTGCATGTCCACGTGAGGAATATGCTGATGCGCGAAGACTTTGTCTTTATTGTATAGCACCGAGGAATAGAAATTCGCCTGACTGGCAGTCCAGAAACACCTCTTCCTTATGCGAGCAGAGTCATATGGATTGAAATCAGTGAAGAACACATGCTCGCCGAAGAAATAAGCCTTCTTGAAAGATTGCTTCCTTGAGAAAGGATCCTTTGGCTTCGGTTGAGGAGTACCTGTCAATTGCATCACTACCTCTGGATTTCCAATCACAGGTTCTTTAGTCTAAGGAATTTCTGGTTCCTCTTCAGTAGCAGTGTTCATCGATTCAGTAGCAGCAGTTTCTTTAGCACTAGTGGCTGGAATGTCTTCATGAACAGACTGTGTGGGATGAGTTTCCTCAGAGCCAAATGGAACAGTTGGTGCTGGTGAATGAGGAATTTGTTGGAGTGGCGTGAACAAAGGGGAGTTGGGATGCTGACTATCCCAGAATTCATCAGTCATCAGTGGAGTTGCATTCCCAATGTCCATGTCAGAGTTTTGTTCTTCCATTTCTTCAACACCGGCCTCTTCAGCAGTAAACTGAGGCATATGCGAGGAGATGACAGGGGTTGAAGGGATAGCATCCACTTCAATTTCTCATCCGCTTGCTCTGAGGAAGCAACAGAGGGAGTGTCTTCATCAGATTCACTTGTCATCATATATTCTTCATCAAAAGGAACAAGGTCCTTTGATGGCATAGATGAAATTGGAATGACATAAATTGGATTCTCAGCTGAGCTTGTCAATGGCTTCATTTTCTTCGGAACTGAAGAATCTGAAGAAGCTGATGCCTTCCTTTTCTTCACAGCTGCATGCTCTGCAGCCTTTGTCTTCTTCACATCTAATGCAGATGGAAGGATTGGAGTTGGAGTAGGCGCAGGAGCAGCAGAGGAATTTGGTTCTGATGCAGTTGTCCTAATTTCTTCATGATCTTCAGGCACAGCCTTTGGAGCTTCAGCTGGCCTGACATTTTCTTCAGACACAACACTAGAGGTTGCCCTGGCAATTTCTTCAGCGGCTGGAGTGGAGTCTTCAGCCCTGGGATGTTCTTCAGCAGCCTGATGTTCTTCAGCGGTGCTGGCATGTCCTTCAGCAGACTGAGCAGATGCTTCAGTCTGAGGAATTTCAATGCGCGTCTTGCGAGCAGCACTTGAAGAAAAACCTTTGGTCAGATTGACAAATCTGACTTTGGCGCCCAACCAGTCAGCACAATATGCTTCAAATTCATCACTGAGGGCTTTGATTTCGCCCTGAATCTTGACTAGTTCTTCAGTTGTCATGTTGACAACATTTTTCTTCGAAAAGCGCTCCTTCTTGTACTGTGCTTTCTTGGTCTGCCTGACCTGTTCAAACTTCCATTTTTCTTTGCCTATGAGGGCGGTCAGCATATGACTTTGACCAGGTGTCAGGTTGAAATCAGGCATAGGAGTGTTGGGGTCCTTGTGCCAGAGATCAATGAAATCAAGGATCACCTTGGGATCTAACAACAGTGGTACTTCACTTCCTTTGGCTCTAGCGGCCGTTTCTTGCCTGTCTCTGATGATTTGAACAAGTTCTTCATCATCAGCTTCGTCATCAGACGACACTTGAAAATCAACTTGTTTCTTATGCGGACTTGGGCAAGAGCCTCGTCCAGCAGTTGTCTTCTTCTTCAACAGCGAGGGACCAGCTGAGGAACTTGGTATCGCTGAGGAACTTGGTGCACCTGAAGAACTTGTAGAGGCTCCTGAGGCAATGAATATGCCTGCAGTCCTCTGACATGTGTCAAGATGCACTGGAGCAGAAGATTTTGTTACAGCATCTGAAGACTTTTGCAGAGGAGCTGAGGACTTTGGAGGAGCAGGAGCAGTTTGAGGAATTTGCCGTGAGGGCTTTGAATAAACTGGTCGTGAGGGCATTGCTGAGGCAGAAGCACTTGGCTTGTGAGCAGGCTTCTTAGCCATGGCCTTCTTAGGCTTGGAAGCAGAAGCCTCAGCAGAGGCAGCAGCAGCAGCAAAGTCTTTATTGAATTTCCTCACTGCATCTTTTGCTTGTCTGGCCAACTTGGCCTGGCGCCTAGCGCATTCTTCAGGAAAGTCCTCACCACGCTTGATGCTTGTGGGATCAGCAACTTGGCCATGTGCCAGTGGAAGTCTTGGGCAGGGAGGATTGAGTGTGAATTTCTTCATGTATTTTGGAGTGACATATCTGTACTCCCTCCACTCACGTGCCCATCTCCTCTCTATTCTTTGGATGCGCACTTTGCGCTGATTCTTGTCCTCTTTTCCGAACTTTGCCTCATCAGGAGTGCAATAATCAGCATAAATGTCTTCAAGCAGTTCAAAAGTAGTATTGACCTCTAGCTTCTTTCCTCCTTTCTGCGACTTCTTCCCATCAGCCATTTTCTTCAGATGAGGAATTTGAACAATCGAATTCTCCGAAGAAGTATGCAACTTTCTTCAAGGAATGCTGCAAATGAGTTAAGTTGATGAGAACCTAGTGATTCAGCAGCAGACATGAGTACATGTGAACAGAGTATAGTTGCGAGGAATTTGGAGAGGTCATATGCGTTCTCAGAAGTTTTTGTAAAAAGAACAGGTTTGAGGAATTTGACCAGATGTGTCTTGAAGAATTTCACAAAGCGTTCTTTGTCTTAGGTTCCAGAGTTGTATAGATTGAAAAATCCACACAATTGAGGAATCTTGAAGAACATCATAGCTTAGAGAAATCAAATCAAGAACAGAGGATATGTGAGGTGTTTAGTGTGTGAAGATTTGATGAAGAAAACACCTTTTGAGAAATTTGAAGAACACGTTTGAATCAAAGAGGGTAGTAAAAATAACTTTTAATTACCCTGGATGAAGAAGATGACGAACTGTGGGATGGAGAAGTGAAGTTCGTCTGTGCAGATCTTCCACGCCCTAACTTGGCGGAGGAAGACAGCTACGGTGGCGGCGGAGTGAAGAATCCACGGCCGGCGCGAGTACGACGGCGACGAGGTCGAGGCAGTGAAGCTCTTCCTCACCGGTGACGATGGAGTAGTGGCGGCGCTAGGGTTGGAGAAGCTCGAGCGGGAGAGTGAGAACGAGCGGAGTAAAAAGTTAAGTGAGGGAAGGGGAGGGGTATTTATAGCTGAGGTGAAAAACCGTTCGCCCAAAGAAATAGGACGAACGTGCCCCTGACCCTTCTCATTCGCATGACATGTGTCACCCACGTACTTTGTAGTGGAGATCGTGTGAGATCGTGGGTGAGTAGATAAGTATTGTCGTGGGAAGCGGAACGTTTTGAGCGGCAAAACCGAAATTTTTGGAAATGATAAGTTTTAACGTTGCGTTCGCAATTTCTTCAGCTGACAAGGACACAGTGAAGATTTTGAACAAGTTTCAAATAGAACGCATATGAAGAATTTGTGAATGGAATGGGTTGAGTTTAGCATAGAGGGGGAAGGGTCCGATCACATTCACTTAGCAGAAAAAGCAACGTGAAGAAATAGCAATAAGTGAATGTTGTAGAGGATATAAACTCATATATATATATATATATATATATATATATATATATATATATATATATATATATATAGCCAATGAAGAAAAGAAACGGAAACAGTGAAGATTTTGCAAAGTTGAAGAATATGAACAACTGAGGAATTTCAAAAACTCAAATTGAAGATTTTCAACTTTTGAGGTGACGTGACCCACCATATAAGAATGATGATTTCAGACACCGCGTACAATTGTCGTAGGGTTCTGAGAATCAAATTCTTCATTATTTTCTTCACACTTAGAGCGTTATTCTTCATTGATTGAAGAAAAACAATTTCTTCATGTGTTGCACATCTAAGTCATCAATTTTGCATAAGTGTTAGGATGAGTGTCCAATTCAAAGAACATTCAAAGATTCTAAGATATTTAGCTCACACCGCAACTTGCTAATTCTCTTCTCATCCAAGGGCTTTGTGAATATATCGGCTAGCTGTTCTTCAGTCTTCACATGTTCAATAGAGATGTCGCACTTCAACACAAGATCACGAAGAAAATGATGACGAATCTGAATGTGCTTTGTCTTCGAGTGCTGAACTGGATTGTGAGCAATCTTGATGGCACTCTCATTGTCACAGAGTAGAGGCACATTCTTCACGTTGACACCATAGTCCTTGAGAGTTTGCTTCATCCATAACAATTGAGCACAACAAGAGCCAGCAGCAATATACTCAGCTTCAGCGGTAGATAGTGATACACAGTTCTGTTTCTTCAAGGACCAACAGACCAAAGATCTTCCGAGGAAATGACATGTACTAGACGTTGATTTGCGGTCCACACGATCACCAGCATAGTCAGAGTCTGAATATCCAATGAGATCAAAAGCCGAGCCCTTGGGGTACCATAATCCAAGTGTTGGTGTGTGAGCTAGATATCGAAGAATATGCTTCACAGCCTTATGGTGTGATTCCTTCGGTGCAGCTTGAAATCGGGCACACATGCAAACACTAAGCATTATATCTGGCCTAGATGCACATAAGTACAATAAAGAACCAATCATTTAGCGATATACCTTATGATCGAAGTCAATACCAGTTTCATCAGTGCACAGATGGCCATTTGTGGGCATAGGAATTTTGACGCCTTTGCAATCGTGCATAGTGAATTTCCTCAGTACATCCTTGAGGTATTTCTCCTGAGATATGAATATGCCATTGCGTTGTTGACGAATTTGAAGACCTAAGAAGAATTTCATCTCTCCCATCATAGACATTTGATATTCTTCACTCATCATATAGGCAAATTCACCACTATAGCGTTGGTCAGTACACCCAAACATAATATCATCAACATATATTTGGCACACAAATAATTCACCATCATAAGATTTAGTGAAAAGAGTTGGATCGAGTGAACCGGGTTTGAAGCCTTTCTTCATGAGGAATTCCTTCAAAGTATCATACCAAGCCCGAGGGGCCAGCTTGAGGCCATAGAGAGCCTTATTGAGTTTGAAGACTTTGTCAGGATTCTTTGGATCTTCAAAACCTGGGGTTGAGCAACATATACTTCTTCCTCAAGCTTACCATTGAGGAATGCACTTTTCACATCCATTTGATAGAGAATGATATCATGATGGTTAGCATAAGCAAGTAATATGCGAATAGCCTCAAGTCTAGCAACATGTGCAAAAGTTTCAATGAAGTCAATTCCTTCAACCTGTGTGTAGCCTTGAGCTACAAGCCGTGCCTTATTTCTTACCACAAGGCCATTTTCATCTTGCTTGTTGCGGTAGATACACTTTGTGCCAATGATATTATGCTTGCGAGGATCTGGACGATTGACCAGTTCCCAGACGTTGTTGAGTTCAAACTGATGTAATTCTTCTTGCATAGCTTGAATCCATTCAGGCTCCAGAAATGCTTCATCTACCTTAGTGGGCTCTGTAATAGAGACAAAAGCAAAGTGCCCACAAAAGTTAGACAAATGTGAAGCTTTTGAGCGTGTGAGTGGACCTGGTATATTGATGTCGCTGATGATTTTCTCAATCTGCACTTCTTTAGCAACGCGAGGATGAGCTGGTTGTCGTCGAGGAATTTGATCAGCATTTTTTTCAGCACCATTTTCTTCAGCATTTTCCTCAGCTGCATCAGCTCGATGTTCTTCAGGTTCTGGAATGAATTCTTTAGCTGATTCTTTGGTAGGAATGACATCCTCAGTAGCCTTGAATTTGATAGTTTCCTCAGGAGCTCGTTCATCTATCACAGTAGGCAGTTGCTCTCTTTGTGAGCCGTTAGTTTCATCGAACCACACATCTACAGTTTCAACAACCTTGTGAAGAGCGTTGTTGAAGACTCTGTAGGTGTGCGAGTCCTTTCCGTAACCAAGCATAAACTCTTCATGTGCTTGCGGTGCAAATTTTGAGTTGTGATGAGGATCTCTAATCCAACATTTAGCACCGAAGACTTTGAAATAACTCACATTGGGTTTCTTGTTAGTGAGGAGTTCATAGGCGGTCTTCTTGAAGAATTTGTGAAGATATACTCTATTGATGATGTGGCGCGCAGTATCAATTGCATCAATCAATGCAACAGATAAAGCAGTATGAGGACGTGAGAAATGAGAGTTCATTTCTGCGTGATTAGCCTGCGTCATTTCAGACATTTCAGGTCTCCAGCAAATTCTTCAGACGTTTGAGTACGTTTGGAGACCAGACCCTGCAGAAGAGATTAGTTCTTTTTCTTCACCACCCACATCTGAAGGGGTGGCAAAGAATTCATCATTCTACGAGCTCCATATGAAAAAGGTGGCATAGACGCTAGCCCATTTCGTTTCACATAAGAGGAGTTAGGATAAGCATATGAATAAGCAGAGTAATTCTTTGAGGACTTATGAACATAATGGTTAGAGGAATAATGATCATATTCATAGCCCTTAGCTCTTCCCTGCGAAACAGAGTTGTTAGCATGATGATATTCATATGAGGACTTTGATCCTTTTGAGGAATTTGATCCATATGAGGAATTTGGTCCGTATGAGGATTTTACTCCATCTGAAGATTTTGATCCATATGAAGAATTGGATCTGGGGTTCCTATTCCCAACACGAGGTGTCATGAGGACATTCACTTGAAGATTTTCAAGGTGCCTCTTAGGGACCCAGATTTTCTTCATAGGGGGACCATTCCTGTAGTTAGTTCCAACATATCTAGCAAAAACTTCACCATTCTGATTTTTGAACAGTTTATAGTTGGAGTCAAATGACTCATCAGAAGAATGAGGAGATTCACATATAAAGCCAGATAAACTGGAGGTCCCTTTGCAGCCACCCATGAGGTTTTGGGATACTCCTCAGGCTTCCAATATGAACCATCAGTATTAAGTTTCCTCTCAATGGCAATTCCCTCTTTCCTAGGGTTCCTGTTGAGGATCTGCTTTTTAAGCACATCACAAAGAGTCTGATGCCCTTTGAGGATTTTGTACATGCCTATCATGTACAATTCCTTCATCCCTGCATTGTCAGTGATACTAGCAATGTCCTCATATGAGGAATTAGTGATAACAGAGACAGTTGACGAATTTGTAGCATTTGAAGCATCTGAACATTCAGGTGAAGAATTAGCAGTCTCACGTTCAATGCATTTCAAGCATGGAGGAATGAATTCTTCCTGAGAAGCGCTGATTTGTTGAGCAAGTAATGAATTGCGCTCCTTCTGAAGATCTTCATAACTCACTCTTAGCTTTTCAAGATCTTGCTTTCTTTGAATAAATTCATAAGAAAGCTTCTCATGATCAGACAAGAGAGTGTTATGATGACTTTGAAGGTTATCACATTTGGACTGAAGTCTCTGAAGATTTTCAGTCAAGATTTTAGATCGATCCATTTCTTCCCCCAACATATAGTCACTTTTATCTAGCATGTTTTGAACCTTATCAAGAGCCTTTTGTTGTTGCACAACAATTTTAGCAAGTTTAGAATAGCTGGGCTTAAGGTTTTCATCAGATTCATCCTCACTAGATTCAGAGGAGGGATATTTGAGTACCTTGGCACCCTTTGCCATGAAGCAATAGGTAGGAGCATAGTCATCATTGTCTTCATCAGCCTTCTTGGTGAGATCATATTCTTCAGTGTTGAAGATAGACTTGCTGACGAATGCAGTAGCGAGAGCTAGACTTGCCACACCAGATTCGGATTCCTCGGATTCCTCTTCTTCCTCATGATCCTTAGATTCAGCTTCAGAGTCCATTTCCTTGCCAATGAATGCCCGAGCCATTTTGGAGTTGTTCTTCTTGTGAAATGAAGACTTTGAGGATTTTGATGATGAAGATTTTGACGATTTCTTCTTCTTCTTCTTCTTTGTATCATCAGAACTGTAGTCCTTGTATTTCTTCTTTTTGGATTCCTTTTCCCACTGAGGACAATCTTGAATGTAGTGACCAGGCTTCTTGCATTTGTGACATAGCCGTTTGTTGTAGTCACTGGATGAGGAATCATTTCTCTTAGTGAACTTTACAAAGCAACCACGTCTTGAGAACCTTTGGAATTTCTTCACAAGCAATGCTAGATCCTGGCTCAATTCTTCAGGATCACCAAGGCTACTACCAGAATCTTCACCTTCAAATTCAGAGACGGCCTTGGCCTTCAGGGAACGTCATCTGCCATAGCTTGGACCATAGAGATCTCTCTTTTCAGCAAGCTGGAACTCATGAGTGTTTAGCCTTTCGAGGATATTAGCGGGATCAAGTGACTTGTAATCACCACGCTCTTGAATCATCAAAGCTAGAGTATCGAATGAGGAATCAAGCGATCTCAGCAATTTCTTCACAACTTCATGGTCGGTGATGTCAGTGGCACCAAGTGCTTGAAGTTCATTTGAGATGTTAGTGAGACGATCGAAGGTTTGCTGAACATTTTCATTGTCAAGTCTCTTGAAGTGGTTGAAGAGATTGCGAAGAACATCAACTCGAGAGTCACGCTGTGTTGAGACTCCTTCGTTGACCTTGGACAACCTATCCCACATGAGCTTTGCAGTTTCCAAAGAACTCACTCTTCCATACTGTCCTTTGCTCAGATGGCCACAAATGATATTCTTTGCTTGAGAATCGAGTTGCTTGAATCTCTTCACATCAGCAGCATTCAGAGAAGGTGATACCGAGGGAACACCATTTTCCACAACATACCAGAGATCGTTATCAATTGCCTCAAGATGCATTCGCATCTTGTTCTTCCAGTAGGGGTAGTCCGTCCCATCAAAGGTAGGACACCTAGCTGAGACCTTGATCATACCCGCGGTCAACATAACTAAAACTCCAGGCGGTTAAACAAAATCACACAGAATAAGGGAGTACCTTGCTCTGATACCAATTGAAAGTGCGTTATATCGACTAGAAGGGGGGTGAATAGGTGATTTTTATGAATTCTTCACTGAGGAATTTGCTGTTGAGGAAATTCCTTAGCAAAGAACTACTTGCAGCGGAATAAGTACTCAGAAGTAAACGTGACAGAATACAAGCAGGGTCATCATGAAGAAGTGAAGACAAACACAGAGTACAGAAAGCGAAATCACAGGATAACACAGAATGAAGACAAACAGACTGAAGAAAATGAACTGAGGAAATTGAAAAAGTCTTCAGTCAATGTCTTCAAACAGATATGAACAAGCACACAACACATATATGAGGAAATGAAGGAGTTGAGGAAATAGAACCAGTAAGCTTGGTGAAGACAATGATTTGGTAGACTAGTTCCAACTGCTGTCTCAGTTGTACATCTGGTTGGAGCGGCTAGGTATTTAAACCTGAGGACACACAGTCCCGGACACCCAGTCAAGGACACACAGTCCAAGACACCCAGTTTTCATCGTATTCTCCTTGAGCTAAGGTCACACAGACCTCGCCCAATCACTCGTGGTAAGTCTTCAGGTGACTTTCGAACCTTCACAAACTTGGTCACTCGGCGATCCACAATTCCTCTTGGATGCTCTAGACCATGACGCCTAACCGTCTGGAAGAAGCACAGTCTTCGAAGGTAACAAGCATCGGATCCACGCAGGATCAATCTCTTCACAGATGCTCAATCACTTTTGTGTTTGAAGGTTTTGGGTTTTTCCTCACTTGATGATTTTCGCTCAAAGTCCTCGGAGGATGGGTTGCTCTTATGACAAGTGTCAGTTTCTCGTGGAGCAGCCAACCAGCTAGTGGTTGTATGGGGAGGCTATTTATAGCCTAGGGAGCATCCCGACATGATAAGACATAAATGCCCTTTAATGATATGACCGTTAGGTAGGTAGATATTTTGTGACAGCTGGCGCTTAGCATAGGAACGGTCGGAAATTTGAGTATCAAATTCCTCAGGGCTATCATGTTCCTCACTGTGTAGGTAATCCGCACTAGCGAATTCCTAACTCCTTAGTTAGAACAAATTCCTGAGAGACCAGAAGAACTTCGTCTCTGTCACTGAGGAATATGACTGAACTGTATGAGATTTCCAATGGCTTCACTTGAAGGGATTGGTAGGTGTAGCATTTTGAGTTGAGCATCACATGGAAATTTTTCCTTAGTATTTCCTTGACCCCCTTTAACAGTACAGTGTTTCCTATGAATCAAGAAAGAGGAAAATGAAACTATAAAAACAAAAGTCTTCACGCTTCATGTTCCTCAAATGAATACCAAGTCTTCAAGGTCACACCCATTTCTTCACTTTCAAAGTCTTCAGAAATCCAAAGTCTTCAGTCGAAGAACTTCATTTTTAGGGGTCGACTTTCCCTATAATTATCAAACTCCTCATAGACTTATAGACCTGTGTACACTCACAAATACATTAGTCCCTTAACCTATAAGTCTTCAATACACCAAAATCACTAAGTGGCACTAGATGCACTTACAACCTGGCTACGACAGTTACTTCAGGAGTTGCTTCATGATGTCTCCCAGGCTAGGGTTGTCTACTGTGACAACGTTTCTACGGTGTACCTTTCCGCCAAACCCGTTGATCATCGCCGGACTAAGCACATTGAGCTGGACATTCACTTTGTGCGCGAGCAGGTGGCCCTTGGACGTATTCGGGTCCTCCATGTTCTGACTGCACAACAGTTCGCCGATGTGATGACTAAGGGACTGCCGACTTCCACCTTCGAGGAGTTTCGTTCCAATCTCTGTGTCTCCGGCGCCGCTTCGACTGTGGGGGGTGTTGAATATATTGTGTATGTGTATATTGTGTCTTGGGCCCACCTCCTAGTTCCTCAGTATAGTTGAGGTTGTGGCCCCCTTTTGTATTTATATATACGTGCCTGGTGCACCGATCAATGCATTGTGTTGCACAGCCTATTCTTTCCCTTCTATAGTATGCCTGCCTAGCATGGATGCATATACCATTCGATGTTGCACAATTGCCATGTCCTTGACGAATTTTTATGTATCTAGCGATTAATAGTAATGAGGTGAAGTATACATGTTCTTAACTCATGCTTTTTGTGGCAGATTTGTTGGTTATCCTGTAAAACATGGGAGAAAATATCTCCGGAAATGAGCTATGCGCACGTAGATCGTCAAGATTTACCAAAAGACGCAAGATGGATAATGCGGAGAGTGAATCAGAGAAAACAAAGTGTGAAGAACCAGTGCATGATAAGAGGAAGCTGAGCAAGAGGGTAGATAGAAAGGAAGCCTTGAAAATAAGAAGGAAATACCGTAAATATGATGAGGATCTGTCTGAAAGCGAGGAACCTCATTACAAGACTGATAAATGAAGCAAATGTCATTGTAGGAAACATGACAACATGTCAGAAAGCGAAGATGGCAAAGACAGGAGGAGAACAAAAACAAATTCGAAGTCAAAGAAGGACACAGAAAGTAGTTAATCTGAATCCAGTACAGAGAGCAATGATGTTGACAGAAAGAGGAAGATGAAGTCTAGGAGATATACTTCAAGTACGAGGGATGAAAAGTTTGACATGGATAGTATTATAAAGAAGAGATTATATGTCAGAAACATCGAGCAGGCTGAAAGAAAGAGGAAGTCCAAGGACAGAAGAGATGACCCAATCTGTGACAGTCAGCCTGCTAAGCAGATGAAGAAGATAAAAAAGAAGAAATGTGTCAAGATCGTGGAGTCCAGCTCCGAGAGGGAAGAATAATATTATAACGTAGAGGAGGAAGTAGATGCACTAAAGATGAACAGGAAATACCGGAACATGAGGAAATCATTGCCTCAAAGGGATAGGAAGCATATAACTCAACCCAACACTGAGCATAGACCGGTATGTATATATTACACAAATATAATCGATATCCACATTATCTGCAGTTAGTTTTGCTGTACATAACTGGTGATAGCAATTAACATCTGTAAAAGTAATATAGGTCGTCGGGGACCAAAAGTAATAGCACGAGGACCTCTAATAATTAGATATGGAAAATAGGTAACCAAATGATCACCATAAGACGGTATTAATCAACAATACCAACACTCCGTATTTGCCAAAAGAAAATGAAAGCTCAAAGGTAAGACAAATATCTTCACTAGCAGTTTCTAGACATAAATATCGCCACGTTTGACTAGAATGAGTCTGCAATGTAAAGGATGGTCCTGTCTAGCCCACCACGAGTCTGCAGTGCAACGATGAGAATCATGTTCATACAACAATCGTGGCTGCCATGAATATTTCCCCCCATTTCACCTGAAAGCATGTCCAAACCTCTTCACCCGAGAATCATTTCCTCACTCACATTAGCAAGTTTCTACTGGTTTATACTTTAGTTGATACATGTCAATCAATTCGGATATTTTTTTCTCAACGCAGAAGCTTCTTCCGGTGTATACCAGCCACCGGCACCACCCTGCAAAAGGGGGAGAAAATAAATGAGGCATGGTCATATGCACTGCAAGATCTCCCCTACAGTTTTCATAAAAAACTAAAATATATGGACCGGCCAGTCTAGCGCACAAAACCTGAACAAGGGATTCCAACGAAACAACTTTACCGATGCCTCTAATCGTTCGCACCATAGTATACCAAGTAAAAAAAGCAAAATCGTGTCCGACCTGCTGTGGAGCCTGGCAGTAAATGGTAAGATCGTAAGACTAATAACAATATCAAACTGAAGAACAACAAACCATCAAGTAAATAATTTTGAATTTTAAATGCATGGCAGGGCATATGCCCATTCTATGGAGTGGAAAGCTAAACGGAAGTTTTTACCCGAACTGGTTCCCTCTTGATATCATGGGAGACATTCAACACATTTTTTTAAGAAGCTGGCAATAACATACTAGCTTTCGGACTGTCTCACAAAACTCTACACTATATATGCAAATTTGTTTTGACTTAGATGGTAAATGTTATTTACCTTTTAGCGGTACCGAAAATAGAGTCTGGTATGTTCGCTATCAGTGAATCCATCAAGTAGATGGTGATACTTGAACTTTTACTACCTTTAGGCTTATAATGACAGACATGCTTCGGTGTTTTCTGATCAATTGGAACATAAGAGAAGAACTTGATCAACAGGATAATATTGTCAAAATGCTAACCATCAATGGTCATGGATGTAATACTCTCTCCGTCCCATAATTCTTGTCTTAGATTTGTCTAGATATGGATGTATCTAACACTAAAACGTGACTAGACACATCCGTATCTTGACAAATCTAAGACAAGAATTTTGGGACGGAGGGAGTAGAAAATAGAGAACACAATTTCATACCTGTTTTTGTCAAACACAATGTGAAACATGTACTTGATCCTATCTATTTTTAGACTTTGACACTTAAGTGCATAATTTAACCATGATTTCTGCATAGGAAAACACCAAGATACATTAGGCACTAGAACAATTAGTGTCAGGGACGCAACAGTGCTTGGAAATTTATGAATGTTACCACATCTTCAAATTTCTGCTGTTCTAACTTTGGCCAGAAAAAGGTGTTGCAAATAAGATACTGGCCAAATATATCACTTTCCAAACCAAGATATGGAAAACTTCTATCGAGATGACTACAGGAGGTAAATAGATGAGCTGTTAAGAAAAAGGGAACAAAGAGGGATACACTATATCCCAAAATATCAATACTTACCCAATGTACATGCCAATTACTCTGTAACTAGCAAGGTCGCCCACATGTAAGGAAGGAAGGTCTTCACAACAAAGAGTGACTCCATGATCCTTGTACTTATCGTCAGCAGGATATCTAATTCGGCCATCGAACCTTCATCCGTTGACTGGAACAAGGCACTAAGAGCTTCATCGGCAATCGAACCTTCATCCACCTCGTCCTCAAAATCATCAACATCTTCGAAACCCTGGCCTGAATAGTAATTGTCTTCCATCTTGTAAGGCAAGTCTATTGTATAACAACTATGACAAAGATCCTTGATTGCAAACAATATCTAGCATTTCACATATGCTAGTATGAAGACAAAAATGCTAGAGTATGTAAGTTAGAACTCACATGTAGAGCATCCTATTTTCCCTCCAAACCATTTATCCAACTGAGATGGACATCTATAATATATTCTGCACCCATGGGAAATTTTCATCGCTTAACTTGGGCATCTTGGATGGAATATTATCTATTTTGTCCATATGTACCATGTCAAGGAAAATAACCTGTAGAGAAACATGTGAAAACATATGTAAGTTGACAAAATATTGACAAGTAAAAGCCAGGTCATGAATCATATGAGGTTAGTAGGTTAATTACAAACAAC
Source organism: Secale cereale (assembly GCA_902687465.1). Taxonomy (NCBI): domain Eukaryota; kingdom Viridiplantae; phylum Streptophyta; class Magnoliopsida; order Poales; family Poaceae; genus Secale; species Secale cereale. Next base: position 26,242,608 of record LR738715.1, on the reverse strand, counting down.
AACAATGGATATCCAATCAAACTTCCCGAATTACCTCGAACATCATCCATGCCCTTTACCAATAGGTTGACAATGAGGGCAGTCAGGTTCCACTTGTCTATGTTATCAATGTCTTCCACCATGTCGTACAACCGTAGATCTAGATGCTCTTGAGAACTAGGGGCCAAGAGCCAAGTCAGGATGGCATACATGTAGATCTTTAAGGCGTGTTTCCTCCTGTTCCGCAACCCGCAAGTTGCAGATAGTACTTGTTCATCAACCTACAACTAACATCTATTCCCCTCTTGAACTTCTTACTATGTTTGCTATCACCAAATTTTGAAACATCAAATTTCAACCCTTTGTTCATTACCTCAAATGCCTTAGCTGCAGCCTCATATAAATCAATGACTACGGGGTTCTTCTTGCCCCCCAAATTTAATTTCCGGTTGGCAATGTCAACTCTGCTTACCAGCCACCTAGCCAGAGGATCATAGAATTTCTTCTCAAACTGTATTCTTAGGATGTTACCTAGTTTCGCTTTCTTGACCACTCTTTTATGTTTATCATCCACTTTTTTGGTCCCGGTGGTCAAGAAAAGAGTGGTCAAGAAAGCGAAACTAGGTAACACCCTAAAAATATAGTTCGAGAAGAAATTATATAATCCTATGTCTAGGTGGCTAGTAAGCAGAGTTGACACTACCAACCGAAAATTAAATTTGGAGGACAAGAAGAACCCGATAGTCACTGATTTATATGAGGCTGCAGCTAAGGCATTTGGGGTAATGAACAAAGGGTTGAAATTTGATGTTTCAAAATTTGGTGATTGCAAACACAGTAAGAAGGGCAAGAGGGGAATAGATGTTAGTTGTAGGTTGATGAACAAGTACTATCTGCGACTTGGGGGCTGCGGAACAAGGGGAAACACACCTTAAAGGTCTACATGTATGCCATCCTGACTTGGCTCTTGGCCCTTAGTTCTCAAGAGCATCTAGATCTACGGTTGTACGACATGGTGGAAGATATTGATAACATAGACAAGTGGAACCTGACTTCCCTTATTGTCGACCTATTCTTAAAGGGCATGGATGATGTTCGAGGTAATTCTGAATGTTTGATTGGATCGCCATTGTTGTTGTTTGTATGTAACCTACTAACCTCTATATGATTCATGACCTAGCTTTTGCTTGTCAATATTTTGTCAACTTACGTATGTTTTCACACGTTATTTTCCTTGACATGATAGATATGGACAAAATAGATAATATTTCATCCAACATGCCCAAGTTAAACGATGAAAATTTCCCACGGGTGCGAATATATTAGATGTCCATCTGAGTTGGATAAATGGTTTGGAGGGAAATGGGATACTCTACCTGTGAGTGCTGACTTACATACTCTAGCATTTTTTGCCTTCATACTAGCATATGTGAAATGTTAGATATTGTTTGCAAATCAAAGATCTCTATCGTAGTTGTTATAGAACAGACTTAGCTTACAAGATGGAAGACAATTACGATTCAGGCCAAGGTATTGAAGATGTTGATGATTTTGAGGAGGCGAATGATGACACGGGCCACTTTCAGGGCAGTGAAGGAAAGGACAGTGGCAAAGAGGACAGTGAGGTTGAAGGTGGTGAATCGTCGAAGTTACTGCATTTAAAACACCAGGTAAGTCAAATATAAAAAAGTCCTCTTCTATAGAATTTGTCTATATTTAACCATATTTGATATACTAATATTTTCCATTCGTTCTGGTGGAGGATGGTTGTTGCTTCCATAACCTATATCAAGAAACATGTAACTATGTAGTGGCTAATGAAGCTACTATTCCGAAAGAGGTGGAGAGAGTGATAGATTGTGACTTGCACAGTGGTTCTTAGTCTGCCATTACTGAAAACATTACACACTATGCTCTGTCCCGGGATCATGATTTTCAAAGTAAGATACTAGGTTTGCTGGAACCATTGCTTAAATGCATTGAAGTGCTCAGGTTACTCGATGAAGCTCTCAATGATTGCATTAGAATGAAAAAGAAAAATACCAAAGTGAAAGGAGGACGGGCCTTGGTCCAGTCAACCAATGAAGCTCCCAACACCTTAGTCGAGTCAACGGATGAAGGTTTGATTTCCGATGAAGCTCCCAATGCCCTGGTCCAGTCAATAGATGAAGGTTTGATTGCCGAATTTAGATATCATGCTGACCATAAGTACAAGGATCACAGAGTCACTCTTTGTTGTGAAGACCTTCATTCCTCACATGTGGGGGGATTTCTTGTTATAGAGTAATTGGCATGTACACTAGGTAAGTATTGCTCTTTTGGGATGCAGCGTATTTATTTTTGTGCCCTTTTTCTTAACAACTCATCTATTTACCTCTTGTATGCATCTCAATAGAAGTTTCCCATATATTGGTTTGGAAAGTGATATATTCGGCGAGTATCTTATTTGGAACACATTTTTTCTGGCCAAAGTTAGAACATTTGAAATTTGAAGATGTTGTAACATTCATAAATTTCCAAGCACTGTTGCCTCCCTCACACTAAATATTTCCTGCCTAATGTATCTTGGTTTCTTCCAATGCAGAAATCATGGTTAAATTCTGCACTTAAGCGTGAAAGTCTAAAAATGGATAGGATCAACTACCTGTTTCTCATTGTGTTTGACAAAGACAGGTAAGAAATTTTGTTATCTATTTTCTATTACATCCATGACCACTGTTGGTTAGCATTTTGAGAATATTATCATGCTGATCAAGTTCTTCTCTTATGTTACAATTGATCAGAAAGCACTTGAGCCTCGTTGTCATATATTGGCCTAAAGGTAGTAAATGTCCAAGTGCCACCATCTACTTGATGGATTCATTAACAGCGCACATAACAGACTCTGTTTTCGATGCCGCTGAAAGGTAACTAACATTTAGCATCAAAGTCAAAACAAATTTGCACTATAGTGTAGAGTTTTGTGATACAGTATGAAACCTAGTATGTTATTGACAACTTCTTTAAAAATTTGTTGGATGTATCCCATGATATCAAGAGGAAACTAGTTCCGATAAATACTTTCATTTAACTTTCTCCTCAACAGAATGGGCATCTGTCCTGGCTTGCATTTGAAAATTCAAAATTATTTGCTTGATGGTTTGTTGTTCTTCAGTTCGATATTGTTATTAGTCTTACGATCTTACCATTTACTACCAGGTTCCATAGCAGGTCGGACCCGACTATGTTTTTTTACTTTGTATACTATGGAGAGAGTCATTAGAGGCGGTAAACAGTTTCGTTGGAATCGTTTGTTCAGATTTTGTGTGCTGGATTAGCCTGTCCATATGTTTTAGTTTTTTTAATGAAAACTGCAGGGGAGATCCTGCAGTGCATATGCCCATGCCTCATTTATTTTCTCCCCCTCTTGCGGGGTGGTGCTAGTGGCTTGTATACATCGGAAGAAGCTTCTGTACTGAGAATTAATGGCCCAATTGATTGACATGTATCATCTGAAGTACAAACCAGTGGAAACTTGTGTGAGTGATGACATGATTCTCTAGTGGAGAGTTTTGGACATGCTCTCAGGTGAAATGGGGGTTGGGGGGATATTCACGGTAGCCACGATTGCTGTGTCAACATGATTCTCATCATTGCACTTCAAACTCATGGTGGGCTAGACAATGTTAAATTCTATATTGTTAGAGTCTAGGAAGCTGTTTGTATCTAGGGCTGTGTTTATCTCTTGTAACAAAATCTTTTACTTATCATATACTTAGCCGTGTTCCCTAGATTCCATATATATATATAGTTCTCACACGGTATCAGGCCATCTCGCATTACTGCTCGATGGGTTCTCATTCTGCCGCCGCCATGACCTCCTTGGCCCTGACATCTGTGTCCCCGCCAGCTTCTCTTTCCGTGTCGTCCACCTCCTCTGTTCCCCAACCTTCCGTCAGCCTTATTACTGCCAAGCTTTCTATCTCCTTTGGAAAGCCCAGATTCTTCCTCCTCTCCGCATAGCCAACGTCACTGGCTACATCGATGGCACCCTTCCGACTTCCACTCGGTTTCTCTCGGATGATGAGAAAGGGGAGTGTGCCACCAACCCGGCTGATGAGCATGGTTTTGCCAGGACCAGATCGTCCTGAGCTATCTGCTTGCCTCGCTCACCGATGATGTGCTTCAGCAGGTGGTCCATTTTGATATTGCCAGTGCCATCTGGGCGTACCTCGAGGAGATGAATTCCACCCATTGGCGTGCCAACATTGTGCAGATCAAGCTGGAAATGGCAAACTTCTGCAAGGGCAACCTCTCCATGGTGGACTACATCGCCAAGATCTGCTCCAACACCGACGAGCTCGCTGCCGCCGGTCGCCCCATGAGGGATGAGGACATCATCACTGGCCTCGGCAGGGAGTAAGAGCCCCTCATCACGGCCTTTTCGGCTCGCATCGACCTCATGACGCTTGGGGAGATCTACTCCCATGCCATCTCCTTCGAGCGCCGCCATGAGTACCACGTTGCTCGTCTTCATCTCCATGCTGGCGGCTCCTCTGTCAACTATGTCGCACGTGACAAGAACGACAACACCAACAACCAGGGAAAGGGAACCTAAAGTCGCAAGGGCCGTGGAAACCCCGGTGATCGCGGTGAATACAACAATAATAACCGCGGCGGGTATCGCGGTGACCGCGGCGGTGGTGGCAACCATCAGCAAGGTGACTATGGCGGGAACCATGTTGGTGATCATGGTGACCATGATGGTGGTGGGGACACCCGCATCCAGTGCTAACTCTGCCGTGGCCCTGGGCATTATGCATGGGAATGCAGCCAACGCTACAACCATGCCTTTCAACGCCAACATTCCAAGATGGCGGGCCTGGCTGCTGCTTCGCCTGCATCCATCCTCAGCGATCCGGACTGGTTCACCGACACGGGGGCCACATACCACATCACCTCTGACCTGGATCGTCTCACCATAAGGGAGAAGTACCCAGGGAGGGACCACATTCACACGGCCGATGGCTTAGGTTTGCACATAGCTCATCGTGGTCATGCTATCCTTCCTACACCCTCTGCCAATCTTAAACATCACAACATATTACATGTACCCAACGCAGACAAGAATCTTCTTTCTACTAATCATCTTGCCAACGATAATCATGCTTATCTAAAGTATTATCCTACTCATTTTCTTATGAAGGATTTGATCACCAAGAGGTTTCTTCTACAAGTTTGATGTGAAAATGGGCTCTATCCCATTCGGCCTTCACCCTATCGCGTCGTGTCTTCGATTAGGCTCTCGGCTGAAGATTGGTATGCTAGGCTCGACCATCCATCCACACAAGTTATTCAACATGTTTTGGCGTCCAATAAATTAGCATCTTCGAGTAGGTTATAACCCACATGTGTAATGCCTGTCAACAAGGCAAAGCACACCAGCTACCTTTCCCTAGATCATCAAGTATTTCTTCTTTCCCTTTGGAACTTGTTTTCTCAGATGTGTGGAGACCCGCCAAGACCTTGGTGGGTTCTAGTACTATGTCTCATTTATTGATGATTATAGTAAGTAAGTGTGGATTTATCTTCCCAAAAGAAATGTGGTGTGGTTGATGTTTTTCGTGATTTCCTTGCGCATGTTGAACACCTATTATCTCGTAAGATCATATGTGTTCAATCTGACTGGGGTGGTGAATACGAAAAACTTAGCAATACTTTCTTTCACCAACTTGGCATCACACATCACATCTCTTGCCCTCACATACATCAAAAAATGGCTCGGCTGAAGGAAAACATCGTCACATTGTTAACATGGGTCTGTCCCTATTATCACATGCGTCTATGCCTTTATGTTTTTGGGATGAGGCATGTTTTTTCACTTGCTATCTCATCAACGGACTTCCCAGTCGTGTCATTGGCAACCTTAGTCCTACGGAAAAATTGTTTCACATTAAACTTGACTACACCACTCTCCGTACATTTGGTTGTGCGTGTTGGCCCAACTTGCGCCCCTATAACACCCAAAAACTTGCGTTTAGATCCCAACAATATGTGTTTGTCGGGTATAGTATTGGTCACAAAGGCTACAAGTGTCTACACTTGCCTACGTCCAGTGTTTACATCTCACGTGATGTAGTTTTTGTTGTAGATATGCCCTAGAGGCAATCATGTATGATGATATATCCTATGTGTTTATGAATAATGATAGTCCTTGGATGTAATCAATGATACTTGTTGACAAGTACGTGACTTGTCTGTGAGATCTTGTGTTGTATGATACATCCTAAATGGTCCCTAGTCGTAAGTGATGTTTCGACACACGTAGGACTAGACTAGCATATGACACGGTAGATGGTTTGGTCTCACTAGCGATGGAGCATTGGATGCTAAGCGGATAATATGGACTTGGAAAGGTCCGGTCGGATTCGATGTAGTCGGATCAGAGTCGAGATAAGGTCCGAGTCGGACAGACCCAACTATGAGACGCGACAACATGTCATCTGTGAGTCTCTAGTACAACATACGTTCTATGTCCTAAGACCTGAGCTGACGCATGTACTCGGGATGGTGACATACTTTCTTTGGGCCGACCAAACGCTACTCCGTGACTGGGTAGTTACAAAGGTAGGTTTCGGTCTTGTCCAGACCAATGCTGCGAGACGTGGTCGAGCAAGATGGGATTTGCCCCTCCGATGAGGAGAGATATACTCTAGGGCCCTTCTTGTGATCCGACCATGATAAGCATGGCCATGCGACAAGGATTATGAGATAATCCGGTTTGGATCGGCATCACTGGAACGAGAAATAGGCCGGGCTAGCACAAGGATGACAGACTCGCCATGAGCCCGACAACATATATCGTGTGGCAAAGGGAATTGAAGTGTTACATGTTGTGCAGGTTCGCTAGCCAGCTTCATAGTCTGCTTGGTGGTCGGCATGCCTTGCTAGAGGCCGCTACCAACCATACAGGTCAGAGGTGATCCGAACTTTGACCAAGCTGACTTGAACCTAAGGGGTCGCGCGCTTAAGGGGAGGAACCTGTGAGGTTGGATCCGACTCCACGAGTCAGGCTTTGTCCTACTCGGACTCGGATACAGACCGAACAGACTTTGGGCTTTAGGGTCCATGTGAATCCCAAGTGTTGAGCCCTCGATGGATGCCTATAAATAGTGGAGGTGCGGCACACTCATTTGGTTGATCGCTTCAGCGCCGTCATTAGGGCTTTGCATGTGTTGCAACTAGCCACCTCCACTCGCCGCCGGTTCTGTGATTGGGCCTAGCACTTGATGGCTTCTCTCCCCTCGTTGGTTACCCCAAGTGGAAGGTTTGAGATGCAGTGTAGCGGTTGTTTTCCCTTGGCAAAGATACCAAGGATCGATTTCCCCTGAGACTCCCAGTTTCAACAAGAAGGTGTCAACTGCTAACGGCGCCAGATATTAGCAATCAACTTGGACCTGCACAAAGATACAAATAACTTTGCTCCCAACGAGTACAGAGAGGTTGTCAATCCCTCCGGCCCTGTCGTTTACAAAGGATCAAACGCAAGTGATAATAGTGATAGGTAAAACTGTAACTAATATGTAAAAGCAGAAAGTAAATAGCGGATGTGATCAGTGATGGTAATATGGACTGGGGTCCCATGATGTTCACTAGTGATGTCTCTCTCCCAAAAGACGATAAAACAGCTATGTGAGGTAAACGAATTACAGCTGGGCAATTGACAGAATTATGTGCGCAAACCAATGCTAACTATGTTGCAAGAAAGGTAGAGGTTCAAAGCATGGGCGGTACGCCAAGGCAAGTAGACCGAAATCCATCTGCATCTACTACTAATCATCCACCTTGAGATATCTATCCAGAACATCTCGCTGGTATTAAGTTGCGAGTCCCACCCATAGTGTAAACTCAAAGCAACAGACAACTGCATTAAAAGAACTTTGCGTAAAGTAAACAATCCTCGCACCCGCAGGCACAAGCACCGTTGTTTTCCCCCTTGTGGCAACAACACATCCCCTAGACTCATGTTTTTGTCACTCAAGCTAGTCATCGAGGGGCATGAACCCACAATCAAGCATAACGTTCCCTCTTGGAGTCACTACCTACTACTTGGCCAAAGCAATAAATAGCAACGGAGAACATGCAAGAATTACTTACGAACATAAATATAAAAGAGGTGAATCAAATATATTACTCAAACACAATCTGAACATAATCTCACAATCCATCGGATCCCAGCAAACTCAACATAGCAACAGCATAAGGATTACATATGTGCCTCGATCATGTAGGGCAGCTCACGAAGTCTAATTAGTGAAGCACAAGAAGGGGAGGAGAACATCACATAGCTACTGGTCATGGACCCATGGTCCAAGGGAGACTACTCACAACTCATCCGGGAGGCGTCCATGGTGGTGGAGAGGCTCCCGGTGGTGATCCTCCCCTTCGGCAGGGTGCCGGGAAGAGTTCTCCTGGTGCTCCCGATCTTGGAAGCGCGGCGGCGGCGGAACAGAGATGAGATCGCGAAAAAGGGTTCCGTCCTCGAGGGTTTCGGGACGCGTGTTAAATATATGCCAAAGGGGGGCATCAGCGGAGGCCTGGGGGGCCCAGGCGCCCCCCCGGCGCGGCCAGGAGGGGGGCCGCGCCACCAGGGCGCCTGGAGCCCTGGTGGCCCCCCTCCGGCCCTACTTCGGCCGTGTGGAAGCTTCAAGAACGCTGATTTTTTATATAATTTTTCTGGGATTTTTCTGGCAGTTTACGTGATGGGAAAACCTGAAATACAAAAACAGCAGAAAACAGAAACTGGCACTGGGGTGCACTGAGTTAATAGGTTAGTCCAAATATGATCAAAAGTGTATGGAAGTGTATAAATAACATAGCAATATCACACAAAAGAGGCATGGAGCAAGCAGAAATTATAGATACGTTTTGGACGTATCAACATCCCCAAGCTTAATTCCTGCTCGTCCTCGAGTAGGTAAATGATAACAAGAATAATTTCTGTGGTGACATGCTATTAACCATATAAGAACTTTTTATAGTCACATGACAAAAGCTTACTGAGACAATGAATCTGTAGTAATTAAGTTGCCTCATGAGAAAATCACAAAGAACTGAAAGTTTTACAACATGATACTGAAACATCAAATAGATTTGTAATGAGCATGGTGTGCAAATATGATAAAGTGACATCTCGCTTGCCCCCTTTAGTGAAGCAAAACATAAATGCAGGGGCACCTCCAAGGTTTAAGTGACGACTAGATACAATGATTTCAGAATAAACGATATCATAATCATGCAAAAGACAATGGTACTTTGGGACAATGCACATTACACTCAGAATGACAATCATGCTCTCAGTAGTTGGTGCTTTAAAGAAGGTGGAGACTCTCGAACCGTGACTTTTGTTGGCAAGGTTGAAAACCCGTGGTCGGAAACAAAAGCAAAACATGTACCAGAGCTCTTGGTTTTAAAAACAGAGGTAATAATTATTTTTTAGAATATGCATGTTTCGTCAACGAATGCTAGCAGATAACTCAATCACTTCTTGAGATGGACAAGTTTCGAGGAACGGCTCCCGAATGAGGACGATCACATCCTCTTAATCTCCTTTGTTTATCACTGCCAAAGTTTTCTGATTTCTCATGAACAAAGCGTGAAGGAGGGTTTGTTTGTTGTATAATTTTTTAATGAGCCGGGCGCACTCTATGCCAGTTCCTTCTCGTATTATGGGTTTGCACATTAGACATGCAATCCCGGGGTGAAGCTTGTCCAACTTAAAAAGATCATGAATTAACTACTACTTCCTCATGAACTAAAACAGAGGCACAAAAGAGAAATGCTTTTTTTTGAATAATTTCGAGATGGTACATGAAAGTCTTCGTTAGGAATGGCAGGTAAATACCATGTATAGGAAGGTATGGTGGACTCATATGGCATAACTGGTTTAAAGGATTTTGGATGCACAAGCAGTCAGTCCGCTTAGTACAGGTGGAGGTTAGCAAAAGACTGGGAGCGACCAACTAAAAGAGCAATGACGGTCATAATCATGCAGAGCGACAAAGCAACATTGAATCAGGCATGGAAGTTATATCGCTACTCAGAAATAAAAGATCATCAAGGCTTGATAGACTTTCTTTACGGTCTTAAATATGCGTCAGCATATGCCAAGTCAATCAAAATAAATTCTTGAAGGAAGATATCATTAAACCATACCACATCATAGGCAAACAAATCATGTTGGTACTCCAATAACACATTGGGAACCCCCCAGCTATTTGAGACTAACCATAAGAAAACATGAACTACTAAGCACCATTATGCACGTAGCACCTTTATCATAGACATATCGACCAGTGCAACAGAAGCCAACTCTCTTAACAAGATAAGCATGATAAATAAAGAGAGTTCCAGCGACCAACTAAACAAAAGCTCTTTAAAAAGATAAGCATGAAAACTAAGAGCTAAACATGATAGTAGCTATTGAAAGACAAAGAACACACACAGCAAGGATAGACATGAAAATTCTATGTTATGTTCTAGGTTGAAGTGGAGCGTGTTTCTCTCCCACACAAAGAAAGCTGAGTTCCAACTCATTATGAAAAGCAAGCAAAGCTAAAGAGAACTAAAAAGGAAAACTAAAAGCAAGACGCTCCAAGCATAGAACATAACACATGAAGTGATAAAAATATAGTGGAACGAAAGACGAACTGATAATTGTTGATGGAGAAGGGGATGCACGGGGGCATCCCCAAGCTTATTCGCTTGAGTCTTCTTGAATATTTCTTGGGGGTGCATGGGGGCATCCCCAAGCTTGACCGTTTGACACTCCTGAATCTTTTTATCACCTTCCCTCGCACACTTGAAAACTCCCTTCATACATAACTCATCATAATCTGATTAGCGAGGTTAGTACCCTTAATAAAATAATTGTTCCTTGCTGGAAATAAAGATATTCTTGAAGGTCTACTGTTTCTCAAGATTGCCAAAAGGTTTTTGCAAAGAAAAAGCAAGCTCAAGGTTTGCAAAATGAAGGAAAGGCAAAACAGGACAGAATCTGTGAAAAACAGAACAGAAGGTAGTAAATGATTTTTTCGGGGCACTTCTGCAACTCTAATAAAAAAACTCAGAACAGACGCCCGAAAAACAGTTGTATAGAGCACGCTGTCAAAAAAATTCAGACCAAAAAGATGATCTGGTGATTTTATATGAATTTTTCTGTCAAAGGACAGAATCTGTTTCCTGGACAGCACGTCACAACTTTTGAACTTTCTTGCAATCAGAGGCTAAACTTGGCACAAAGCTGAAAAATAAAGATACAATGATGTTGCTACAGTAGTAACAAACATCAAGACCACTAAAACTGAAAGAACAAACTGAAAGCAAAGATAACAAGGGTTGTCTCCCTAGAGCTCTTTCTTTATAGCCATAAAGATAGGCTTAAGACTTTAATGATGCTCTCGTAGGAATAAGAGTTGAAGAACAAAAGAGAGCATCAAGAAGCACATATAAATAATATTTAAGTCTACCCCTCTTCCTATGCATTGGAATCTTGTAAAGAAATAAATTATTGAAGCATAAAGCAATAAGCATAGGAAGACAAAACAAGTGCAGCTTCAAAACCTTCAACATAAAGAGAGGGAACTTGATATTATTAAGATATTTAGAACCATGTCTCCCTCTCTCATTATAAATTTCAGTGGCATCATGGATGAACTCAACAATATAACTATCACATAAGGCATTATTTCCATGATCCAAAAGCATAAAATTATCATTACTCTTCATATAAGCAAAATCTTTCTTATTAGGAATGGCGAGAGTAAAGCAATCATAACCATCATGGTAATCATTGTATTTAGGAGGCATATCATAATCATGAAAACATCATATTCATCATTGTAATCAGCATATATAGGAAGCAAAGTATCATCAAAGTAAATTTTCTCTTCATAAGTTGGGGGACTAAAAATATCATGTTCATCAAACGTGTCATCCCCAAGCTTAGAGCTTTCCATGTCATTAGCAATATTGATATTCAAAGAAAGCATACTAATAACATCACCACCATCATGATTGTTATGCAAATAATAAAGTACCATAGGTTTTTTAATTTTCTCTTCAAACACATCATGTCCCAAAGCAAGGTAGAGCTTATAAAGCTCTCTCATATTTTTGTTGTTTTCCATTAAGAAAAACTAGTGAAAAGACATAAAGAAAACTGAAAGGTAAACTAACAAGACTAAAAAGCAAAGATAAAAGATAGCGTGCAACTCCCCTATCTTGAATAGTGGAGTCCCCGGCAACGGCGCCAGAAAACTTTGCTTGATGGCTTCTCGCCCCTCGATGGTTACCCCAAGTGGAAGGTTTGAGATGCAGTGTAGCGGTAGTTTTCCCTTGGCAAAGATACCAAGGATCGATTTCCCCTGAGACTCCCAGTTTCAACAAGAAGGTGACTGCTAATGGCGCCAGATATTAGCAATCAACTTGGACCTGCACACAGATACAAATAACTTTGCTCCCAACGAGTACAGAGAGGTTGTCAATCCTGCCGGCCTTGTCGTTTACAAAGGATCAAACGCAAGTGATAATAGTGATAGGTAAAACTGTAACTAATATGTAAAAGGAGAAAGTAAATAGCGGATGTGATCAGTGATGGTAATATGGACCGGGGTCCCATGATGTTCACTAGTGATGTCTCTCTGCCAAAAGACGACAAAACAGCTATGTGAGGTAAACGAATTACAGCTAGGCAATTGACAGAATTATGTGCGCAAACCAATGCTAACTATGTTGCAAGAAAGGTAGAGGTTCAAAGCATGGGCGGTACGCCAAGGCAAGTAGACCAAAATCCATCTGCATCTACTACTAATCATCCACCTTGGGATATCTATCCAGAACATCTCGCTGGTATTAAGTTGCGAGTCCCACCCATAGTGTAAACTCAAAGCAACAGACAACTGCATTTAAAGAACTTTGCGTAAAGTAAACAATCCTTGCACCCGCGGGCACAAGCACCGTTGTTTTCCCCCTTGTGGCAACAGCACATCCCCTAGACTCATGTTTCTGTCACTCAAGCTAGTCATCGAGGGGCATGAACCCACAATGAAGCATAACGTTCCCTCTTGGAGTCACTAGCTACTACTTGGCCAAAGCAATAAATAGCAACTGAGAACATGCAAGAATTACTTTCGAACATAAATATAAAAGAGGTGAATCAAATATATTACTCAAACACAATCTGAACATAATCTCACAATCCATCGGATCCCAACAAACTCAACATAGCAACAGCATAAGGATTACATATGTGCCTCGATCATGTAGTGCAGCTCACGAGGTCTAATTAGTGAAGCACAAGAAGGGGAGGAGAACATCACATAGCTACTGGTCATGGACCCATGGTCTAAGGGAGACTACTCACAACTCATCCGGGAGGCGTCCATGGTGGTGGAGAGGCTCCCGGTGGTGATCCTCCCCTCTGGTAGGGTGCCGGGAAGAGTTCTCCTGGTGCTCCCGATCTTGGAATCGCGGCGGCGGCGGAACAGAGATGAGATCACGAAAAAGGGTTCCGTCCTCGAGGGTTTCGGGACGCGTGTTAAATATATGCCAAAGGGGGCATCAGCGGAGGCCTGGGGGGCCCAGGCCCCCCCCCGGCGCGGCTAGGAGGGGGGCCGCGCCACCAGGGCGCTTGGAGCCCTGGTGGCCCCCCTCCGGCCCTACTTCGGCCGTGTGGAAGCTTTCGGAACGCTGATTTTTTATATAATTTTTCCGGGATTTTTCTGGCAGTTTACGTGATGGGAAAACCTGAAATACAAAAACAGCAGAAAACAGAAACTGGCACTAGGGTGCACTGAGTTAATAGGTTAGTCCAAATATGATCAAAAGTGTATGGAAGTGTATAAATAACATAGCAATATCACACAAAAGAGGCATGGAGCAAGCAGAAATTATAGATACGTTTTGGACGTATCAGCACTCCACCGCACGACGTTCCTCCTGCACGCGCGAATACCATTAGAGGCAGTGCACTTGCGCCGCTCCGGCAAACCTGTTTGTGGGATCCGATTGGCTACGTGGGAGACCAACCTGGAGGAGACGACTCCGGAGATGCGCTGCCCCAACTCTTCTTCCGCTGCACGGCACTGCGTCTCTAGTGGTAACGATCTGTGATCCATCTCCCCTAGCATGTTCCTGGATGTTCTTCGCGTAGGAATTTTTAAATTTGCAGTCGACGCGCCCTACGGTAGAACCCCAACAGTGGTTTCAGAGCCTTTGCTATAGGATTTGGATTCAGATCGTATGCATATTAGATATGTGGCGGCGGCAGATGAGATCTGTTGTCGTTTATCAGTTCGGCTATTTGCACGATTGATGAGATCAACTGCACATGGGGATTGTTGAGGCTATGTTTTCTGTCAATCGGGATCGATGAGGTCGTGACACGATCTACCCCTAGCGGTCGGTTATCCGCCATCGGGGTTGACAGTGAAACGTAAATCCAAATCAGATTCAATCGATGTAACACCCCAAATTTTTGAGTTGGTTTTTCTTGCAAAATTTTGGCCTTTTTGAATGGGGGATTGTTTGATCCTTTCTTTTTGCCCTTCTAAAATCCTTTTTTGCCAAAGTTTGTGTGTCTTCTCAAGCTTGGTTTTTGGCCTTGAAGTTCTCCTCTTGTGTTTGGCTCAAGCACAAGTTGAGATTCAAAAGGAGTTGTTTGAGTTCACCACTTCTTGTTTTAAAATTCCCAAGTTTCACCTTGACTTATCTCCCCTCCAACCTTCATCTTGCCATGATTCCAACAGGAACAATCCTCTCAAAGACTCTCTTCACACCATGGGACAAGCATTTCATCAATTCCAGCAAGTTGTGAGCTTATTGGGATTTTTCTCCTATTTATTTCATTCCAAAAAACAATTCTGTCTTTTATAGTGGACCTTGGTGATTTACAAAGGAACCACAATTTTCATCTACCTATTTGGCTCCAAACCAACTCTCCTAGATAGTCCTTAGTACCCACAACCTAGATCCATCTTGTTTCACTCGTCCATAGTTCAAAATTTTCAAATTTCACCTATTGCAAGTTTGGACCAAATTTGCAAAATTTGGTGAAATTCATATTTATCTTCATCCAAAAATTCTGTGAAAAATCATGCAGCCTCTAAATACATCAAGAGGCCACTCCACCAAAAATCAGCTCCAGAGACATTGCACAAATACCAGAATCATTTAATCAAACACCTAGCCTACCCTGAACTGTTAGCTGTTAACTGAAACTGTCGACAGTTTAACACTTCGTCAGTTTCATCAGTTTCGACAGTCGTCGGGCGCGGCGACAAAACCTCGTCTGTGCTTCCTTGGCTCGACGCTGCACTGCAGCTTCTCCTTATCCACGCGCCGCACGGTCGCTTGGCCATTTCTGGGCGTCGGTGGCGCCCTGGCCCGACCGCGCCGGCGGCTGCCAGGGCCACAGCGCCGCCCGTGGCGGCTGACAGAAGCAACGCCGCAGCTCCACGCCGTTTCGCGCCGCCCAGACCACCCCAGTGCCCCACGTGTCCTTCTCCACAGCCAGCGCACGCCTGGCACGCCGTTGCCGTGGCCTGGCACGCGCAGAGTGCCGTTTCTGCCGCCGACGTGCCGCACGGCCGTTCCGTCGGTGACAGGTCGTAACTCTACCTCTCCTGCTAGGTTAGGCATGGGAATGGAACCACAACAGCTCCTGGAAGATGCTCAAGCTCCTAACCCCGCCGTCCGACCACTGCAGCGCCGTAATTGGCTCGCCGGACTTATCCATTCGCGGCAGCCACCTCGAGCCGCCTATAAAAGGCACACACGCCTCCACTACGTCCCTAGACCACGCCCAACCTCTGGAAGAGCCCCGAGAGGCTTTTCTTCCCCGACTCCGGCCAGCTGCCTCCGCCTCGGGCTCCAGCTCCGTTCACTCTGGTGAGGGCTTCTCCGCCGCCGTGAACTTGAACGTATCACCCTGGCGTTTACCCAGTCCTAACCCCCAACTCAATTTCACTCCAGAAACCTTCTCCGACGAGATCCACGACCACCCGAGCCGCCGTCCGCCGGAGATAAGATCACCGTCGGCGTGGGACTCGCCGGCACCCAACTCCACCACCGTTCGACGCAGAAGACCACCGCGAAGCCATAGGTACCACTCCCCTCCCCTATCTCGCCGTGGATCGACGCCGGCGATCACCGCAGCACCGGCGCCGGCGCGGCTCTGTTTCTTTTTTCAAACCTGACAGGTGGGGTCCCTTTGTCAGCCTCTCACATCTCCCCCTCGAACCGTTTTCTGTTGGCGTATTTTAGCAAAGTGTGTTTTCCCTCTGCGGGTGACGTACTGCGTACCGGTTCGCTTTGTCCTTTTCTGTTCTAGCCCCTGGATCTTTTCTGTTTCATTACAGATGGGTCCCTAGACAGAAACCTTAATATCTTTTAAACTAAAAGTGATTTTGAGTTGATTCTTTTTCTGTCCACCTTGGTTTTCTGTCTAGTTTTTTGTCATATTTATGTGGTAATATTTTGAGCAACTATATTTGCACGCGCGGTATTTATGTTAGTATGTATTTGTTTGAATACATAGATACCGGAGGCCGTGACGGAGACGCGAACCACACCGAGTTAGGCTCCGACTTTTCAGAACCAGGCAAGCATGTTTGAACTCTTGATATGATGAGTGTGTTGCATGTTTGCTCGAGTAGCTCGTTTCATAAGCATGATCATATGGGCATATGCGTATGGCATATTTCATGCAAGTTAGCTTCGGGTGAGTCCCGAAGGAGAATGTTGAACCACATCGATCATATGGTGATATGATGGGGTGGAATGCTGGTATTGTTGGAGCATGCCAGTAGTTGGTCAACTCAGTATCAACGGAGATCATGTCATGATTCTGTTCGTCTCTTTTTCAGTACTATCATAGGCCGTCCGTTGGGATTACGGTCTAGTCGGTTGTAAACCACTTTCCGAGTACACACCAAGTAGAGGGGCCGGGATGAGGGTTCCATGGCCCTGGATTAAAGCCCGTCATCCGGTCAGGGGGCATGGGTGTTTCCGGTTGGGACTGAGAGGGGGGCACCCCTTAGAGCGTGCATATATAAATTTGATCGCATGCTATTCGAGGTTGTAGCCTCCCCGTCTTAAAGTTTTCCGTGAATGTCGTCGCGGGTGATTCCGGACGACAGGATGTTAAATGGGTGTGTACTGGTTAGTTGAGTTTCTGCTAAAACACCGTAGACGGGACTAGCCCACGTGGCTAGTAGAACCCGTTGGCTATGAGTTAATGGTACAAGCTCTGCAGAGTTAAATTCCTTCAGTAGCCATGTTTATGGCCTATGGTCAGTCTTCAAGTCAACCCGGTGACCGCTCTCGAGTATATTCTCGTTGGTAACTAGAGTAGTAATTTCGTCGAGTTCATTTGGTAGATGAACTCCCCTACTATCTCTGTATTTATTTATTTGCAGAAGTATTTCATCATTACACTAATGCTATTTATAAGCCCTTTATGTGATGTCACTCAGACGTCCGACTGTGGCATTCTTGTTATTTACTTTAGTTATAAGCCCTTTATGTGATGTCGCTTAGACGTCCGACTGTGGCATTCTTTTATTTATAAGCCCTTTATGTGGTGTCGCTCAGACGTCCGACTGTGGCATTCTTTTATTTATAAGCCCTTTATGTGATGTCGCTCAGACGTCCGACTGTGGCATTCTTTTTATTTATAAGCCCTTTATGAGATGTCGCTCAGACGTCCGACTGTGGCATTCTTTTTGTTTATAAGCCCTTTATGTGATGTCGCTTAGACGTCCGACTGTGGCATTCTTGTTATTTATTTTTGTTATAAGCCCTTTCTGTGGTGTCGCTCAGACGCCCGACTGTGGCCTGTTATCATTTATATTATCTTTGGATTTCGGGAGGATTACCGCCCGACTTCCATTCTCTACTTTCAGTGCATTCATATTTTGTTCCGGTTGCATTTTTGCTGGAATACTCATATGCATTCGTGTTGGCATTTGTTATATCATAAGTCCGAACTATCTTGCGAGTACATTCAAAGTACTCACCTGGCTTGTTGATGGCCAGATGTGGACGAAGGCGATCTCATGGATGAAGAGTTTGATAGCGAGTCCAACGCTTAGAGGAGTCCCAGTCAGTCCCTTGCGATCCTGGAGTTGATCACTGTTTTATAACCGCTTTCGCCTACCACCAAATAAATTCATCGGGTCTCACTCCGACACTCGATGAACTGTAAAATATTGGAGTCACACCACCCATTTCACTGTGACTTATTTCACCGCCTTTTATTACGAGTCAGTAGTATGCCACCCTACCTTGTGCCATACCCGCTTCTATGTAATATATTGGCGCGCTTGTAATAAAATTTGTTGAGCCACCCCTAACTCAACCTTGTATAATATTCAGTGTACTGGAAATTCTGTATCAAGGAATTGTCTGCCAATAGGAATATTATTTCCTCGCTGGTTATTAAAGAGATCGGCCTTCCGGTAATTATTTTACTGAAGGACCGGTCGCGACAACCTTGGTATCAGAGCCAGGCTGACTGTAGGAAGCCACTAGGTGCGCTCGCTAATCGGTTATTAGCGAAAAATCTGCTTTTCAGCATTTTTATATCTGTAGCAATTTTCTGTTGGTCAGCATAAATTTATGGCCTGACTATTCGGAATTTTTGTCTACTTTTGTAGATGGCCAGCAACGACTGTGATGCACAGGTGTTCGCCAACATTCCTGAGGGGTTTGTCAAGCTCCTCATCGCCATCACCAAAGTCGCAATTGGGCCATCCACACGTCCTGAATTTACACTCTACCGTCACAAGCTCAACGACAGCGTGTCTATGCATCAGGCTGTGGTACAATTCAAAGGTGGGCGTTCTGAAGCACGCCGCCTTCGATTTGTGGGCAGAGCCATGCCTACGGAGAGGCATGCTATGCAGATGGCTGCCCGTGAGGCGATAGCTCGTCTCCGGGACATTCTGCCTTCAAAGAAGACTCGTCGCTTCCGTTACCTCCCATGCCACGTGCCTTATATGTGCCACTATGCATTTGCATGTGCAAATGGGGAGCGTGACAAAGCCATTGAATCAATGGTTGAATACCTCAAGGCTCTTGAGGCAGCCTTTCATAACCTGGTAGACGACCTGGTGGCCGCCCGTATGGAGATGGTCCAGAGTGGCTCCGCCAACAGGAGGGAGCTGCCCCATACTGCACCACCGATGATTATTGTCTCGTCCGCCGCCTCCTATACACCTTCCATCATGGCCATCGCTCGCCATCTGCCTACCACTCAAGAGTTTGACCAAGTCATTGCTCCTACTCCAATCAGAGCTGCCCCGCCTGCTGCGCCTGCTTCGACACCTCGTACTCATACTCCGCGCCTGGAGCCCATCAGTGAGGAGGAAGTTGAGTCTCCAGCACCACTGGGCCTTACCCTCGGCAGGCCGAGGGAAATCTTCAACATCTCCGACTAGCGCGTCATTTCGCGACGCGCCGCGCTCGCTTCTGATATTTGTGTGATATGTAAAATAGGTTGATGGGAGTAGTCTGTTTGCGCATCATGTAGGACCTTGGAGGAGTGCACTAGTTTCTAATAACATGTCAGGATGTGTACGCACACCCTGAGTGACGTATGTATAATTAGGATCTGCGTGTAACATATGTACTAGCGGCCTTCTCCGTGCGCAATCGACCAGTTTATTTCAAAAATCTTTTTCAAGCTCGTGTTCGCTTTTGCAAAATCTTGGTTTATTTTGCTGCTCGGTTCTTCTCAGGTTTTCTGCTTTGTTACCCCAGAGTAATAAATGACTCGTCCCTGGACACGTTCCATGCCAAGTCCGCCGGAGGAAAATTATGGCACGCAGACAAACAACAATTTCTCACAGGGGCAGTCAAGTCAGCAAGGCAGTGAGACAGCATTTTCTCAAGTATGCCGCCTTTACGAGCAAAGTCAGCAACAGCACCAAGAAATGATGAACCATGTCATTAACATGGGAAATCACCGCGAACCATACCAGTGATACGTCCAAAATGCATCACTATTTTGCATCATAATTTATCCTTATTCATTGATATATTTCACGTTACGATGATGTTCTTATGTTATTTTGGTCTATTTTACACAGTTTGCAACTTTCCGATGCCGAAGCAGCAGACGCATGATTCAGCAGTAAAAAGTGGACGCTGAGTTGCTAAAGAAGAATACCTCCAAATTACCTGAAAATTGACGGGAGATATTTTTCAGACGAATCACGAAGACACGCGAAAGGGCAGCCGGAGGGGGGCCACAGGGTGCCCAGGCGCCCTGGGGGCGCGCCCCCCCTGGCCGCGTCGGGGGGGCGCCTGGAGCCCCTGGCCCACCTCTGGTCGCCCCCTTTTGCATATATGCTCTCCGTTATCCAAAAACCCTAGAGACGGGAATTTTTACGGAGTTCCGCCGCCGCTCCATGGCGGAAACCTACAGAGAAGAAAAAGCCATCTCCGGCGGGCAGATTCCACCGGGGAGATCACCTCCCGGAAGGGGAGATCATCGCCATCGTCATCACCATCATCGAGATCATCATCAACATCATCCCCAACACCAGCACCATCTCCATCTTCATCCAAATCTCATATCGCAATCGCAACTTGTGTTGTAACTCGTACTATCTATCCTCTCTACTCCATCGGTGTTGATTACTACTTTGTGGTGAATGCTATTGAGTTTTGTTGGAGAAATATTATTATGTCCAGATTGTTTATCACCTATTTATACCCACTGATCATGATCTCTTTTATGTCTCGTGAGTAGTTACTTTAGTTCTTGAGGACATGGGGAAAGTCTT
Organism: Secale cereale; assembly: GCA_902687465.1. NCBI lineage: Eukaryota > Viridiplantae > Streptophyta > Magnoliopsida > Poales > Poaceae > Secale > Secale cereale. Next base: position 26,221,801 of record LR738715.1, on the reverse strand, counting down.
GTTGTTAGTAGTCATATGCTGTTGAAGTAATATGTGTTGTTTGATACTTAAGTTGTGTTGTCATTCTACTAGTGGTGTTGTGTGAGTCGAACACTCAACACTTCGCCTTATTAAGGACCTAGGAGAATACATTGTGTATAAAGAATGCTTATGGTGGGTTGCCGGAGTGACAGAAACCTGAACCCCAGTTCGCACGCTTTTGCATAAGGGAATAATGGATCCTCGATCGTATTGCTATGGTTAGGCTTTTGCCTTAAATTCTATCTTGTATTTGCGGATGCTTGCAAGGTGTTTAATCATAAGAGTGTATTCATCTTAGTCTAGAGAGTGCACTAGCATAGATCCACCCACTCAACACTTATCAACATATAACATAGTATCGATACGGAATATGGCGAAAGCACATGACTACCTCTCCCGTGTGTCCTTAGGAACGCTTTAGTCTTTATAAGTTCAGTTGCTAGGCCTCTCCTTTGCTAAGAAAGGATTGGGCCACTTGTTACTCTCAGTACCTTTTACATTACTTGCTTTTACTTTCCTGTTGCTTATACCGAGAAAACCCCTAAAAGTTATCTTTCAGTGCTTGCAGTAATTTCTTGCTCAGAATCGCTTATCAATACCTTCTGCTCCTCGTTGGGTTCGACACTCTTACTTATCGAAAACGCTGCAATAGATCCCTTACGGTTGTGGGTCATCAAGTAACGTTTTCTGGCGCCGTTGCCGGGGAGCATAGCGCTATTGGTAAAGTGAAACTGGTAAGGAAGTTTTTATAATTCTGTTTTTATTTTTGCTATTGCTGCTTTTTGTCCTTATGGATAACCCTGTTATCGGATCGTTGCTTGCGGGAAGACGCCCCACACCTGTGGTGGTTGATCCTCCCCCTACTGAAATTGTGCCTTATAAAATACCAGCTGGCATTATCGATTATGTTTTGGCTAATCGTTATGCAGGAGACAGACATCCCGGTGAACACTTGCTATATATGTCACAACTAAGTTTGTTATTTAAGCTTGCAGGTGTATCGAGGGAGTTTGTCATGAGGAAATTGTTTGCCGTATCACTTATAGATAAAGCTTCGGATTGGTATAGTCTTCTCGATAACTCACACTTGCTTGACTGGTAGGAGCTTATGTCTCTCTTTTATACTAAGTTTTATCCTCTTCATGAAATTCATCGAGACAGGAACTATATTTATAATTTTAGGTCTCGTGACGGAGAAAGCATTGCTCAAGCTTGGGGGAGATTGAAGTCCCTAATGCTCAAATGCCCTATTCATAAGCTTCCCAAGGAAATTATACTTACAAATTTTTATGCCAGGCTTTCTCGTCAGGATAAGGAGATGCTGGATGCCTCCTCTAGTGGGGTATTTCAGAAGAAGAGTGTTGAAGAAAGGTGGGATCTCATTGAAAGGATCCAGAGGAATACCGAAGATTGGGAAATTGATAAAGGTATTGAACCCGCTATAAATTATGAACATGATTATATTGAGAGCTATGTGAAAACTGATTACTTCAATACTTTTTGCTCTAAGATTGGTCTTGATTCCCATCTAGTGATTGATTTGTGTAAGAATTTTGCCTCTCACGTTGATTCTTTTAAAAAGAAGAGAGACCAGCACCATGAACCTTTTAAAGAGTCACCTATTGATATTTATGTTGCTGACCCTATTTTGCCTGCAGTTATATATGAAAAGCCTCCTTTTCCCGCAAGGATAAAGGAGCACTCTCTTGTGACAGGCATAATAAATAAAAGTGAGAGAAGAGTTGATGAGCCTGAGGACCAGATCAGAGTCGATCCTCAAGTTGCATTGATTAAAGACCTTGCTACTAATGATGTTTTGGATTCCAATATAAATTTTTGTGCTGTTTCCACTAACCTTGTCACAGCCAAGAATAAAGGCCCAATTTCAGGTACTCCAGTGGTATCTGTTAAAATAGGAGATCACAATTATTATGGGCTATGCGATTTGGGATTGAGTGCAAGCGCTATCCCCTAATCACTTTATGAAGAGATCATCGGTGAGATTTCCCCTTGTGAACTTGAAGAAGTTGATGTTACCATTCATCTTGCAAACAGAACAACTATCTCTCCTATCGGAATTGTGAGGGACCTTGAAGTCCTATGTGGAAAGGTAAAATACCCTACCGACTTTCTAGTACTTGGTTCAGAGAGGGACATTTTTTGTCCAATTATTTTTGGTAGACCTTTTCTTAGAACTTGTGGAGCTATAATAGATTGCAAGAAAGGTAAAGTTTCTATTGAATTCGATGATGAGCCATATGAATTTAATTTTTCTAAGTTCTCTAAGCAGCCTCGTGGTACTGATTTACCTTGTAATGATAAAATTATTGAAAGTATTGCCTCTATTGCTATTCCCCCTAATGATCCTTTGCAGCAATACATGGAGGACCACGAGAATGATTTGCATATGCAGGAAAGAAATGAACTAGATGAAATATTCTTGAGGCAGCCTTGTATCTTGAAGCACAACCTTCCGGTTGAACCTTTGGGAATTTTATCAAAACCGAAGGAAGACCCGGTATTCGATCTTAAACCTCTTCCCGATACGCTCAAGTATGCTTATTTAGATGAAAATAAAGTATATCCTGTTATTATCAATTCTAACCTTTCAGGATATGAAGAAGAACGATTATTGGAAGTACTTCGTAAACACCGAGGCGCAATTGGCTACACCCTTGATGACCTTAAGGGGATCAGTCCATCTATCTGTCAACATACTATCAACCTTGAGCCTGATGCTAAACCAGTTGTTGATCATCAACGACGGTTGAACCCGAAGATGATGGATGTTGTGAGAACTGAGATTCTCAAGCTTCTAGCCGCAGGTATTATCTACCCTATAGCTGATAGTAAGTGGGCAAGCCCGGTACATTGTGTTCCTAAGAAAGGAGGTACAACTGTGGTTCCTAATGATAAGAATGAACTAATACCTCAGAGAATTATTATTGGATATAGAATGTGTATTGATTACAGGAAGTTGAACAAGGAAACCAGGAAGGATCACTACCCGTTGCCGTTCATCGACCAAATGCTTGAAAGGTTATCCAAAAATACCCACTTTTGTTATCTCGATGGTTATTCTGGCTTCTCTCAAATTCATGTTAATACTGCTGATCAAGAGAAGACCACTTTTACTTGTCCCTTTGGTACTTATGCTTATAGGCGTATGCCTTTTGGTTTATGTAATGCCCCTGCTACTTTTCAAAGGTGTATGTCTGCTATCTTTCATGGTTTCTGCGGGGATATTATGGAAGTCTTCATGGACGATTTCTCCGTCTATGGAACCTCCTTTGACCATTGTCTTCACAATCTTAATAAAGTTTTGCAGAGGTGTGAGGAAACGAATTTGGTACTCAACTGGGAGAAGTGCCACTTCATGGTTAATGAAGGAATTGTTCTTGGCCACAAGATTTCCGAAAGGGGAATTGAAGTGGACAAAGCCAAGATCGAAGCTATTGAGAGGATGCCCTATCCAAGGGACATCAAAGGTATTCGCAGTTTTCTCGGTCATGCAGGTTTTTATAGAAGATTTATTAAAGACTTTTCTAAAACCTCAAGACCCCTCACTAATCTTCTCCAGAAGGACGTTCCTTTTGTATTTGATGAAAATTGTAAGGAAGCTTTTGAAGTCCTTAAGAAAGCTTTAATAACCGCTCCTATAGTACAACCACCTGACTGGAATTTACCTTTTGAGATTATGTGTGATGCTAGTGATTTTGCTGTTGGAGCTGTTTTAGGACAAAGAGTTGATAAGAAATTGAATGTTATACATTATGCTAGCAAAACCCTTGACAGTGCTCAAAGAAATTATGCTACTACTGAGAAGGAATTTTTAGCTGTAGTATTTGCTTGTGATAAGTTTAGGCAGTATATTGTTGATTCCAAAGTTATTATTCATACTGATCATGCTGCCATTAAGTATCTTATGACAAAGAAGGATGCCAAGCCAAGGCTTATCAGGTGGGTACTCCTTCTTCAAGAATTTGATTTGCAGATTGTTGATAGGAAAGGAGAAGACAATCCGGTAGCGGACAATCTTTCAAGGATGGAAGATATACCGCACGATCCCATCCCAGTCAACGATAGTTTTCCAGACGAGCACCTTGCCGTTGTAAAAGTACAATCTCTTTCCGATCCTTGGTATGCAGATTATGCTAATTTTATTGTTTCAAAGTATTTGCCTCCAGGTTTAACATTTCAGCAAAGGAAGAAGTTCTTTCATGATTTGAGGCACTACTTTTGGGATGACCCACATCTTTTCAAAGAAGGTCCCGACGGGATCGTGAGAAGATGTATACCGGAACATGAGCAGAAGGACATTCTCAGACGATGTCATGATAGTCCCTATGGAGGACATCATGCCGGTGAGAGGACCGCACATAAGGTTCTTCAATCAGGTTTTTAATAGCCCACTCTCTTTAAGGATGCTAGAAATTATGTTTTAGCCTATGATAAATGTCAGAGAGTTGGTAACATTAGTAGAAGGAATGAGATGCCTATGAATTACTCACTAGTGATTGAACCTTTCGATTGTTGGGGTTTTGATTTTATGGGTCCTTTTCCTTCTTTGCACAAGTACACTCGCATTTTAGTAGCTGTTGATTATGTGACCAAGTGGGTTGAAGCAATCCCCACTGAAAGTGCTGATCACAAGAAATCTTTGAAAATGCTTAAAGATGTAATTTTTCCTAGGTTTGGTGTACCAAGGTATCTCATGACTGATGGGGGATCACACTTCACGCACGGAGCTTTTAGAAAAGCTTTGGCTAAATACGATGTTAATCATAGGATTGCTTCACCATATCATCCTCAAACTAGTGGGCAAGTTGAGCTCACCAATAGAGAAATTAAGTTGATCTTGCAGAAAACAGTAAACAGAAATAGGAAGGATTGGTCAAATAAGTTAGGAGATGCTTTGTGGGCATATAGAACTGCTTACAAAAACCCCATGGGCATGTCCCCCTATAAGATGGTGTATGGCAAGGCTTGCCATTTGCCATTAGAGTTAGAGCACAAAGCTTTCTGGGCTATTAGAGAGCTTAATGCTGACCCAAAATTAGCTGGAGAGAAGCGTCTCATGAACTTGACTTCTCTAGATGAATGGAGAAGTGAAGCTTACGAGAGCGCTAAAATGTTCAAGGAAAAGGTAAAAAAGTGGCATGATAGGAAGATTCTGAAACGTGAATTTAATGTTGGTGATAAAGTTTTGTTGTTTAGATCCTGTTTCAGGTTTTCTCCAGGTAAACTACTTTCCAGGTGGGAAGGACCATTTCATATTGAAGAAGTTTATCGGTCTGGTGCAATTAAGATTAATAACTTTGAAGGCACCAAACCTCAAGTTGTGAATGGGCAAAGACTTAAACATTACATAGCAGGAGACCCTGTCAATGTTGATGTGAATATAATATGCACAACAACCCACGAAGAACATGTTGCAGCCCTGTTTCAGACGCCAGCAGAAGCAGAATAAAGAAAAGGTATGTAGTACGGTAAGGAAACATCACGAACCGCCATAAAAGTTCCGTATTACGAGTTTCTGCAAAATTAGTAAAATTCCGAGCCTAAGTGGAGCCGGAGACGACCTCCAGGGAGTCCAGGCGCCCTCCTGGCGCCCCCCCCCCCCTGGGCCACGCCGGGAGGCCGCCTGGACACCCGGGAGTCCGTCTCCGACCCCGCTTTGGTCCGTTACCTTCCTTTCTGTGCATAAATTTTTCCTATATATTTGCCCGGATTGTTCCGGCAACGTATCTTGTGATTTTGCGTGTTTTCTCTTCGATCTGTTTCTGCCAGGGAACCTTTCAGCTGAATTTAGGTGCCATGGCTTCTCCAAGTTCCCCCAAGGACAAGTTCGTCGTCAACGTCATCAACCCTTACCTCGCTGAGGTTAAGAAGCATCCTCAGGTTGTTCAGATGAAGGACGGTGTCCTTCATCAAGAAGATCTGAAGGGACCTATCAAGGAGGGGAGCATCCAGGCCAGGCTGGAAGAAGTGGAGCAAGAAGTCTTCGAGTGCAAGAAGATGATCGAGCGTGGTGTTGAAGCTAACTTTGACATCACCAACGAGCTGAAGAACCACTTCCTGAAGGAGATGGAGGAGATGTGGAAAAGCATCACCGCGTCTGAAGAAAGAATTATAGAGCTCCAAGGGCAAATTAATGATCTACATAACCAGAACTGTGAGTATGAACTAAGGTTTATGCGCATGAGTTTGGGTGCTGAATGCAGGATTCAGGAGACGAGCTTCTCATATGAGACTGGAGAACCCCTTCCATGGAAGCGTTTCGCCAAGGACTACGTGATCAACGCCAACAAGGATGATGAGTGAAATCTCCTGGGGTAATGGCATTCCCTTGGCTTGTTCCAAGCTTGGGGGAGTGCCCGGTATCGTTATCTTTACCTTTTGTCTTTTAGAGTCAAGTAGAGTCGTATCATGTCTAGGTAGGTTATTATATGAGATAGGTGTGTGCATTGAGGTCTATCACTCCTTTGGTGAAGAATTGTATCCGTGAGTGTGGAGTCGTCTATGATGGAATATTAATGAGAAGTTTATTGGTTCCTTTTGCTGTACTCGGTATTCTCTTCACGCAATCGACCTTATATGATGATTCTTATGGGGAGTATTGACCTTATATCAGGTATGGCTGTGAAAACTTTATTTAATTTTGGCAAACATAGCATTGGTCATAACAACGAGCATGATTTTCTTAAAATATCGACATAGCCAAAACCTTTATGTTATTATGCTTGAAGTGTTATGCTGACAAGGAAGACAACTCGATGTGTTATGCTTATTTCAATGTTTATGCTTTATATTGTTTTGCATCTTAGTCATCATCAATTGTCTGTTCTCTCAAAACCTTTGCTAGCCTAACTCTGTACTAAGTGGAATTCTGCTTGTGCATCCATATCCTTAAACCAATACCTTCCATATGAGTCCACTATACCTTCCTACTCGTGGTACTCCAATACCACTTCCTAAAGTACAGAATTTATGTGTTATCCTTAAATGATCAAAATCTTTTATTTTTGTGCCTCTGCTTTAGCTCATGAGGAAGTAGTAGCTAATTCATGATCTTTTTGAGTTGGACAAGCTTCACCCCGGGATTGCATGTCTAATGTGCAAACCCATAATTCGAGAAGGAACTGGCATTGAGTGCGCCCGGCTTAAAAATAATGTAACAAACAAACCCTCCTTCACGCTTTGTTCATGAGAAATCAGAAAACTTTGGCAGTGATAAACAAAGGAGAATAAGAGGATGTGATCGTCCTCGTGCGGGAGCCATTCCTCGAAACTTGTCCAGCTCAAGAAGTAATTGGGTTACCTATTAGCATTCGTTGACAAATCATGCACCTCTCAAAACTTGTTTTCATTCTGTTTGATTTAAGGATAGCACATGAGTTTTCCCTACTACCCTAGAGCAGGGCCTATCTTTTAATTTTAAGTTGAGTCAGTTATTCTTACTCCCTTCTATTCTTAAAGAGAACAGACATTGGATGTTTATAAGGATTCATTCATATAAAGCTGCATTAAGATTTGTCATATCATATCCTTGTTGACATTATCATTTGATAAGTGAGTTGTTTGTCAAGCCCAGCTAAGGAAAATATCTTCCTTTGTGTTAACACTTTCACTTCTTGCCTGATAACATGTTCTTTCAAAAGCTTCATTAATCTCATCAAAACATAAAGAAAGAGCAAAAGTAAAAGCTATTAGTTGTTCTTTGACCAAAGGACAAGTTTGCCATGATTCAATAAGTTTTCTTAGCCCTACTTTCGAATATAAGTGTTACTACTCTTTTATAAGGGCCTTATGAGTTGAAGATTGTTGTTGTGGATATTTGAGTTGGTGAAGAAACTGTGATGCTTCTTGTCCGTGTTCTATTTATCGACACTTCACTCTCTAAACTTGTGGACAGGTTTACCGAGCTCAGTATTCGCTTGGGGACAAGCGAGGTCTAAGCTTGGGGGTGTTGATACTTCCAAAATGCATCACTATTTTGCATCATAATTTATCCTTATTCATTGATATATTTCACGTTACGATGATGTTCTTATGTTATTTTGGTCTATTTTACACAGTTTGCAACTTTCCGATGCCGAAGCAGCAGACGCAGGATTCAGCAGTAAAAAGTGCACGCTGAGTTGCTAAAGAAGAATACCTCCAAATTACCTGAAAATTGACGGGAGATATTTTTCAGACGAATCACGAAGACACGCGAAAAGGCAGCCGGAGGGGGGCCACAGGGTGCCCAGGCGCCCTGGGGGCGCCCCCCTGGCCGCGCCGGGGGGCGCCTGGAGCCCCTGGCCCACCTCTGGTCGCCCCCTTTTGCATATATGCTCTCCGTTATCCAAAAACCCTAGAGACGGGAATTTTTACGGAGTTCCGCCGCCGCTCCGTGGCGGAAACCTACAGAGAAGAAAAAGCCATCTCCAGCGGGCAGATTCCGCCGGGGAGATCACCTCCCGGAAGGAGAGATCGTCGCCATCGTCATCACCATCGTCACGGGCATCATCCAGATCATCATCAACATCATCCCCAACACCAGCACCATCTCCATCTTCATCCAAATCTCATCTCGCAATCGCAACTTGTGTTGTAACTCGTACTATCTATCCTCTCTACTCCATCGGTGTTGATTACTACTTTGTGGTGAATGCTATTGAGTTTTGTTGGAGAAATATTATTATGTCCAGATTGTTTATCACCTATTTATACCCACTGATCATGATCTCTTTTATGTCTCGTGAGTAGTTACTTTAGTTCTTGAGGACATGGGGAAAGTCTTGTTGTTAGTAGTCATATGTTGTTGAAGTAATATGTGTTGTTTGATACTTAAGTTGTGTTGTCATTCTACTAGTGGTGTTGTGTGAGTCGAACACTCAACACTTCGCCTTATTAAGGACCTAGGAGAATACATTGTGTATAAAGAATGCTTATGGTGGGTTGCCGGAGTGACAGAAACCTGAACCCTAGTTCGCATGCTTTTGCATAAGGGAATAATGGATCCTCGATCGTATTGCTATGGTTAGGCTTTTGCCTTAAATTCTATATTGTATTTGCGGATGCTTGCAAGGTGTTTAATCATAAGAGTGCATTCATCTTAGTCTAGAGAGTGCACTAGCATAGATCCACCCACTCAACACTTATCAACACATAACATAGTATCGATACGGAATATGGCGAAAGCACATGACTACCTCTCCCGTGTGTCCTCAGGAACGCTTTAGTCTTTATAAGTTCAGTTGCTAGGCCTCTCCTTTGCTAAGAAAGGTTTGGGCCACTTGTTACTCTCAGTACCTTTTACATTACTTGCTTTTACTTTCCTGTTGCTTATACCGAGAAAACCCCTAAAAGTTATCTTTCAGAGCTTGCAGTAATTTCTTGCTCAGAATCGCTTATCAATACCTTCTGCTCCTCGTTCGGTTCGACACTCTTACTTATCGAAAACACTGCAATAGATCCCTTACGGTTGTGGGTCATCAACCAGCAGCACTCAAAATTGTCTGAATTTCAAAAGACGCGTCCAACAACATTTTCACACACAGACAAGCCTCTTGAGGCCGATGACTGGCTTCGAGATATTGAGAGGAAGTTAATTATGGCACAATGCTCAGACCGTGAAAAAGTACTGTACGCACCACATTATCTTACTGGAGCAGCCGCGTTGTGGTGGGAAAATTTTCTGCTTATGCATCCCGACATAAATAATATCACCTGGGAAGATTTCAAGGAAGGATTTCGTGGGGCACATATCCCTAAGAGTATCATGAAGATCAAGAAAAGAGAATTTGATGACCTCAAGCAAAGAGGCATGACAGTACAGGAGTACAACAGTCAGTTTGCGCAATTATCGCGTTATGCCAACTAAGAGCGAATGACGGAAAATAAAAAGATGGAGAAATTCCTGGACGGACTGGCACCAGCACTAAAATGCCAGTTAGTCGTACACACATTTCCAGATTTCAAGACATTGGTGGACAAAGCCATTACATTGGAAAATGAACGTCGCAGTCTGGAAGACATCCGCAAGAGAAAAAGGGATCACACCAACCACCCTTGCAACAACAAGAATAAAATGAATTTCCAGAGGAATGTTGTGAACAGACCCACGACCAACGACACACGTCCAAATAAGAATTTTCATGCAAGAGACAAGGATTTCACCTATCGCCCGGGTGTTACCTGCTATGCATGTGGAGAAGAAGGACACTATGCTAAACAGTGCCCTAAGCCTAGAAACTCAGCGCCAAAACCAAACAACAACGGGAACAATTTCGCGCCCAAGCGTAACAATTTCAACCCCAATAACAATCACCGGAAAGACCACCTGAACCACGTGACCAAGGAGCAGGCAAAGGATGAACCGGATATCGTACTCGGTACGTTCCCTGTCAGCACAATACCTGCCACGGTTTTGTTTGATTCTGGAGCTTCTCATTCGTTCATTTCGAAGAGTTTTGCTTTGCAACATGGTTTTTTAATGCTTCCCTTGGGAAAATCAATGACCATCAAGTCCCCCGGAAGTAAGAAGATCACTCAAAATTACTACCAAGGTTTGACCATTGAGATTGAGGGATTAAAATTCCACGCGAACCTCATCGTGTTGGAAAACAAAGGACTGGATGTTATCCTGGGTATGGACTGGCTAACCACCAATAAAGGATTTATCGACTGCTTCAACAGAACAGTGATTCTTACCCATCATCATGGAGAAACAATAAGAGTCGCAGCTCAGGAGAGACCAGTATCTCGGCAACCAAAATTAAACAAAGTTGATGCATCTGAGTTAAGCAAGGTTCCAGTTGTATGTGAATTTCCGGACGTATTTCCCGAGGAATTACCAGGCATGCCGCCAGACAGAGAAATAGAGTTCATTATTGAGCTAGCACCAGAAACCACACCCATATATAAGAAACCATACAGAATGGCGCCATCCGAGTTGGTTGAATTAAAGAAGCAAATAAAGGAATTATTGGACAAGGGATTTATACGGGCCAGCTCCTCGCCTTGGGGCTCGCCGGTATTATTTGCCAAAAAGAAGGATGGGACCATGAGGCTGTGTATAGACTACCGAGCGCTCAACATGGTCACAATCAAAAATAAATATCCGATGCCACAGATAAATGATTTATTTGACCAGCTCGCACAAGCCAAGGTTTTCTCAAAAGTTGACTTAAGGTCAGGTTATCATCAACTGAAGGTACGCACAGAAGATATCCCGAAAACGGCATTCACCTCAAGATACGGACTTTATGAATTTACAGTCATGCCGTTCGGACTGACGAACGCCCCCGCATATTTCGTCCACGTCATGAACAAAGTATTTATGAAATTCATGGACAAATTTGTGGTGGTATTTATTGATGATATTTTGGTATATTCCAAAACACCGGAAGAACATGCTGCACACCTCCGCATTGTACTGGGAGAATTAAGGAAACACCAACTTTACGCCAAATTCAGCAAATGTGAATTTTGGTTGAGACAAGTGGGTTTCCTAGGACACGTATTAACGCAAGAAGGAATTGCTGTGGACCCAGATAAAGTCAAGGCTGTACTTGGCTGGAAGTCGCCAGCCAGTGTAACGGATATACGCAGTTTCCTCGGTATGGCCGGATATTACAGAAGGCTTATTGAAGGATTTTCCACCATAGCCAAACCAATGACCCAGCTACTCAAGAAGCATGAGAAATTCGAGTGGACAGAAGCATGTGAGAAAAGCTTCCAAGAGCTCAAAAAAGAGGTTAACGACAGCCCCAGTATTAATTGTGCCAGACATACACAAGAGCTTTGAAGTATATTGCGACGCATCCCGGAAAGGCCTCAGATGCGTACTAATGCAAGAGGGCAAAGTAGTCGCCTACGCATCCCGGCAACTGCGAAAACATGAAGAAAATTATCCTACTCACGATTTGGAGTTGGCAGCAGTCATTCATGCACTCAAGGAATGGAGGCACTTCTTGCTTGGAAATCGCTGTGAAATATATACGGACCATAAGAGCCTCAGCTATATTATCACACAGCCGGATCTAAATTTACGACAACGACGCTGGTTGGAACTGGTAAAGGATTACGACGTCGGTATCCACTATCACCCCAGGAATGTAAACGTAGTAGCCGATGCTCTCAGCCGTTACCCCAGCCCGAACAGCGGCAGCATACAGAACCTGAGACCCGAATTTCAGCAAGAATTCGCCAGACTCAACCTAATGATGGTCGCGGAGGGCGAAGTATCCAAGCTAGAAATACAACCTACACTAATAGAGCAAATAAAGAAGGCTCAACTCGGACACCCCAGCATCGAAGGGATAAAAAGAAAAGTAAGTCAGGGCAAGGCTTCAGAATTCACCATAGACAGTGAAGAAATATTGTGGTTCGGAGACAGACTTTGCGTACCCAACAGCAACAATCTCAAACAGCAAATTCTAGCAGAAAGTCATACCGCTCCATACTCAATCCACCCTGGAGGTACGAAAATGTACAAAGATATTCAGGAAAGATTTTGGTGGCACGGCATGAAGAGGGATATAGTCACATTTATCGCATGCTGCGATTCATGTCAACGCATTAAAGCCGAGCACCAAAAACCCGCAGGGCTATTACAGCCAAATAAGATACCAGAATGGAAATGGGATGATATCGGAATGGATTTTATTGTTGGACTACCACGATCACAACACGGTAACGATGCCATATGGGTCATCACAGATAGACTGACCAAGGTGGCACATTTCATACCCGTCAAGACAACACACACCACTCAGAAGCTCGCCAAGCTTTACGTCGCCCGGATAGTATGCCTACATGGTGTTCCCAAGACTATAATATCCGACAGGGGCACTCAGTTCGTCTCAAAATTTTGGGACCAGTTGCAGCAAGCCCTCGGGACACAACTAACGTTCAGCACGGCTTACCACCCCCTGACTGGAGGACAAACGGAACGAGTAAATCAAATACTCGAAGACATGCTAAGGGCATGTGTCCTCACCTATGGGCCAGTTGGGAGGAAAGCTTACCCTATGCCGAGTTCGCATATAACAATAGTTACCAAGCTAGATTACAGGTGGCACCTTTCGAAGCCTTGTATGGACGAAGATGCCGTACTCCATTGAATTAGTTGGAAACAGGGGACAGTCGCATATTTGGCCCGGATATGTTGAAGGAAGCCGAGGAGAAAGTAAAAATGATACGGGATCGACTCAAGACCGCCTAGAGCCGACAAAAGAGCTATTACGACCAAAATCATCAGGAAATAAGTTTTGAGCCCGGTGACGACGTATACCTGCGTGTGTCGCCGATGAGAGGACTACAACGATTCAAAGTCAAAGGGAAACTAGCACCATGATTCATCGGACACCTCCGTATAGTTGCACGAAGAGGCACAGTAGCTTACCAACTGGACCATCCCAAGGAACTGTCCGACGTCCACGACGTGTTCCACGTCTCGCAACTACGGAAGTGTGTAAGCAACCCAGAGAAACATGTGTCACATGAAAATCTTGACGTGCAACCAGATCTTACATACCGAGAACACCCAGTGTAGATTTTGGAGGAGTCTGAAAGGAGGATCCGTCAGAAAACTATTAAATTTCTCAAAGTTCAGTGGAGTAATCACACAGAGGATGAGGCAACATGGGAAAGGGAAGATTTCCTCCGGACAGAACATCCGCACCTATTTGAGGATCAGCTGAAATCTCGGGGACGAGATTTTTCCTAAGGGGGTAGGTGTTGTAACACCCCAAATTTTTGAGTTGGTTTTTCTTGCAAACTTTTGGCCCTTTTGAAAGGGGGATTGTTTCATCCTTTCTTTTTGCCCTTCTAAAATCCATTTTTGCCAAAGTTTGTGTGTCTTCTCAAGCTTGGTTTTTGGCCTTGAAGTTCTCCTCTTGTGTTTGGCTCAAGCACAAGTTGAAATTCAAAAGGAGTTGTTTGAGTTCACCACTTCTTGTTTTAAAATTCCCAAGTTTCACCTTGACTTATCTCCCCTCCAACCTTCATCTTGCCATTATTCCAACAGGAACAATCCTCTCAAAGACGATCTTCACACCATGGGACAAGCATTTCATCAAATCCAGCAAGTTGTGAGCTTATTGGGATTTTTCTCCTATTTATTTCATTCCAAAAAACAATTATGTCTTTTATAGTGGACCTTGGTGATTTACAAAGGAACCACAATTTTCATCTACCTATTTGGCTCCAAACCAACTCTCCTAGATAGTCCTTAGTACCCACAACCTAGATCCATCTTGTTTCACTGGTCCATAGTTCAAAATTTTCCAATTTCACCTATTGCAAGTTTGGACCAGATTTGCAAAATTTGGTGAAATTCATATTTATCTTCATCCAAAAATTCTGTGAAAAATCATGCAGTCTCTAGATACAAAAAGAGGCCACTCCACCAAAAATCAGCTCCAGAGACATTGCACAAATACCAGAATCATTTCATCAAACACCTAGCCTACCCTGAACTGTTAGCTGTTAACTGAAACTGTCGACAGTTTAACACTTCGTCAGTTTCGACAATCGTCGAGCGCGGCGACAAAACCTCGTCTGTGCTTCCTTGGCTCGACGCTGCACTGCAGCTTCTCCTTATCCACGCACCGCACGGTCGCTTGGCCGTTTCTGGGCGTCGGTGGCGCCCTGGCCCGACCGCGTCGGTGGCTGCCACGGCCACAGCGCCGCCCGTGGCGGCTGACAGAAGCAACGCCGCAGCTCCACGCAGTTTCGCGCCACCCAGACCACCCCAGTGCCCCGCGTGTCCTTCTCCACAGCCAGCGCACGCCTGGCACGCCGTTGCCGTGGCCTGGCACGCGCAGAGCGCTGTTTCTGCCGCCGACGTGCCGCACAGCCGTTCCGTCGGTGACAGGTCGTAACTCTACCTCTCCTGCTTGGTTAGGCGCGGGAATGGAACCACAACAGCTCCTGGAAGATGCTCAAGCTCCTAACCCCGCCGTCCGACCACTGCAGCACCGTAATTGGCTCGCCGGACTTATCCATTCGCGGCAGCCACCTCGAGCCGTTTATAAAAGGCACCCCCGAGCTCGTGCTCGAGCACACACGCCTCCACTACGTCCCTAGACCACGCCCAACCTCTGGAAGAGCCCCGAGAGGCTTTTCTTCCCCGGCTCCGCCCAGCTGCCTCCGCCTCGGGCTCCAGCTCCGTTCACTCCGGTGAGGGCTTCTCCGCCGCCGTGAACTTGAACGTAGCACCCTGGCGTTCACCTAGTCCTAACCCCCAACTCAATTTCACTCCAGAAACCTTCTCCGACGAGATCCACGACCACCCGAGCCGCCGTCCGCCGGAGATAAGCTCACCGTCGGCGTGGGACTCGCCGGCACCCAACTCCACCACCGTTCGACGCGGAAGACCACCACGAAGCCATAGGTACCACTCCCCTCCCCTATCTCGCCGTGGATCGACGCCGGCGATCACCGCAGCACCGGTGCCGGCGCGGCTCTGTTTCTTTTTTCAAACCTGACAGGTGGGGTCCCTCTGTCAGCCTCTCACATCTCCCCCTCGAACCGTTTTCTGTTAGCGTATTTTAGCAACGTGCATTTTCCCTCTGCGGGTGACGTACTGCGTACCGGTTCGCTTTGTCCTTTTCTGTTCTAGCCCCTGGATCTTTTCTGTTTCATTACAGATGGGTCCCTAGACAGAAACCTTAATATCTTTTAAACTAAAAGTGATTTTGAGTTGATTCTTTTTCTTTCCACCTTGGTTTTCTATCTAGTTTTTTGTCATATTTATGTGGTAATATTTTGAGCAACTTTATTTGCACGCGCGGTATTTATGTTAGTATGTATTTGTTTGAATACATAGATACCGGAGGCCGTGACGGAGACGCGAACCACACCGAGTTAGGCTCCGACTTTTCAGAACCAGGCAAGCATGTTTGAACTCTTGATATGATGAGTGTGTTGCATGTTTGCTCGAGTAGCTCGTTTCATAAGCATGATCATATGGGCATATGCGTATGGCATATTTCATGCAAGTTAGCTTCGGGTGAGTCCCGAAGGAGAATGTTGAACCACATCGATCATATGGTGATATGATGGGGTGGAATTCTGGTATTGTTGGAGCATGCCAGTAGTTGGTCAACTCAGTATCAACGGAGATCATGTCATGATTCCGTTCGTCTCCTTTTCGGTACTATCATAGGCCGTCCGTTGGGATTACGGTCTAGTCGGTTGTAAACCACTTTCCGAGTACACACCAAGTAGAGGGGCCGAGATGAGGGTTCCATGGCCCTGGATTAAAGCCCGTCATCCGGTCAGGGGCATGGGTTTTCTGGTTGGGACCGAGAGGGGGGCACCCCTTAGAGCACGCATATATAAATTTGATCCCATGCTATTCGAGGTTGTAGCCTCCCCGTCTTAAAATTTTCCGTGAATGTCATCGCGGGTGATTCCGGACGACAGGATGTTAAATGGGTGTGTACTGGTTAGTTGAGTTTCTGCTAAAACACCGTAGACGGGACTAGCCCACGTGGCTAGTAGAACCCGTTGGCTATGAGTTAATGGTACAAGCTCTGCAGAGTTAAATTCCTTCAGTGGCCATGTTTATGGCCTAGGGTCAGTCTTCAAGTCAACCCGGTGACCGCTCTCGAGTATATTCTCGTTGGTAACTAGAGTAGTAATTTCGTCGAGTTCATTTGGTAGATGAACTCCCCTACTATCTCTGTATTTATTTATTTCCAGAAGTATTTCATCATTACACTAATGCTATTTATAAGCCCTTTATGTGATGTCGCTCAGACGTCCGACTGTGGCATTCTTCTTATTTACTTTAGTTATAAGCCCTTTATGTGATGTTGCTTAGACGTCCGACTGTGGCATTCTTTTATTTATAAGCCCTTTATGTGGTGTCGCTCAGACGTCCGACTGTGGCATTCTTTTATTTATAAGGCCTTTATGTGATGTCGCTCAGACGTCCGACTGTGGCATTCCATTTATTTATAAGCCCTTTATGTGATGTCGCTTAGACGTCCGATTGTGGCATTCTTTTATTTATAAGCCCTTTATGAGATGTCGCTCAGACGTCCGACTGTGGCATTCTTTTTGTTTATAAGCCCTTTATGTGATGTCGCTTAGACGTCCGACTATGGCATTATTGTTATTTATTTTTGTTATAAGCCCTTTCTGTGGTGTCGCTCAGACGCCCGACTGTGGCCTGTTATCATTTATTATTTTCCTACGAGGCATCACCCAGACCCTCGTTTGGTCTCTTTATTATTATCTTTGGATTTCGGGAGGATTACCGCCCGACTTCCATTCTCTACTTTCAGTGCATTCATATTTTGTTCCGGTTGCATTTTTGCTGGAATACTCATATGCATTTGTGTTGGCATTTGTTATATCTTAAGTCCGAACTGTCTTGCGAGTACATTCAAAGTACTCACCTGGCTTGTTGATTTGGCCAGATGTGGACGAAGACGATCTCATGGATGAAGAGTTCGATAGCGAGTCCGACGCTTAGAGGAGTCCCAGTCAGTCCCTTGCGATCCTGGAGTTGATCACTGTTTTATAACCGCTTCCGCCTACCACCAAATAAATTCATCGGGTCTCACTCCGACACTCGATGAACTGTAAAATATTGGAGTCACACCACCCATTTCACTGTGACTTATTTCACCGCCTTTTATTACGAGTCAGTAGTATGCCACCCTACCTTGTGCCATACCCGCCTCTATGTAATATATTGGCGCGCTTGTAATAAAATTTGTTGAGCCACCCCTAGCTCAACCTTGTATAATATTCGGTGTACTGGAAATTCTGTATCAAGGAATTGTCTGCCAGTAGGAATATTATTTCCTCGCTGGTTATTAAAGAGATTGGCCTTCCGGTAATTATTTTACTGAAGGACCGGTCGCGACAATCGATGAGATCGGTCAGATCGTAAAATTTGGCGTGAACCGGCTAGCTGGACCGCCGTGTGCGTTGCGCCGCGTATTTCGTACCCGACACACAAACCAGTATAATGCAATTCTATGCATGACTTTGCTTTGCAGGGTTGATGTGAATAGTATGGCTCATGTGTATGTGTTGCATGTGTGTAATTTATGCATGGCCTGCGCGTCATGTCTGTCAACCGGCAGGAGCCAAAGTGCTATCTTTATAATGTATAACAACCTGTGTGTCGACTTGAGACTCTATGTAAAATTCATTACTAGTTGTAGTAGTTTGATAATAGAGATCAGGTTAGTGGTTTGGCGTCCCGGCGTGACAAACAAGTTGGAGTTCCAAGATGGTCATCGGAGTTGGAGCCGACCTTGGAGAACATCCATGAAGAAGCCATACTATTTCACAATATATGTTTATTTGTGATTGTTATGCTTCTTACTTTCTATGCATGTTAGAATGGTAGAAAGATCCCTCATGAATATCAAGTAAATTGCCATTCCCGATGTTGCACCTTCGCACGTCAAGTACGTCTAGTAGTGGGCTCATAAAATGGGGTGCTGCTAGGTGTCCTTGAACTGAAGGGTTCGTGTTGGACACGGACATACACTGCATCAGGTTAACTTGACAAGGCTATCAAAATGGTTTTGGGCCTTGTGGCAAAAGAGGTCGAGAGCCGGGGTATGAGATACCTACTCGACAGACAGGAGTCGTATAGAGATACGATTAGCAAGGAGTTGCTTACCGGATAGTCATGTTGGCTAGCAGTGATGCTAAAGCTCACTAGTCGCATGTGCTAGTCGGATTGAATCACTGGGAGGTTGCGGAGGGATGCTAACTTCAGCGGGAGTATTTCTGTGTAGGCTTGAATTACTCTACATAAACACATTGCTTAGTGATTGCATATTTTCTGTTGTAGATCAATGGCACCACCTGCTCAACCCAACTTTGCATTGAAATCAATCTTGGAAAAGGATAAACTTAATAGAACAAACTTTACCACATGGTATAGAAATTTAATAATTGTTCTCAAGCATGATAAGAAGGAACATATTCTAGAGGATCCACTTCCAGATGAACCTGCCGATACTGCTAATGCCACAACCAGGAATGCCTACAAGAAACTCGTTGATGAATCAAATGAGATCAGCTGCCTCATGCTGTCTTGTATGGAGCCCGATTTGCAACAACATTTCAAAGATGTTGGGGCTTTCGATATGATCGAGAGTCTCAAGAGCATGTTTTAGGTTCAGGCAAGGACCAAAAGGTTCAACGTCTGGCGATCCTTGATGGATTGTAAGCTGAAGGAAGCTGATCCACTAAGCCCACATGTGATGAAGATGATCGGATATGTGCAAGCTTTGGATCGGTTAGGCTTCCCGCTCTTGGATGAGCTGGCTACAGATGCAATTCTGGGTTCTCTTCCGCCCAGCTAGGGGACGTTCATCTCGAACTATCATATGCATGGCATGGATAAGAAGCTCACTGAATTGCATGGTATGCTTAAGGTGGCAGAACAGGATATAAAGAAAGGCACGCATCAAGTGTTGATGGTGCAGAACTCGGCTAAGTTCAAGAAGAGTTGGTCTAAGAAAAAGGCTAACACAAAGGGCACGGAGAAGGCAATCTCCGTCGCTGCGCCGAAGTATGTACCGAACTCAGAGACTGTTTGCTATCACTGCAAGGAGACCGGTCACCATACCTACCTCATTATATCCTTCCTCAAAACAGTTACCTATTAAGGCATTTCCATAGCCTTTCCGAGATACATTGCCATGCAACATCCATCCTCTCATGACTTGATCTTCATGTCATACATGCTTTTTGCTTGATCGATGAGCCGCATGCTAGTTGGGCCTTGCCCTAATCATTGCTACATGACGCGCTAGTATCATTGCATATCCTGCTACACTGGCAGAGGCATACATTTGCATACATCATGATAGTTTCATTTTCTTTATGTTGAGTACTTTTGTAAAGTGTGAAATATCTTCTATACTTCTTGTAATACATAGAGTGTTGCCCCTAAAGTGAGGAAAAGATCCCAAAGAGGACAAATCAAAAGATCCCAAAGAGGACAAATGAGAGATAAATAGAAAGAGCCATTGAGGCCACAAAAAAATAGAAAAAAAGAGAAAAAAAGAGAAAAAGAAATAAAAAGAGAGAAGGGGGCACACTACTATTTCTTTTGAGAGATCCACACTAGTACTCCATCTTATACCTTGTCCTCCATAGAGATTATCATTCATGCATATAGCTATGTGGGGACCTTTACACTATAGAACTTGGCTTGTATATTCCAATGATGAGCCTCCTCAAAAGAGCTCTAGGTCTTCTTGAGCAAGCAAGTTGGATGCACCCCCACTAGTTCCATTGGAGAGCTTACCTTAGCTCATATGTGCGTCCGTTGCATGGCAATCCCTACTCCTCACATCATATCTATCATTTGGCTTTCTCTCGCCGATGATTGTCCTCATTGATGTGAGCCTTTCACACCTTTTTTGTCTTCCCCCTCTATCATTTCTCTCTTTGCCATCCTAAGTGTCGACTTTCTTGCTTACGCTCATCCATTGCATGAGTGCTCAAAATATCGAAAGGGAGTGGATCATTTTGACTTGTACCTGGCTGACGGTCTGGGGATGAGTCAAGATAAGATTCCAAAGAAGACCAAGTGTGAAACTTTAGTAGATTAAGTTCTCAACAATACAAAAACTATGTTTTACTCTCTTATATATCCCTATCCTCTTTCTTGCACGCAAACACCATTTGGAGACATTCGAGTCACGGACAGCGAGAGCTCTTGCACCTTTGTGTTCTTATGTTGCTTGTTACAATGCTAATATAGACTCTTGCTTGTTATGACTTGAATTGGATTACATGCCTTGATTGCTGTACTTAAAAGTTCTTATATGGTTGATAGCATGTCACCACAGAAATTATGCTTGTTATCATTTACCTACTCGAGGACGAGCAGGAATTAAGCTTGGGGATGTTGATACGTCCAAAACGTATCTATAATTTCTGCTTGCTTCATGCCTCTTTTGTGTGATATTGTTATGATATTTATGCACTTCCATACACTTTTGATCATATTTGGACTAACCTATTAACTCAGTGCACCACAGTGCCAGTTCCTGTTTTTTGCTGTTTTTCTATTTCAGGTTTCCCCCATATTAAAAGTGCCCTAAAATTTCCGGGAAAAATACAGGAAAAATCAGCGTATCGGGAGCTTCCGGAAAAACCAAGGAAGGGCCAGAGGGGAGCCTGGAGTGGCCCAGGCGGCCACCCGGCGCGGCCCCACCCCTGGCCGCGCCAGGGGGGCGCCTGGGGCCCCACCTCCGCCTCTGGTGACCCCCTTTGGCATATATATTGCACGCGTCCCGAAACCCTCGAGGACGGAACCCTTTTTCGCGATCTCATCTCTGTTCCGCCGCTGCCGCGCTTCCAAGA
Organism: Secale cereale; assembly: GCA_902687465.1. Classification (NCBI taxonomy): domain Eukaryota; kingdom Viridiplantae; phylum Streptophyta; class Magnoliopsida; order Poales; family Poaceae; genus Secale; species Secale cereale. The sequence continues at coordinate 26,200,432 of LR738715.1, read as the reverse complement.
TCGGGAGCACCAGGAGAACTCTTCCCGGCACCCTGCCGGAGGGGAGAACCACCACCAGGAGCTTCTCCACCACCATGGACGCTTCCTGGATGAGTTGTGAGTAGTCTCCCTTGGACCATGGGTCCATGACCAGTAGCTATGTGATGTTCTCCTCCCCTCTTTGTTCTTCATCGATTAGACCTCGTGAGCTGCCCTACATGATCGAGGCACATATGTAATATTTATGCTGTTGCTCTGCTGAGTTTGCTGGGATCCGATGGATTATGAGATTATGTTCAGATTGTGTGTGAGTAATATATTTGATTCACCTATTTTATATTTATGTTCTTGAGTAATTCTTGCATGTTCTCCGTTGCTATTTATTGCTTTGGCCGAGTAGTAGGTAGTAACTCCAAGAGGGAACGTTATGCTTGATTGTGGGTTCATGCCCCTCGATGACTAGCTTGCGTGACAGAAACATGAGTCTAGGGGATGTGCTGCTGCCACAAGGGGGAAAACAACGGTGCTTGTACTTGTGGGTGCAAGGATTGTTTACTTTACGCAAAGTTCTTGTAATGCAGGCTTTGAGTTTACACTTTGGGTGGGACTCACAACTTAATACCAGCGAGATGTTCTGGATAGATATCTCAAGGTGGGTGATTAGTAGTAGATGCAGATGGATTTCGGTCTACTTGCCTTGGCGTACCGCCCATGCTTTTGAGCCTCTACCTTTCTTTGCAGCATAGTTAGCATTGGTTTGCGCACATAATTCTGTCAATTGCCCAGCTGTAATTTGTTTACCTCGCTTAGCTGTTTTATCGTCTTTTGGGAGAGAGACATCACTAGTGAACATCATGGGACCCCGGTCCATATTACCATCACTGATCACACCCGCTATTTACTTCCTGTTCTTATTTCCTAGTTGCAGTCATACCTATCACTATTATCTCTTGCGTTTGTGTAATGCCCAGGATGGGACTATATCTCCTACGTGTCCAGGCACGACTTAGAGACATAACCCCATGCTGGAATGATCGCAAGTCTTGTATCTTTGCACAACTCATGTAAAAAGGGGGATGGAAAACATAAACATAGTTGGCTTACACTCGCCACGTCACACAAATACAATACATGTCTCAATACATCATTCAATAAAACATCACAACCCTCTAAGGGTAAAATCCAAATGACAAGATACCAAACATAACTTAAATCCATAGGTCGGATCGAATCCTAGTAGAAGTCTCCACTACTGATCATCAGGATAACGAACATAGTATCGACTACGCTCCTCGTCATACTCCCAATCTAGCTCGGTGCCATCACCTGGATAGCTCACCATCGGACCTGCAACTGGTGTGGTGAAGTAACTGTGAGCCACAGAGGACTCAGCAATCCCGTTCCCGGGTAACAAGACTATTTAAGCCTTGGGAGAGGATAAGGCTGAAGAAAAGAAATAAGAGTCTGTAGCAGCAACTAGCACTAGCTTACGTGAAAGAGTGCGAGAAGAGAAGTGCCTCGGCCGAGAGATGATCACGAAGTGATCCTAGCTAAAGCTCAACAAACATAACCCCACCGTGTTCAACTCCCGAATCCCCATTCGGAAATTGACAGTCACGGTACACACGCTGGTAGTGTATTAGAACAATGAGTCAAGTTATCTACAACCGGATATTAACAAGCTCCCATCTGCCACATAACCGCGGGCACGGCTTTCGAACGTTCATAACCCTGCAGGGGTGTTCCAACTTGGCCCATGACAAGCCCATGATCCGCGGAGTCGCAACTCCAAGGTGGGAAGACCCGAGTATTCTCGGAATCCCGTGCTCAAGATACTCCGAACTAAGGTAAGGCTAATCCAGCAAATCCTCCCGGCGTGCCGACACCCTGATAGTAGATGCGTGTATCTCGTCGCAGGCCACGACCAGATGAGCAGTACGTACAGATACCGAAGATCCCAGCGAACTGGGTGGTATCCGCATGTGGCTCTAGTTTGGACCAACACTCAAGTCGAGCACTGGCCCAGGGGGTTGAATTAATTAAGCCTCGGGTTAATTACTCCCTCGGTAAGTTTTAGTTGTTTAGGCGAATAGTACCAATGTTTGGACTTGCTGGAAAAGACTTAGCACTTAGCGGTTTATCGAGGGGGTCCCATACACCCCAACCGTGTTAGGAACGCATAATCAAGGAACATAACACCGGTTTAAACGGTTCCTAACGGCATGAGTGGAACAAATCACCAAGCAAAAGGCTTAGCCTTCCACCCTTGCCAATATATAGATGATTTCATTTTTAAGCATTTATACAGTCTGATATAACCCAACAAACTTCAACATGAAGCAAGCATCTTCAACTTCACCTGCAACTAGCAACGCTATAAGAAGGGCTGAGCGAAGCATACTTAGCCAAGCAACGGTTTGCATAGGTAGGGTGGTTAGACATGGACATGGTTACAAGTAGGAGGCTGACATGAAAGACATGGGCATCGAGGCAAAACTATAGATCGTGACTTCTAGCAATAGGCAAAAATAGTAATGGTATCCGGGTTCGGTCATCTTGCCTGAATTGTAGTCGTTCGGATTGTAAGAAGGGTCCTCGTGCTCAACCTCGTTGGTAACCTCGTGCTCGTACTCGTACTCGGTCTCCGCTTCCGGCTCTAAACAATACAACCACACAAGGCACGAATCAACAAGATGCAATGCGCACACCAAAATGATGGATGCATGATGGATGCACTAAGGGAGCACACGGAGCATGGAAAATAAGCATTCAAGCACAAGCTTCAAAACATGATAACAATAGGAGATTATGAATCTACACGGAAAATCAATCAAGTTTCATATAAGACTCGCTGAAAACGGAGCTACGGGCTAAAAGTTACACACAAAACAATAAACATGCGAAAGCTGAAAATTACAGCAACATAGCAACTTCGGAGCACTAGATAAATAAGCTACAGCACTAAAACACCATGGCAAAGAGCATGAACATAAACTAGACATATCCTGCAGCAAATAAGTCCAAAGGTGCACCCCCAAAGGAGACACGGATCAATAGCAACAAGCTTGGACATATAGAACTTGACAACAAAATCCTGACAACAGAATTTTATTGCAACTTTGGAGAAAAAGTTAAACATGCTACAGCCACTCAAATAAGCATGTGAGAACATGAATGGATAGCCATCAATATATACTACAAGGAACCATCAAGAAACACTCCAAAACTATCATGGATTGTCCTAGAACAGCAAGCAAACATGGCATCGGAACATTACAGATTCCAGACTTAGTGAAAATCCACTAAGTGTTAAAACAGCAGTTTCATCATGGCATCTAAAAGAGCAAGTTTAAGTCACCTCGAAACTAAACATGGCAAGTGGTAAGCACCACATCAAAGTACACATGATGGTGATTCCGAAACATACAAGCATGCATCATGGAGATAAACACAACGATAGCAATGAGCTCAACAATATGGCATTTCATAACAAGTTAAACAACTAAACAGCCACATAGCACTTTGCCACGACGATAAACATGTCAAGATTAAATCTATCATGCAACCTAACACAAACAACATGTAGAGCATGGCAAGACGAACACGTGGACATGTCATTTGCATCATTCGGATAAACGAGCTAAAAGATATCACTATGCAAAGATGGCATAAAAACAACACATAGCAGCAGTTTATTACAGGATGCACTCTTGCAAAAGAAAAATAAGCATCTAGATAATCTCTAATATGCATGGCACAATGGAATGAATCGTAGTGCTAGTCACCACGAACGTCTGGACACCTCATTCACTCAATTCGGAGCAAAACACACAAAGTTATTGCAGATCTAAAAATGCATCAGACACAACAAATCTGGGACTTAGAGGAATAAAGAGGCAACCTCTCAGATCTGAAGAAAAATCCACGCGGGCTTCGGGCTGGTGGAGGCAGATCGGGCCCTGGCGCGGTCAACGGCGGCTGCGGGCCGGCGGCCGGACGAGGCCAAGCCGGTTGTTTTCGGGCCTGGAGGCGGGAGGCCTGGCGAGCTGCGGCTTGCGGTCGCGGGGGCGATGGAGGGAAGGCGGCCCAGCAATCCGCGCTGAGGCCGGCCCGATGGCGACGCGGGATCTGGCGGAGGGAGGAGGCGCGCCTGGCGGATCTTGGGCCTCGGCCCGGCCGAGCGCTGGCGGCTGGCGCTGGAAGGGGCCCGGCAGCTTCGGGCGGATCGGCCTGGCTGCGGGAAGCCCAGGCTCTCGAGGCCGGAGCTGGCGCTGCGGGATCGGTCTCCTCTGGGCCAAAGCGGGAGGACTGGCGACCTGGCCGGGGCGTTGACTCACTCGAGCCTGGCTTCCAGATCGGATCGATCTAAAGGAGGAACAGTGCGGCGCTGCGGGATGATCGACGGGAGGCGATCTGGAGGCACTGGCTCGAGGCTGGCGACGGGAAGAGGCTGGATCCGGTGGGGAAACGACCCGGAGGCGGCGGTGGAGAGTGAGAGGAGGTGAGGGAGGAGTTTTTCCGTCGAGGTAGGAACTCCGGCGAGATTCCGGCGAAATTCCGGCGAAATTCCGGCGAGGTGGTGGCTGGAGGAAGGGGATGAAGTGGGGGCTAGGGTTTCCTTGTTTTGGGGCACAAATTTGGGGGAGTGGACAAATATATAGGCACAAGTAGCCAGGGTTGTCCAAAAGGAGTGCGGTTTTCGGCCACCGGATCAGATTTGGATGGCCTAGATGATAGAAGTGGCTAGGAGTGGTTTGGTGGGCTGTTGGAGGGGTGTCTTGGGCCTCAAAGTGGAGGCACTTTGAGCCCACGAGAATAACTGTTGGGGGAGCAAACGGACTCGAAACGCGACGAGATTTGACAGGCAGGTTACACACACCAAAACAACAACACACGACAAGTCTCGCGCCAAACCGGTAACGTTACACGGCCAAACACCAAAGTAGGCCTACGGGACGCCACGGACACGTGAGGGAGCTCTGGAACGCAAAACGGACAACGAGAAGGAACGCGTGGAACCGGATGCAACCGACAACACAAATGCAATGCGATGCATATGTCTACATGATATGAATGAATGCCACACACGCACACAACAACACGACGAAAACCCGAAAGACAAAGAACCCGAAATGGAATAGATGAAGCCGGAGATATATTATATGCCCAAAAGGGAAAGTATTACATCCGGGGCATTACAGTTTGATCCTTTGTAAACGACAAGGCCGGAGGGATTGACAACCTCTCTGTACTCGTTGGGAGCAAAGTTATTTGTATCTGTGTGCAGGTCCTGTCAATGCAAAAGTTTCTGGCGCTATTGACACCTTCTTGTCGACCCTCGGAGTCTCACGGGATTCGATCCTTAGTATCTTTGCCAAGGGAAATTTGCCGCTACGCTACATCTCAAACCTTCCACTTGGGGTAACCAACGAGGGGCGAGAAGCCATCAAGCAAGTTTCTGGCACCGTTGCTGGGGACTCCACTCTTCAAGATAGGGGAGTTGCACGCTATCTTTTATCTTTGCTTTTTATTCTTGTTAGTTTACCTTTCAGTTTTTGCTTTAGTGTCCCTTACCAAAAATCACAAAAATAGTTATCTCGCTTTTTAGTTAGCATTATGTCTGGTCCTTTTGCCTTTGGTGAGGCAGAAGTGCTCACCTTTAAACAAAGAGGTGGTGAAAGTTTAAAAGATGCTTGGTATAGAATTAATGATTCTCATAAAAGAGCCACCAAGAAGCAATCTACCACTATCCTGCTTAGAAATTTTTATGTTGGAATTACTTCTTGGAATAGGTTTATTCTAGATTCTGCTATCAATGGAAATTTCCTAAAAGCCCCGGTTTGGGAATCTCTTAGTATTATGGAAAATCTTGTTGGAAATCCCCCTGTTGTTAGCATTCAAGAGGACATCACCCTAGCTCACATTATGAAAAAACTTGAAAAGATAGAGCTAGAGATGCCAAACATTAATAAGATAAATGAGTTGGATCGTAAGATCCAAGGGAATTTGAATAGGCTTGATAGCTCCATGCATAAAGTTCTCAAAACTTTGGAGACCATCAAATTCCATGACTTGGATTCTTCTAGGATAGACAAGATTGAGGAAATCTTTGACACTTTAGGAACTACTTTCTCCTCAATCAAAACCAAGAAGGTAGAAACTCCGGCAAAGAAGGAGCCTAAGTTCGTTTACGTTCCAAAGGCTCCTCGTTCCAAAAGTAATCCATCTATTGCCAAAGGGGTTGAAACTGTGAAGACTTTGGAAGAAACACCTCTCTTTGATAAATTTATAAATGAATCTTCCATTGACTTTTTACCTTTTGGTCTTCTCCCTTGAAGTATCTCTATTAGGCCTTTATTTGAAAGTCCTCTTAAGACTAGTTGTACTATTGAAGAGCTTTTTGATGATCTTGATGATGGTTCAATTGATACAACTTGATCTCTTTGCATTATGCCTAGCTTAAAGGCATAAAAGAAAGCGCTTTTGGGAGGCAGCCCACAATGAATAAAATTTTATTTTGCTTTTGTCGTGTCTTGATGTTTGTTACTACAGTAGCATCATCATTGTATCTTTTCTTTTCAGCTTTGTGCCAAGTTTAGCCTCTGATTGCAAGAAAGTTCAAAATTTGTGACGTGCAGTCCAGAAAACAGATTCTGTCCTTGGACAGAAAAATTCGTATAAAATCACCAGATCATCTTTGTGGTCTAAATTGTTTTGACAGCGTGCTCTATACAATTGGCTTTCGGGCGTCTGTTCTGAGTTTTTTGATTTGAGTTGCAGAAGTGCCCCGAAAAAATTATTTACTACCGGCTGGTCTGTTTTTCACAGATTCTGTCCTGTTTTGCCTTTTCTTCGTTTTGCAAACCTAGAGCTTGCTTTTTCTTTGCAAAAACCTTTTGGCAATCTTGAGAAACAATAGCTCTTCAAGATTATCCTTATTTCCAGCAAGGAAAAGTTATTTTATTATGGGTACTAACCTCGCTAATCAGATTATGATGAGTTATGTATGAAGGGAGTTTTCAAGTGTGCGAGGGAAGATGATAAAAAGATTCAGGAGTGTCAAACGCTCAAGCTTGGGGATGCCCCCGTGCACCCCCAAGAAATATTCAAGAAGACTCAAGCGTCTAAGCTTGGGGATGCCCTCGTGCATCCCCTTCTCCATCAACAATTATCAGTTCGTCTTTCGTTCCACTATATTTTAATCACTTCATGCGTTATGTGCTATGCTTGGAGCGTCTTGCTTTTAGTTTCCTTTTTAGTTTTCTTTAGCTTTGCTTGCTGTTCATAACGAGTTAGAACCCAGCTTTCTTTGTGTGGGAGAGAAACACGCTCCACTTCAACCTAGAACACAACATAGGATTTTCATGCTTATCTTTGTTGTGTGTGTTCTTTGTCTTTCCATAGCTACTGTCATGTTTAGCTCTTAGTTTTCATGCTTTTCTTTTTAAAGAGCTTTTGTTTAGTTGGTTGCTGAACTCTCTTGAGTTTTCATGTTTATCCTGTTAAGAGAGTTTGTATGTTGCACTGAGTTGGGTGTCTTAACTTAAAGTAGGTAATTGAGGTTGCTATTTAATTTTGGTAGTAACTTGCAATAGTTTTGAGGTATTGCCATGAGTAATGTCTGAACTTTTGGTGTCAAGAGCTTTAGCCTATTAGTGATAGATGTCGTATTTTGGGCAATCCGTGTTTATTTTCGAAAACCTACAAAATAGTTGAGAACTTTAGCTACTAAATGGATCACTAATCTTTGGAGGGATCGAATATTAGAGTACACTCACGTACCATGGGTCGAGGATGCGCAAGGGTAACCAAACCCCCATACACACCTCCTCGGGGTACTTGTCTCTCTGTGAAACTCCTAATTAGATTGAGAGTTACCGATAATAAGTGCATGAGTTCTTCGGACTAATGTGAGTATTCGAAGGTTGACACTTCCACCTATCCATATTTTTCTAGCCTCTTCGGTACCGTGCATTGCCCTTTCTCACCTCGAGAGTTGGCGCATACTTCGCCGGTGCATCCAAATCCTTGGCACGATACGCTCTGTCATCATAAGCCTCATTATATCCTTCCTCAAAACAGCCACCATACGTACCTATTAAGGCATTTCCATAGCCTTTCCGAGATACATTGCCATGCAACATCCATCCTCTCATGACTTGATCTTCATGTCATACATGCTTTTTGCTTGATCGATGAGCCGCATGCTAGTTGGGCCTTGCCCTAATCATTGCTACATGACGCGCTAGTATCATTGCATATCCTGCTACACTGGCAGAGGCATACATTTGCATACATCATGATAGTTTCATTTTCTTTATGTTGAGTACTTTTGTAAAGTGTGAAATATCTTCTATACTTCTTGTAATACATAGAGTGTTGCCCCTAAAGTGAGGAAAAGATCCCAAAGAGGACAAATCAAAAGATCCCAAAGAGGACAAATGAGAGATAAATAGAAAGAGCCATTGAGGCCACAAAAAAATAGAAAAAAAGAGAAAAAAGAGAAAAAGAAATAAAAAGAGAGAAGGGGGCACACTACTATTTCTTTTGAGAGATCCACACTAGTACTCCATCTTATACCTTGTGCTCCATAGAGATTATCATTCATGCATATAGCTATGTGGGGACCTTTACACTATAGAACTTGGCTTGTATATTCCAATGATGAGCCTCCTCAAAAGAGCTCTAGGTCTTCTTGAGCAAGCAAGTTGGATGCACCCCCACTAGTTCCATTGGAGAGCTTACCTTAGCTCATATGTGCATCCGTTGCATGGCAATCCCTACTTCTCACATCATATCTATCATTTGGCTTTCTCTCGCCGATGATTGTCCTCATTGATGTGAGCCTTTCACACCTTTTTCGTCTTCCCCCTCTATCATTTCTCTCTTTGCCATCCTAAGTGTCGACTTTCTTGCTTACGCTCATCCATTGCATGAGTGCTCAAAATATCGAAAGGGAGTGGATCATTTTGACTTGTACCTGGCTGACGGTCTGGGGATGAGTCAAGATAAGATTCCAAAGAAGACCAAGTGTGAAACTTTAGTAGATTAAGTTCTCAACAATACAAAAACTATGTTTTACTCTCTCATATATCCCTATCCCCTTTCTTGCACGCAAACACCATTTGGAGACATTCGAGTCACGGACAGCGAGAGCTCTTGCACCTTTGTGTTCTTATGTTGCTTGTTACAATGCTAATATAGACTCTTGCTTTACTTAAAAGTTCTTATATGGTTGATAGCATGTCACCACAGAAATTATGCTTGTTATCATTTACCTACTCGAGGACGAGCAGGAATTAAGCTTGGGGATGTTGATACGTCCAAAACGTATCTATAATTTCTGCTTGCTCCATGCCTCTTTTGTGTGATATTGCTATGACATTTATGCACTTCCATACACTTTTGATCATATTTGGACTAACCTATTAACTCAGTGCACCACAGTGCCAGTTCCTGTTTTCTGCTGTTTTTCTATTTCAGGTTTCCCCCATATTAAAAGTGCCCTAAAAATTCCGGGAAAAATACAGGAAAAATCAGCGTATAGGGAGCTTCCGGAAAAACCAAGGAAGGGCCAGAGGGGAGCCTGGAGTGGCCCAGGCGGCCACCCGGCACGGCCCCACCCCTGGCCATGCCAGGGGGGCGCCTGGGGCCCCACCTCCGCCTCTGGTGACCCCCTTTGGCATATATATTGCACGCGTCCCGAAACCCTCGAGGACGGAACCCTTTTTCACGATCTCATCTCTGTTCTACTGCCGCCGCGCTTCCAAGATCGGGAGCACCAGGAGAACTCTTCTCGGCACCCTGCCGGAGGGGAGAACCACCACCGGGAGCTTCTCCACCACCATGGACGCTTCCCGGATGAGTTGTGCGTAGTCTCCCTTGGACCATGGGTCCATGACCAGTAGCTATGTGATGTTCTCCTCCCCTCTTTGTTCTTCATCGATTAGACCTAGCTGCCCTACATGATCGAGGCACATATGTAATCTTTATGCTGTTGCTCTGCTGAGTTTGCTGGGATCCGATGGATTATGAGATTATGTTCAGATTGTCTGTGAGTAATATATTTGATTCACCTCTTTTATATTTATGTTCTTGAGTAATTCTTGCATGTTCTCCATTGCTATTTATTGCTATGGCCGAGTAGTAGGTAGTAACTCCAAGAGGGAACGTTATGCTTGATTGTGGGTTCATGCCCCTCGATGACTAGCTTGAGTGACAGAAACATGAGTCTAGGGGATGTGCTGTTGCCACAAGGGGGAAAACAACGGTGCTTGTACGTGCGGGTGCAAGGATTGTTTACTTTACTCAAAGTTCTTTTAATGCAGTTGTCTGTTGCTTTGAGTTTACACTTTGGGTGGGACTCGCAACTTAATACGAGCGAGATGTTCTGGATAGATATCTCAAGGTGGATGATTAGTAGTAGATGCAGATGGATTTCGGTCTACTTGCCTTGGCGTACCACCCATGCTTTTGAGCCTCTACCTTTCTTTGCAGCATAGTTAGCATTGGTTTGCGCACATAATTCTGTCAATTGCCCAGCTGTAATTTGTTTACCTCGCTTAGCTGTTTTATCGTCTTTTGGGAGAGAGACATCACTAGTGAACATCATGGGACCCCGGTCCATATTACCATCACTGATCACACCCGCTATTTACTTCCTGTTCTTATTTCCTAGTTGCAGTCATACCTATCACTATTATATCTTGCGTTTGATCCTTTGTAAACGACAAGGCCGGAGGGATTGACGACCTCTCTGTACTCGTTGGGAGCAAAGTTATTTGTATCTGTGTGCAGGTCCTGTCAAAGCAAAAGTTTCTGGCGCTATTGACACCTTCTTGTCGACCCTCGGAGTCTCACGGGATTCGATCCTTGGTATCTTTGCCAAGGGAAATTTGCCGCTACGCTACATCTCAAACCTTCCACTTGGGGTAACCAACGAGGGGCGAGAAGCCATCAACATACCTAGTAGCTCTTGGGTATTTGATACCAGATCGGTTGTTCATATTTGCAACTCGATGCAGGGGCTGGTAAGAACTAGGCGTGTGGCACAATGGGAGATTGACATCAGGGTCGGCAACAAAGTAAGAGTTGCTGCATTGGAGGTCGCCACGATGCAGCTCTAGCTTCCTTCCGGATTCATTATGGAATTGAATAATTGTTATTACATTCTTTCACTTAGTCGGACCATTATTTCTGCCTCATGTTTGATGAGTCAAGGTTATGAATTCAATTTAAAGGACAATGGTTGTTCGATATTTTTGAATGGTATGTTCCACGGCTATGCACCCATTATTGATGAGCTATTTGTATTGAATTTGGAAACGGAACCTGTCTATAATATGAATGTCAAGAGGCATCAGCCTAATGAGATAAATCCAACATACTTCTGGCATTGCCGGCTTGGACACATTTGTCGAAACGCATGAAGAAGCTCCATAATGATGGGCTCCTAACTTCGCCTAACTTTGAGTCGTTCGAGACATGCGAATCATGCTTGCTCGACAAGATGACTAAGTATCCTTTTGCAATGAGTTGCGAGAAGGCTTCCGAGCTATTGGAGCTTATACACAGTGATGTGTGTGGTCCAATGAGCACAACTGGTAGAGGTGGCTATCAGTACTTCGTGACTTTCACCGACGACTTGAGTAGATATGGCTATATCTATTTGATGAGGCACAAGTCGGAAACTTTTGAAAAATTCAAAGAGTTTCAGAACGAGGTAGAGAATCAGCTCGGCAAGATTATAAAGCTTCTGCGATCTGATTGTGGAGGTGAGTACATGAGCCAAGAGTTTGATGATCATCTGAAAAGTCGAGGTATAGTACCACATCTCAGACCTCCGGGTACGCCACAGATAAATGACGTGTCGGAACGGAGGAATCGTACCTTGTTGGACATGGTTCGATCTATGATGAACAAATCGGATTTACCCTTTTTATTCTAGGGATACGCTCTAGAAACTGCAGCTTTTACACTCAACAGAGTACCATCTAAATCCGTAGATAAGACACCACATGAGATGTGGACTGGAAAGAGTCCCAGTTTGTCTTTTCTAAAGATTTGGGGTTATGAAGCATTTGTCAACCGACTTATGTTAGACAAGCTTACACCCAAGTTGGATAAATGCATATTCGTGGGATATGTGAGGGAAACCTTGGGATATAGCTTCTACAACCACGAAGAGAACAAAGTGTTTGTTGCTCGAAACGGGGTCTTCCATGAGAAAGAGTTTCTCGGGCGGGAGGCTAGAGGGAGGCAGGTGCAACTCGAAGAAGTTCGAGCACCACTTGGGGACAACTCGGCGGGTAATATGATCATACCGGAGTCTGTGAGGGAACCTGAAGTGGAAGCAGCACCGGAACCACGGAGGTGGGAAAGATTGCGCAAAGTGCGTGATGTGTTGTTGCTAGAAAGGGATTAGCCGGCTACGTATGCGGAAGCGATGGTAAGCCCAGATTCCGAGGCATGGCTAGAGGCCATGAGGTCCGAAATAAAGTCCATGGACGAAAATCAAGTTTAGGACTTGGTTGATCCGCCGCCTGGCATAAAATCCATAGGATGCAAATGGTTCTTTAAGAAGAAAACCGATGTGGATGGATATGTTTAGATCCACAAAACTTGGCTTGTCGCTAAAGGTTATGGACAAGTTCAAGGAATTTACTATGACGAGACTTACTTGGCGGCAGCGATGCTGAAATCAGTGAGGATCATACTAGCTATAGCTGCCTATTTCCATTTTGAGATATGCCAGATGGATGTCAAAACAGCGATCCTTCACGGAAATTTAACCGAGGACCTGTATATAATACAGCCTGAGGGTTTTGTCGATCTGACTAGCACTAGTAAGGTATGCAAGCTCAAGAGATCCATTTATGGGTTGAGACAAGCATCTCGGAGCTAGAACATTTGTTTTGACGAGGTCGTCACTGGTCTCGGTTTTATCAAAAGCGAAGAGGACGCTTGTTTATACAAGCAGTTGAGTGGGAGCTCGATAGTGTTTTTGATACTATATGAGGATGACATATTGCTGGTCAGAAATGATGTTTCTATGCTGAACTCGGTCAAGGAATCATTGAATGGAAAGTTTTCGATGAAGGACCTCGGTGAAACGGCTTACATATTCGGCATTAAGATCTATAGAGATAGATCAAGGAGGCTACTCGGCTTGAGCCAATGCACGTACATAGATAAAGTGTTGAAGCGGTTCAGCATGAGTGAGGCCATGAAACGGTTCTTGCCTGTCTCATGCTACCTCTTCAGCATGCGTTGTTTTTCCCTTGAAGAGGAAAGGGTGATGCAGCAAAGTAGCGTAAGTATTTCCCTCAGTTTTTGAGAACCAAGGTATCAATCCAGTAGGAGACTACACGCAAATCCCTCATACCTGCACAAACAATTAAGAACCTTGCAACCAACGCGATAAAGGGGTTGTCAATCCCTTCACGGCCACTTGCAAAAGTGAGATCTGATAGAGATAATAAGATAAATATTTTTGGTATTTTTGTTGTATAGATTGAAAAGTAAAGATTGCAAAATAAAAGAACAATAAAGATAGCTAGTTGACGGAAGATTAATATGATGGAAAATAGACCCGGGGGCCATAGGTTTCACTAGTGGCTTCTCTCAAGATAGCATATTTTAAGGTGGGTGAATAAATTACTATCGACCAGATAGAAACGTGCATATTTATGAGAATATCTAGGCATGATCATGTATATAGGCATCACATCCACAACAAGTAGACCGAAACGATTCTGCATCTACTACTATTACTCCACACATCGACCGCGATCCAGCATGCATCTAGAGTATTAAGTTCATAAGAGCAGAGTAACGCATTAAGCAAGATGACATGATGTAGAGGGATAAAGTCATGCAATATGACATAAACCCCATCTTTTTATCCTCGATGGCAACAATACAATACGTGCCTTGCTGCCCTTGCTGTCACTGGGAAAGGACACGGCAAGATTGAAACCAAAGCTAAACACTTCTCCCATTGCAAGAAAGATCAATCTAGTAGGCCAAACCGAACTGGTAATTCGAAGAGATTTGCAAAGATATTAAATCATGCATATAAGAATTCAGAGAAGAAACAAATATCGTTCATAGATAATCTTGATCATAAACCCAAAATTCATCGGATCTCGACAAACACACCTCAAAAAGTATTACATTGCTACTTCTCGAGCTTGCGTTGTATTCCCTCGAAGAGGAAAGGGAGATGCATCACATTAGCGTAAGTATTTCTCTCAGTTTTTGAGAACCAAGGTATCAATCCAGTAGGAGACCACGCGCGAGTCCCTCGCACCTGCACAAACAAATAAGAACTTCGCAACCAACGTGATAACGGGTTGTCAATCCCTTTACGGTCACTTACGAAAGTGAGATCTGATAGAGATGATAGTTTATATTTTGGGTATTTTTGGTTTATAAGAACAGAAAATAAAAGCGGTAAAAGTAAAGTAGATGTAGATTGATATGTTGAGAATAGACCTGGGGGCCATAGTGTTCTCTAGTGGCTTCTCTCGTGATAGCGATATTCTACGGCGGGTAAACAAATTACAGTCGAGCAATTGATAGAAAAGCGAATAATTATGAGACTATCTAGGCATGATCATTGTATATAGGCATCACATCTGAGACAAGTAGACCGAAATGATTCTGCATCTACTACTATTACTCCACACATCGACCGCTATCCAGCATGCATCTAGTGTATTGAATTCATAAGAACAGAGTAACGCATTAAGAAAGATGACATGATGTAGAGGGATAAAGTCAAGCAATATGATATAAACCCCATCTTTTTATCCTCTATGGCAACAATACAATACGTGCCTTGCTGCCCCTACCGTCGCTGGGAAATGACACCGCAAGATTGAACCCAAAGCCAAGCACTTCTCCCATTGCAAGAAGTATAGATCTAGGCCAAACCAAACCAATAATTCGAAGAGACTTGCAAGGATATTATGAGCACACATAAAAAGTTCAGAGAAGAACCAAATATTTCTCATAGATAATCTTGATCATAAACTCACAATTCATCGGATCTCTACAAACACACCGCAAAAAGATATTACATTGAATAGATCTCCTCGAAGACTGAGGAGAACTTTGTATTGAGATCCAGAGAGAGACAAGAAGCCATCTAGATACTAGCTATGGACCTGAAGGTCTGTGGTAAACTACTCACAACTCATGGTGAGGGCGATGATGATGATGATGAAGAAGAAGAACTCCGTGATGGATCCCCCTCCGATGGAGCTCCAGAAGAGGCTCCAAGATGGGATCTCACGGGAACAGAAGGTTACGGCGGTGGAATTAGGGTTTTCTCTCTGTTGTCGAAGGTTTTGGGGTACATAGACTTATATAGGAGGAAGGAGGACACCGGGGGGTGCTAGAGGGGCCCACTCTGGCGGCTGAATCTAAATGATTTCAAGAAGAAAAATTCAAGCCAGCATAAAAGTTCTGAATAATCATCCATAAATTCAAACCATGTGTAGGGCAATTACGTATCATCAATTTCATTCTCTGCCAAGCTTGTGCAACATGCTCATGATCTAGTTGCTTAAAATTCATAATATCGTTTCTAAGAGAGATGATCTTAGCAGGAGGGAAATACTTAGAGACAAAAGCATTTTTGCACTTATTCCACGAATCAATACTATTTCTAGGCAAAGAGGAAAACCAAGTTTTAGCACGATCTCTAAGTGAAAACAGAAATAACTTCAATTTAACAATATCGTTATCCGTATCCCTTTCTTTTGCATATCACACAAATCAACAAAGTTGTTCAGATGGGTAGCGGCATCTTCACTAGGAAGGCCGGAGAATTGATCTTTCATGACAAGATTCACCAAAGCAGCATTGATTTCACAAGATTCAACATCGGTAATAGGAGCAATCGCAGTGCTAATAAAATCATTGTTGTTGGTATTGGAGAAGTCACACAATTTGGTATTGTTCTGAGCCATAGCGACAAGCAAGCACACACAAGCAAACAAGAAGCAAGCGAACGATAAACACACGGCGGAAGAAGGGCAAATAAAACGGCAAGGGTGAAGTGGGGGAGAGGAAAACGAGAGGCAAATAAATGTAATGCGAAGGATAAGGGTTTGTGATAGGAACTTGGTAAATAAATTTTGCGTAAGCCTCCCCGGCAACGGCGCCAAAAATTCTTCTTGCTACTTCTCGAGCATGCGTTGTATTCCCTCGAAGAAGACAGGGAGATGCAGCACAGTAGCGTAACTATTTCCCTCAGTTTTTGAGAACCAAGGTATCAATCCAGTAGGAGACCACGCGCGAGTCCCTCGCACCTGCACAAACAAATAAGAACTTCGCAGCCAACTCGATAAGGGGTGGTCAATCCATTTACGGTCACTTACGAAAGTGAGATATGATAGTTTATATTTTTGGTATTTTTGGTTTATAAGAACAGAAAATAAAAGCGGTAAAAGTAAAGTAGATGTAGATTGATATGTTGAGAATAGACCCGGGGGCCATGGTGTTCTCTAGTGGCTTCTCTCATGATGGCGATATTCTACGGCGGGTAAACAAATTACTGTCGAGCAATTGATAGAAAAGCGAATAATTATGAGACTATCTAGGCATGATCATTATATATAGGCATCACGTCCGAGACAAGTAGACCGAAACGATTCTGCATCTACTACTATTACTCCACACATCGACCGCTATCCAGCATACATCTAGTGTATTGAGTTCATAAGAACAGAGTAACGCCTTAAGAAAGATGACATGATGTAGAGGGATAAACTCAAGCAATATGATATAAACCCCATATTTTTATCCTCGATGGTGTCAGGACCCCGATCCTAAGTCACACCGATCTAGCTGTAACACGTCATATCACTTTGCGGCCTCACGCACGGTAACCCCACGGGTGCCACCTTACCTGGCCCGGGACCGTTTGCGCATTTTGGCACACGTATATGACAGTGTCGCTAGCATCCATATGACAGAGAACCCGGGCCAACATGGCTAGTTATAAACCAAAAGTGGCACTAAATTACAGAGACAGGCATCCATGACCCAGCAACGAACGTGTCGGTCATCAACGTATGAACCCAAGTCGTAGCAAGCTACATGGACTTAAAGGAACAACGCGTGACATTTCCCCTAAGGGACAGACACAGGAACGAAGAAGGACACATGCCGGCCAGCCTACGTGTTCCGAGCAGTAGCAAGCTACCAAGGCTCATTGGAATCACTAGGAGGCATTTCCCTGTAAAGTAGGCTACCAAAGGAAAACAACTAGGTGTCGGATCCCACACATACCAAACATTTCAATCATACACGCAATATGCTCAATATGTGCAAATACAACATTGCATCACAACAGAACTCTATGACTCAAAGTACTTTATTTAAAAGGCTCCAAGAGCCATACATAACATATTCATACAGGTAGGGGTCACATGACCCAACACTCAAGTCATACAGTCATACAAGCACAAGCGGAAGCTACATGTCTGAGTATAGACAACTTAGAAAATAAAACAGGCTTGGTGTAGCCTGACTATCTACAAGGCCCTTCACAAGCTCCAGATCACCGTCTGGGTGTCAAGCTACTCGTCGACGTCAACGTCTATGTAGAACCCATCAGTAGGGGCAGGGTTCTCCTCTGCAATAGTTATTAAGCAAACATGAGTACAAAGGTACTCAGCAAGTCTTACCACAGAACCTATCATACATGCAACATTATCAAAGGGGGGTAGTGGAGTTCATAGCAGAATGCCAGCTTTGACCTTGGCTAACCTATACTACAACTCTCAACAGACTGCAAGATGTTATTACGAACACGAGTCCTCTACTCACCACATCAATACACTACCGAGGATCCTCTTCCGTCATCCTACGGAAGGGCCATCCACGGCACTCACGCTTAACTTGAGGCTTTTAGTAGTATCCATCAACTTGTCTATGAACTGTAAGAGCAACCAAGTAGTTCGTACCGCGAACAACGGCTATTCGAATAGATTGATAACCCTGCAGGGGTGTACTTCTTCACACATGTTTTCACCACTTAGCGTCTGCACACGACATGTGCTCGGCAGACTTCAAGCGAAAGCCGACGTGGGTGTAGACCACGACCTAACCAACCACTCAAGTCTCTCGTCCAGGTTTATCGCCTATTTGGGTTCCATCCGTGGGGAGATCCGGCCGGGGTGTCGCTCACGGCCCCAAACGATGTGTACAGTGTTCCCGAGTCACCAAACGGGCAACCGGTACACCGTGCCGCGTACCTGTCGCATCACAGCCCACCCCGAGGGTCAGCGCTGCGCACGACCTCCAGTAAACTATAAACACCGGAAACTAGTTGCAACTCCTGGACAGAGTACAAGGGCAGTCAATAAGTCGAGCGGGGTCATATTTCAGGGCCCAATGTGTGGTAGTAACTGTAACTTGAATCACACACACAGATCTCGGGTCCTATGGACGATTCCAATGAAACAACCCACCATGTACTCCTACATGGCCTTTCATCGATACCTTTACCAAGCGTGTTCCACACTTCCCTCTCTTTATCGGTATGATCATTTCACTCTGATCCATCACCCAGATGAACCAGACCAGACACAACTCTAAGCATAGCAGGCAACATAAGTAAATAGCATGGTGGATCACACATCACATGGCTCAATCAACTCCTACACATGCTAGTGGGTTTCAACTGTTTACTGTGGCAATGACAGGTCATGCAAGGGAATAGGGTTCAACTACCGCAGCAAGTAGCAGTTCACGCGCTGTTGCCTTAATGCAGTAAAAGAGAGCAGGAGCGAGAAGATTGGGTTTGTATCGGAATGATCAATGATTGCTTGCCTGATAAGGTAGTTGTCGGGTACTGCTCTTCAACTGGATACGCAGCAGTATCCTCGGGAGCAGGACCTAACACAGGGAATACCGACGATACAATCATTAACAAACAAATGCAACAATATGATGCATGTTTATGACATGGCAAGATGCATGTGTGTTGGCTAATGCAACTAAAACCAGAAGGGTTTGAACCTATTTGAATCAAGGATTCAAATTGAAGTTCAAACTATTATTTAAATAAGTGCATTATCATGTTTTTGATATATACAGCAAGTTAACTTGTTCAAACATGCATGAAACCAGTGCCATTAGAAAGATTGGATTTTTCTGATCATTTTTCATATATAAATCTTTTCCATTTGAGCTATGGTTGATTTTATATGATTTTTAGAAGTTTTGGGTATTTTTTGGAATTTCCTGAATTATTTTTAAATCTAAAAATCCCAGAAAACCTTTACTGCGTCAGCATGACATCATGCTGACGTCAGCTAGTCAACAGGGCCAGTCCAAGTCAAACCTGACCAGTGGGTTCCTCATGTCAGTGTCACAGCTAATTAACTGAGTTAATTAGAGTTAAATTAAAACTAATTAGCTGTCAGTGGGGCCAGGGCCCACGTGTCAGTGACTAAACTAATTAACTAAATAAAATTAAATTAACACCTAAACTAGGTTTGACTTGCGGGCAGGGCCCACATGTCATTGACCCAGGGGGTCAAACCCGTGGTCAAAACAGGTCCAACTCGCCGGCATTTAGCCGCCGGCGAGGCCAAACGCGGCGGCGGGCTTCGGAAAACGCCTACGGTGCACGGCTCGAGCTGCGGTTGGGTGCGTTGGATAGCCCTTGCTGTTGCGCGTCGGATGGACGTGGTCGCCGGACCTGGGGTGGCCGGAGACGACGGCAACGAGCTCGACGGCGGCGACCGGCGTCGGGCGTGTGTGGAGAAACGGCTGCAGGGGCCTAGGCGATGCGTGCGTAGCACCGTTCGCATCTACGTGCTGCGGTGAATATGTTGGACGGGTGCCAGTGACCAAATGGTCACCAGAGCATCACCGGCGGCGAGCACGGCGGCGGTGCATGCGGGCGAGCTTCGTGCAGTGTGTTACAGGGCAAAAGGGAGCCAACGGAGAGGGGGAGGGGGTAGCTAGGCTCACAGGGGTTGCGGCAAGCACCGGAGCGAGCTCGGTGGTGGTCGGAGCTGAGCAGAACGGTGAGGGGGATCTCCGCGGCCGGAGTTGGGGAAGAAGAGGTCGGGGGCGTCTCCAGGGCGGGCGAGCGCTCGGGGCTCGGCCTGTTCGAAGCAGTCGAGGACGGCGGAGACGATGGACACCAAGGCGGAGCTCAGGGACGACGGTGGACGCGGCTTCTACGACGGTGCGAACACGGCGGCGTCGGCCATGGCGCGGGGAGAGCGGAGGAGAGGAACTGGGGGGAGGTGGAGGTGTCTGCGGGGTCGAGGAGGACGTGGAGGGTCAAACCATCCCTCCAGGACGGCGAGGGGGTGAAGCAAGGCGGCGGGCAGCTGCGTGGCGCGCGGCGCGGTCGCCGTCGAGCACCTGCCTGCCTGCCTGGCCGAGCCAAGCAGCTCGCTGGAGCGGCAGCTGGGCTGGGCCGGCAGGTGGGTCGGGTGGGCGCCAGGTAAGCTTTCTCTCTCCTTTTTTTTCTATTTTCTTTTCTGTTTCATTTCTTTTGCAACTTTGTTTAATTAAATAAAATGCCAAAGCATTTTTGTAACTCATAACACTTGTCATACCTGTTGTATATAATATGAACAGTAGGAAACATTATAGTTTATGATTATTTCAGCATTTAAAATATTTTGTAGCATTTAAATGCCCAAATTCAAATACCATATGATTTAATCCAAAGCCCTAGATTGTCCTAGAAAAATGTGCACCATTTTTGGCAGAGGTTTAGGACCAAGGCAGAAATGATCAACATTTTGAAGGGAATTTTGGGTACATTGGAAAATATTTTATCAAACCCTAGTTGTTAGGGGAGGGGTGCTGGGGTTTCTGTTAATCCCATTTCAATTTTCTTTGAAAGTAGACATGATGTACACTCTAGTCAGGTCCTAATGCAAGTGCTAGCTAGGGATGTGACAGATGGCAACAATACAATATGTGCCTTGCTGCCCCTACTGTCACTGGGAAATGACACCGCAAGATTGAACCCAAAGCCAAGCACTTTTCCCATTGCAAGAACTATAGATCTAGTAGGCCAAACCAAACCAATAATTCGAAGAGACTTGCAAGGATATTATGAGCACACATAAAAAGTTCAGAGAGGAACCAAATATTTCTCATAGATAATCTTGATCATAAACTCATATTCATCGGATCTCGACAAACACACTGCAAAGAAAGATTACAACGAATAGAATTCCTCGAAGACCGAGGAGAACTTTGTATTGAGATCCAGAGAGAGACAAGAAGCCATCTAGATAATAGCTATGGACCCGAAGGTCTGTGGTAAACTACTCACAACTCATGGTGAGGGCGATGATGATGATGATGAAGAACTCCGTGATGGATCCCCCTCCGGTGGAGCTCCGGAACAGGCAGGACGCGATTGTTGTAGGTGACTGATTCCTTGTTACTTGCCTCCATGGCCGGAGATAATCCGATGAGGCCTTGTTATTCGTTTTGATGACAAGTATTTCCGGACGGAGGGAGTACTTGTTATTCGCCTCCATGGCCGGAGATAATCCGATGAGGCCTCTCTAATTAAGGCGTGTGTTGCGGTGCAGGCAGGACGCGATTGTTGTAGGTGACTGATTCCTTTCCTCCATGATGTTAAACCCAACGTCGGCAGTAGCTCCCTCCCTCGTACGTACCCTGTCCGTCCAAAAATACTTTTCATCAAAATGGATAAAAGAAGATGTATCTAGACGTATTTTAGTTCTAGATATATTTCTTTTTATCCATTTTGATGACAAGTATTTTCGAACGGAGCGAGTATGTTGGAAAAGGTGCCGCTTGTGGAAAGATGGAATCAGGAGTCGGTTGTGGAAGAAGAAGGGCCTGGGTCTGATGGAAGGAAGGTGAAGGACTCCGGGAAGATACCGCTGCTTGACGTGACCGATCGATAAATAACCTCTACACATCCGTGTCCGATGTTTTCTTTTGTGACAGAGAACTCAGAGCAGCGTGCCGCGGGGCTAGGGCCGCAACGATGACTGCATGAGGGTGGTTTCGATGGGCGATGCTCTTTGGAGGTTGCAATGGGCTAGGCCGATGCAAGGCTTGAAACATCTCCTATGAAGTGCACCAACAAAATAGTGTTGCCGGTCCTTGATGTTTGTGGTCGATTGTTTGGCTATGGCTGAAGAGGTCCTCGTGTGTCGTTCGTTCGATGGGGTCTTGACAGGTCATCAACGGCGAAGTCAGAGTCGCCTGCTCGAGGAGAGGTGATGATGATGACATTGCAAGCAACCTCGACGGTGTCCTCTTCTCGGCGGTCTGTGGTCTTTTTACTGCCAGGTTGACCGAGGAGACGTATCAAGCAGCCTCAAGCTTAATTCCTGCTCGTCCTCGAGTAGGTAAATGATAAAAATAGAATTTTTGATGTGGAATGCTACTTAACATAATTCTCAATGTAATTCTTTATTGTGGCATGAATGTTCAGATCCAAAAGATTCAAGACAAAAGTTTAATATTGACACAAGAATAATAATACTTCAAGCATACTAACAAAGCAATCATGTCTTCTCAAAATAGCATGGCCAAAGAAAGTTCATCGCTACAAAATCATATATTCTCGCTATGCTCTATCTTCATCACACAAATTATTTAAATCATGCACAACCCCGGTTTCAGCCAAGTAATTGTTTCATACTTTAAATTTTCCAAACTTTTTCAACTTTCACGTAATACTTGAGCGTGAGCCATGGATATAGCACTATAGGTGGAATAGAGTGGTGGTTGTGGAGAAGACAAAAGGAGGAAGATAGTCTCACATCAACTAGGCATATAAATGGGCTATGGAGATGCCGATCAATAGATATCAATGTGAGTGAGTAGGGATTACCATGCAACGGATGCACTAGAGCTATAAGTGTATGAAAGCTCAACTAAAGAAAACTAAGTGGGTGTGCATCTAACTCGCTTGCTCACGAAGACCTAGGGCATTCTGAGCAAGCCAATCATTGGAATATACAAGCCAAGTTCTATAATGAAAATCCCCACTAGTATATGAAGATGACAAAACAAGAGACTCTCTATCATGAAGATCATGGTGCTATTTTCAAGCACAAGTGTGGAAAAAGGATAGCAGCATTGCCCCTTCTCTCTTTTTCTCTCATTTTTTTATTTTTACTTTTTTTATTTTGGGCCTTTTCTCTTTCTTTTTTTCTTTTTATGGCCTCTTTTTTCTCTTTTTTTCATCCAGAGTCTCATCCCGACTTGTGGGGGAATCATAGTCTCCATCATCCTTTCCTCACTGGGACAATGCTCTAATAATGAAGATCATCACACTTTTATTTACTTACAACTCAAGAATTACAACTCGATACTAGAACAAAATATGACTCTATGTGAATGCCTCCGGCGGTGTACCGGGATGTGCAATGAATCAAGAGTGACATGTACGAAAAAATTATGAAGGGTGGCTTTGCCACAAATACAATGTCAACTACATGATCATGCAAGGCAATATGACAATGATGGAGCGTGTCATAATAAACGGAACGGTGGAAAGTTGCATGGCAATATATCTCGGAATGGCTATGGAAATGCCATAATAGGTAGGTATGGTGGCTGTTTTGAGGAAGGTATATGGTTGGTGTATGGTACCGGCGGAAGTTGCCCGATACTAGAGAGGCTAGCAATGGTGGAAGGGTGAGAGTGCGTATAATCCATGGACTCAACATTACACTACTAGGAAAAAGGCTACTAATGGCGCACCGGTTTTGCCCATTAATGGCGCACTACTGGTGCGCCATTAGTAGCACGCCATTAGTATTATTTACTAATGGCGCACCAATGGCGCGCCATTAGTATAGTGCACGGTGCGCCATTAGTATGCCTCGCAGGGGGCCATCTATACCCAGGTGCTTTGGTATACTAATGGCGCACTACATAGAAGTGCGCCATTAGTAAAAAATTTTCAAAATTTTTTTCAAAAATTTTTTTACAAATTTTTTTTCCATAATTGTTTTTCAAATTTTTTTTAATTTTTTTTCTTAATCTCAGGTCATTATGGCTTAATATGGGGTCAATTTGCTTAATTCTCAAGTCAAATCGCACTCTGTGGTCAAACTTCCCATAAGGTCACCCATCCTCACACTATTCCAGCCCGAGCACGCTTAACTTCATAGTTCTATCCAACCCCAGCACCAGCTCACTTCACACGCACTTGTTGATAGATCTATCGTATCAATCCTATTAACCCTTCTTGATATCTAGGAGTTTGTTAATGTTCATGAGTATGATGAAATTTTGAAAATATATTTCAAACTTCTCAGTCATATTACGTATCATATTTTGGAAAAAAAATTATAAATTTTTTTTTTCGAAAATTTTATATTTTTTTCTGTTACTAGTGGCGCACCTAGCAAACGGTGCGCCACTAGTAAGTTTGAAATTTTTTGATTTTTTTTCCTGTAGATCTTAAAATCCCCGTAACTTTTTTTCTGTTAGGTTTTTGGGGATTTTGAAAATGTTTAACGGGGTTTGCCCCGTTAAATTCGGATGTAACTTTTCGAGTAGATGATTTTTCATATAAAAAACTTTTTAATCCGAGTTCGTATGAAAAAGTTATACCCGTTTTACTAAATTCCAGAGATATTTTGCAAATAAAGTCAAAATTCATATTTGTAAATTTTCCCAACAAGTAGACCACATATCACATGGGAAACTTATTTTCTTTTATTTTTTTGACATTTACAACATTTTCTTCTATTTATTTTTGAACTGGAAAAGGCGGTCCACCGGGGGGTGCAGTAATGGCCAAGTTACTAATGGCGCACCGTGGTAGTGGTGCGCCATTAGTAGTTCAACTACTAATGGCGCACCACTCCCACGGTGCGCCATTAGTATTTTTTGAAAATAATATAAAAAAAAATCAAAATATGAAAAAAATTATACTAATGGCGCACCGTGGGAGTGGTGCGCCATTAGTAAGTTGAACTACTAATGGCGCACCACTCCCACGGTGCGCCATTAGTATTTTTTGAAAAAAAAAATAAAAAAAATAAAAAAAAATTTGAAAAAAATTACTAATGGCGCACCGTGGATGTGGTGCGCCATTAGTAGTTCAACTACTAATGGCGCACTATCCACTTGTGCGCCATTAGTAGTTTTGAGAAAAATATGAAAAAAAATTGTTACTAATGGCGCACCACGTCAAAGGTGCGCCATTAGTATTTGGATACTAATGGCGCACCAACACATGGTGCGCCATTAGTATATACTAATGGCGCACCGCATGTCTGGTGCGTCATTAGTGTCAATTCCATCTATAGCCCTTTTCCTAGTAGTGTTAGTCATAAAGAACTCATATACTTATTGCAGAAATCTACAAGTCATCAAAACAAAGCACTAAACGCATGCTCCTAGGGGAAGGGTTGGTAGGAGTTAACCATCGCGCGATCCCGACCTCCACACAAAGGAAGACAATCAATAAATAAATCATGCTCCAACTTCATCACATAACGATTCACCATACGTGCATGCTACGGGACTTGCAAACCTCAACACAAGTATTTCTCAAATTCACAACTACTCTACTAGCATGGCTCTAATATCACCATCCTCATATCTCAAAACAATCATCAAGTATCAAACTTCTCATAGTATTCAATGCACTTTATATGAAAGTTTTTATTATACCCATCTCAGATGCCTATCATATTAGGACTAATTTTATAACCAAAGAAAATTACCATGCTGTTATAAAGGACTCTCAAAATAATTTAAGTGAAGCATGAGAGATCAATAATTTTTACAAAATAAAACCACCACTGTGCTCTAAAAAATATAAGTGAAGTAGTAGAGCAAAATTATCTAGCTCAAAAGATATAAGTGAAGCACATAGAGTATTCAAATAAATTACGATTCATGTGTGTCTCTCCCAAAAGGTGTGTACAGCAAGGATGATTGTGGTAAACTAAAAAGCAAAGTCTCAAATCATACAAGACGCTCCAAGGAAAACACATATCATGTGGTGAATAAAAATATAGTCTCAAGGAAAGTTACCGATAGACGAAGACGAAATAGGGGATGCCTTCCCAGGGCATCCCCAAGCTTAGGCTTTTGGTTGTCCTTGAATTTTACCTTGGGGTGCCTTGGTCATCCCCAAGCTTAGGCTCTTGCCACACTTTATTCCATAGTCCATCAAATCCTTACCCAAAAACTTGAAAACTTCACAACACAAAACTTAACAAAAAATCTCGTGAGCTCCATTAGTATAAGAAAACAAACCACCACTTTAAGGTACTGTATTAAACTCATTATTTATTTATATTGGTGTTAAACCTACTGCATTACAACTTCTCTATGGTTCATACCCCCCGATACTACTCATAGATTCATCAAAATAAGCAAACAACACACAAAAAACAGAATCTGTCAAAAACAGAACAGTCTATAGCAATCTGTAACTTTCGAATACTTCTGTAACTCTAAAAATTATGAAATAAATTGGCGGACATGAGGAATTTGTCTATTAATCATCTTCTAAAAGAATCAACTTAAAAGCCCTCTCCACTAAAACATGGCAGCTAATCTCGTGAGCGCAAAAGTTTTTGTTTTTACAGCATGATCGCAAAGACTTCACCCAAGTCTTCCCAAAGGTTCTACTTGGCACAAATACTAATTAAAACACAAAACCATACTAACCAGAGGCTAGATGAATTATTTATTACTAAATAGGAACAAAAATAAAATTGGGTTGCCTCCCAACAAGCTCTTGCTTTATAGCCATTAAGATAGGCTTGAGATATCAATGATGCTCACATGAAAGATAAGAATTGAAGCACAAAGAGAGCATCATATAGCATGTGAAAATCATATCTAAGTATAACGTACTTCCTATGCATAGGCATTTTATAGGAAAACAAATTAGCAAGAGAAGCAAGATCTAGCATATGCAAGGAAGAAGAAAGAAACAATAGCAATCTCAACATAATGAGAGGTAATTTAGTAACATGAAAATTTCTACAACCATATTTTTCTCTCTCATAATAATTGCATGTAGGATCATAAGAAAATTCAAAAGTATAGCTATCACATAACATATTCTCAACACGATCCACATGCAAGCGAAGTTCACACTCTTCCAAAATAGTGGGATCAACATTAACTAAAGTCATGACCTCTCCAAACCCACTTTTATCAAAAAATTCATAAGATTGATCAACATCCAAAGTAGTAGGATCAAAAGTTGACATTCTTTCAAACCCACTTTCAATATTATAGAAAATATTATTATCAATCTCATAATCATCATGGGGATTAAATAAATTTTCAAGATCGTAAGAAGCATCACCCCAATCATGATCATTGCAACAAGTATTGGACATGGCAAAATTAGCATCCCCAAGCTTAGGGTTTTGCATATCATTAACACAATTGACATTAATATAATATATGATAACATCATTGCAATCATGCTTTTCATCGAAGGAACTATCAAGTATGGGTGCAATAGCAACGATCTCATGTTTAACATAAGGAACTATGGCAAATTGACCTGCATAAATATTGGCATCATGGCCACAAGAATAGCAAGTGTCATGTTCATCAAGGGATATTTCAATCAAATCATCAGAATCATAATTATCTATAGATTCATGCATATCATTATTTTCTTCCAAAGGAGCGGTCATTCTTTCAATAAATTCTTTGACATAGACATTATGAGCATAGTTTTCATAGAAATATTTAAGTATGTCAAAATAATTCAGATTCATAGAGAGTAATATCATACTTCTCAATCAAAGAAGCAACTTCATAAGCACCCTTAAAAGCAACAAATTGTTCAATTTGTTCGATATCATAGTAACTATAAACACCCTTTGCATAAGAAGATAAGATTTCATTATCATTAAACTCACATAAGTAGGGGAGGTGTTTTTTCGGGTTCTTAGAGCAACAAGTAAAATCATAAATTTCACAAAGATTCCAAGCCTAACACAGCAATCTGTTTATTTGATCCCGTAAGAGTCTTCCTTTTTCAAACAAAAGGTGACGCACAAAATGAGCATGCTCATCTAAAGATTTCCCATCAACTAGGCTAGTTGCGTTTTCAGCACGAGCGCATAAGGATCGAAGATGATCCAAGTAGAACACCTTAAGTGGATCCATATCAATATATTTTTAACAAGCAAAGATGCAAGAAAATAGAAGGCACATGCAAACACAAACAAAGATACATACGGGAAGAAGGCGAAGAAACGACAAAGGTGAAGTGGGGAGAGGAAAATGAGAGGCAAATGGCAAATAATGTAATACGAGGGATAATAGTTTGTGGTGGGTACTTGGTATGTCTTGACTTGTGTGTAGATCTCCCCGACAACGGCGCCAGAAATTGGCAAGTTGACGGGAGATCAAATCTTGACTTGACTTGGCGTAAATCTCCCCGGCAACGGTGACAGAAATTCTTCTTGCTACCTCTTGAGCATGCGCTGTTTTTCCCTTGAAGAGGAAAGGGTGATGCAGCAAAGTAGCATAAGTATTTCCCTAAGTTTTTTAGAACCAAGGTATCAATCCAGTAGGAGACTACAGGCAAATCCCTAATACCTGCACAAACAATTAAGAACCTTACAACCAACGCAATAAAGGGGTTGTCAATCCCTTCACGGCCACTTGCAAAAGTGAGATCTGATAGAGATAATAAGATAAATATTTTTTGTATTTTTGTTGTATAGATTGAAAAGAAAAGATTGCAAAATAAAACAACTAATAAAGATAGCTAGTTGACGGAAGATTAATATGATGGAAAATAGACCCGGGGGCCATATGTTTCAATAGTGGCTTATCTCAAGATATCATATTTTACGGTGGGTGAACAAATTGCTGTCGAGCAATTTATGGAAAAGCGCATAGTTATGAGAATATCTAGGCATGATCATGTATATAGGCATCACATCCGCAACAAGTAGACCGAAACGATTCTGCATCTACGTACTACTATTACTCCACACATCGATCGCTATCCAGCATGCATCTAGAGTATTAAGTTCATAAGAACAGAGTAACACATTAAGCAAGCTGACATCATGTAGAGGGATAAACTCATGCAATATGACATAAACCCCATCTTTTTATCCTCGATGGCAACAATACAATACGTGCCTTGCTGCCCTTGTTGTAAACCGTAAGATTGAACCCAAAGCAAAGCACTTCTCCCATTGCAAGAAACACAATCTAGTAGGCCAAACCAAACTGATAATTCGAAGAGACTTGCAAAGATATTAAATCATGCATATAAGAATTTAGAGAAGAACCAAATATTGTTCATAGATAATCTTGATCATAAACCCACAATTCATCGGAACTCGACAAACACACAACAAAAAGTATTACATCAAATAGATCTCCGAGAAGACCAAGGAGAACTTTGTATTGAGATCCAAAGAGAGAGCAGAAGCCATCTAGCTAATAACTATGGACCCGAAGGTCTACGGTAAACTACTCACACATCATCGGAGAGGGTGTGGTGTTGATGTAGAAGCCCTCCGTGATCGATTCCCCTCCGGCGGAGCTCCAGAAAAGGCCCCAAGATGGCATCTCACGGGTACAGAAGGTTGCGGCGGTGGAAATAGGGTTTCGTGGTGCTCCTGGATGTTTTCAAGGTATATGAGTATATATAGGAGGAAGAGGTACGTCAGTGGAGCTACGAGGGGCCCACGAGGGTGGGGGGCGCACCCTCCTGCCTCGTGGCCACCTCATGGCTTCCCAGACGTGTACTCCAAGTCTTCTGGATTGCGTTTGTTCCAAAAACTATCCTTGCGAAGGTTTCATTCCGTTTGGACTCCGTTTGATATTCCTTTTCTGCGAAACACTGAAATAGGCAAAAAAACAGCAATTTGCACTAGGCCTTTGGTTAGTAGGTTAGTCCCAAAAATAATATAGAAGTTCATATTAAAGCCCATTAAACATCCAAAACAGATAATATAACATCATGGAACAATAAAAATTATAGATACGTTGGAGACGTATCATCTCACATGGTTTAAGGCTAAGTGAGATTCAGGGTCCTTCGACATCTGATGAGCGAAGCAGGATGAGTAGGATTCCGTATGCTTTGGCAATCGGATCCATCATGTATGCCATGATATGTACACAGCCTAAGAAGTAGATACCAGGCCAACCCAGGTGAGAGTCACTGTGTAGTGGTAAAAACTATTCTGAAGTACGTGAAAAGGACTAAAGAGATGTTCCTAGTTTATGGAGGTGAGGAAGAGCTCATCATAAAGGGTTACACTGACACTAGTTTCCAAATCGATAGAGATGATTGTCGATCACAATCTGGATTCGTGTATGTCATGAACGGAGGAGCAGTGAGCTGGACGAGTTCCAAGAAAGATACGGTGGTCGATTCTACCACAGAAGCCGAATACATTGCGGCTTGTGAAGCTGCAAAGGAAGGTGTTTGGATCCGGAACTTTCTAGATGATCTTGGTATTTTCCCAGCCTCGGTGAAACCGTTGGACCTTTATTGTGATAATTATGGTGCCATTGCACAAGCCAAGGAGCCGAGGAACCACCACAAGACCAGACACGTAGATCGGAAATATTACCTGATACGAAAGATCGTAAAGAGTGGTGATATAGAGTTATGCAAAATTCACACGGAAGAACATGTTGCAGATCCATTGACTAAGCCGCTTCCACAACCCAAACATGAGGGGCATGTTAGAGCTATGGGAATACGATGTCTATTTGATTGACTCTAGTGCAAGTGGGAGACTATTGGAGATATGCCCTAGAGGCAATCATGTATGATGATATTTGCTATGTGTTTATGAATAATGATAGTCCTTGGATGTAATCAATGATACTTGTTGACAAGTACGTGACTTGTCTGTGAGATCTTGTGTTGTATGATACATCCTAAATGGTCCCTAGTCGTAAGTGATGTTTCGACACACGTAGGACTAGACTAGCATATGACACGGTAGATGGTTTGGTCTCACTAGCGATGGAGCATTGGATGCTAAGCGGATAATATGGACTTGGAAAGGTCCGGTCGGATTCGATGTAGTCGGATCAGAGTCGAGATAAGGTCCGAGTCGGACAGACCCAACTATGAGACGCGACAACATGTCATCTATGAGTCTCTAGTACAACATACGTTCTATGTCCTAAGACCTGAGCTGACGCATGTACTCGGGATGGTGACATACTTTCTTTGGGCCGACCAAACGCTACTCCGTGACTGGGTAGTTACAAAGGTAGGTTTCGGTCTTGTCCAGACCAATGCTGCGAGACGTGGTCGAGCAAGATGGGATTTGCCCCTCCGATGAGGAGAGATATACTCTGGGCCCCTCGTGTTATCCGACCGGGATAAGCCTGGCCATGCGACAAGGATTATGAGATAATCCAGTTTGGGTCGGCATCACTGGAACGAGAAAGAGGTCGGGCTAGCACAAGGATGATAGACTCGCCTTGAGCCCGACAACATATATCATGTGTCAAAGGGAATGGAAGTGTGACATATTGTACAGGTTCGCTAGCCCGCTTCATAGTCTGCTTGGTGGTCGGTACGCCTTGCTAGAGGCCGCTACCAACCGTACAAGTCGGAGGTGATCCGAACTGTGACCAAGCCGACTTGAACCTAAGGGGTCGCGCGCTTAAGGGAAGGAACCTGTGAGGTTGGATCTGACTCCACGAGTCAGGCTTGGTCCTACTCGAACTCGGATACAGACCGAACAGATTTTGGGCTTTACGGTCCGTGTGAGGCCCAAGTGTTGAGCCCGCGACGGATGCCTATAAATAGTGGAGGTGCGGCACACTCATTTGGTTGATCACTTCGGCGCCGTCATTAGGGCTTTGCATGTGTTGCAACTAGCCACCTTCAGTCGCCGCCGGTTGTGTGATCGGACCTAGCAGTCCGCCGCACGACGTTCCTCCTGCACGCGCAGATACCGTTAGAGGCGGTGCACTTGCGCTGCTCCGGTGAACCTGTTCGCGGGATCCGATCGGCTACGTGGGAGACCGACGAGGAGGAGACGACTCCGGAGACGCGCTGCCCCAACTCTTCTTCCGCTGCACAGTACTGCGCGTCTAGTGGTAACAATCTCTGATCCATCTCCCCTAGCATGTTCCCGGATGTTCTTCGTGTAGGAATTTTTAAATTTGCAGTCGACGCACCCTACGGTAGAACCCAACAGTTTTCGATGAGATTTTTTTCCTTTTACCAATGCCCAACCCTCTCCCATCCCACCCCGAGTTGCTAAGCATGCCATCCTTTTTTTCGCATGACCACATGAACTATGGCACATTTGTTTTGCGAACTAACCTGGATGCACGATCCTCTTCGGCGCAGAAAATCCCAGCTACGGGATCCCACGAGGATTCTGGCGCTGGTTCCAGTGCATACTCGCCCTTGGATCATGTGCCATCGGGCAACAACAACGCATTCACCCCCGCCAAAGGCAACTACGGCCAGGGCGAATTACCGCCCAAGTGGACCACATGGCATTCGTTGATGGGCGGTGTGGGTCGTCATCTGTGGTGTCCACTCCTCATGCAAGCTCGCCTCCTGTAGTGGTGGGACCCACCTATAGGCTGGTCGAGTCGCCTACCACCTCACCACAGGCTGCATCCCGTGTGGCATCCGTAGGACGGGCTCCCGCTTCAGAGCATGGTTAATAGTATAGCCAGCTGTCGGCTATAAGGCAATGCCATGTCATCTATAGCCCATCTTATAGCCAACATGTACAATAGTAAATCAAAAGAGTGTACGACTTATTTATTATGCGACCCACCTTTCATTCTCCCAAAGTGCCTAGGAACACATGCTAGAGCTGGCTCTTCACGAAGAGCCCGCTTACCTTCTCTCTTCTCTTCTCTTTCCTCCAACTAAGAAGAAATATACTAGTTTATTCCTTATAGCCCGCTGACTCAGCTCTATTGTGCTTGCTCTCAGGGCCGACAGCTGCGCCCACCTGCGGTGCTGGATCTAAGAAGGACCTGTCGACCGCTTCACCGTATGGGTCCGACACGGGATTCTAGGAGGATTCGCCCGCTCGTCCAGCCGCATGCGTTCCTCCTGGATCTTATGTGGAGTATGGATCCATTGCTCCACCGGCCCACGGTATGGTGACCCACACACGTGATAACACACACGAACTCGTGCGGCACACTGATGGTACGGTCTCTTAGGATCCGTCTCGTCGTCCGTTCTTGGCCTTGCGGGAGCCTATTCATCACAGAGAGGCGGGCACATCTCCGTAGTGGCGTTTGGCCATGTAACTTGAACTTGATGCACTTCATCGAAATGGTAACTGGACTATGGTTCTCCCTCCATCCAATGTCAATGTGATTGATTGCAAGAGGGTGTTCAAGATCAAGAACACGTTTGATGGGTCTGTTGATCATCACAAGGCACGTCTGGTTGCAAAGAGGTTCAAACATCGGTATCGTTTGGACTATGATGATACTTTAGTATAGTGGTTAAAGCTGTCACTATTCGACTGGTTCTATCTATTGCTGTCTCTCGCGGCTGGTGTTTACATCAGTTGGATATTCAGAATGCTTTTCCTCATGGCATCCTTTAGGAGGAGGTGTATATGCGACAACCTCCTGGTTTTGTGGACCCCTCTCTTCTTCATCACTTGTGCAAGCTTCGCAAAGCTATCTTTGGACACAAACATGCCCCTCGAGCATGGTACTCGAGGTTGAGTTCTCGGCTTCAACAACTTGATTTTTTATCCTCCAAAGCTGATACCTCCCTTTTTGTCTTCAATCATGGTGGTGTTACCATTTTTATGCTTGTCTATGTGGATGACATCATTGTGGTCAGCTCCTCTCTCGCTGCCATCACCAAGTTACTTGCTGATCTTCAGGCCTCGTTTGCTCTCAAGGATCTTGGTCCCTTGCATTATTTTCCTGGAGTATATGTGCAGTCTTTGCTGGGGGGAATCATTTTGTCTCAATAGAAGTATATTGGCGATATTCTTCATCGTGCCAACATGGAAAATTGTAAGGTTTCTACCACGCCCATGTCCTCCAGTGAGAAAATTAACAAGGACAGTGGATCACCACTTTCGCAGATGACAATAACAAATATCACAGCCTGGTTGAAGCACTCCAGTGTCTGACCCTCACGAGGCCTGCCATCTCTTTTGCAGTAAATCGTGTTTGTCAGTTTCTTCTTGCACCAATAACTCTGCATTTTTCGCTAGCCAAGAGGATCATGAGATACTTGAAGTACACTTGTGGTATGGGTCTTTCTATTAGAAAGTCTCCTTCGATGTTACCAAGTTATTTCCCAGATGCAGACTAGACTGGGTGCAGTGATGACCGCAAGTCCATGGGAGGTTTTCTGTTTTCTTGGTCCTAATCTTGTATCTTGGGTTCAAGAAAGCAAGTTACGGTCTCTCGGTCAAGCACAGAGTCTGAATATAAGGCTCTTGCAAATGGAATGGCTGAGTTAATCTTGATACGACCAATCCTTGGTGAACTTGGGATTTTCATGTCACGCCCTCTTGTCTTGTGGCGTGACAACTTAGGAGCCACTTATCTATCAGCAAATCCGGTATTCCATGCCAGAACCAAGCATACAGAAGTGGACTTTCACTCTGTTCAAGAACGAGTTGCAGCCAAGGCACTTGATGTTCGATTCATCTCTTCCAAGGAACAAGTCACAGATATATTCACTAAGCCACTAGCTGAGATGTTGTTTGTTTCGAATAGGCATAATCTGAATCTTCGTGCAGGAAGTTCAGATTGAGGGGGGTGGTAAACTATATATTGTTAGCATCTAGGAAGTTGTTAGTATCTAGGGTTGTGTTTATCTCTTGTAACAAATTCTTGTACTTATCATGTACTCAGTCGTGTGCCCAAGAGGCCTATATATACTAGTAGAAGGCACGTGCTATGCACGTATTTCTTACTCACTCATTTTTTTTCTGAAAAAGGTGGCTTATTCTGCCCATGGTTGTTAATATTGTATTGAACATGTAACAAACTTTATTGTTCAATTTGTTGCATTTTGAGAAAGGGTTATCAAATTGCTGCATTAGAAGTTCCCGGAGGTGGGGGGATAATCATACAAACGTTGAGTACTTTGATTTGTGAAACATTAGTTGTTTAGTGAGTCATTGTTGTTTGCCAGATATTACAGGCCTCCAGTTGTTAAGCAATAAAGTTCAGAACCACAGAAGATGGTAAATAGCAGAGTTTTGCACCAGCACGTGTGTGGGCATTTGGCATCGTGAGGGTTCAAGAAAGTTCCTGGAGTCACTTTGGCGGGTGGCCGTACAGAGCGAATCCAAGAAACGTGAGACGTTAGATCACTTGAGTTGGATACTGTGTGGAACAAATCAAATGGTCACTAATTGCTCCCCAGTCTTGACGGATAGATAACCTGAATTCAAAAAATTATGTACTATAGTAGTAGAGATATTGGCCATGAGGCCACCACATCGGGTGAGCTGATCTAATCTACAATCTCTAGTTCTCACAGAAAGGACCATCTTTTGCATTGCATACTCATTCCAGTCAAACCGTGGCGATACTTACGTATGGAGACGGCTAGTGAAGATATTTGTCTTACCTTTGAGCTTTCATTTTCTTTTGGCAAATACGGAGTGTTGGTATTGACGATTAATACCGTCTTATGGTGATCATTTGGTTACCTATTTTCTGGATCTAATTATTTTGAACGGGTAATCTAGCAATCTAGTTTTTCTAGATTAATTTGCCATTCATCAACAAGACGCTTTTCTCACCGAGCTGGAGAAAGAGCATGCAGAAACTAAAAATCATCATCCGTCCGTCTGTAAACTTGTTATACTAGTAGATATGAGTTGAAGACACAAATGATCTGTACGTACAGTGAAATATCAGGAGAGCTGAAGAACAGAAATTATATATGAAAAGAAAAGAGGGGGGTAAATCCGATGGCCGGAGAGGGAACATAGGAGTACTTGTTATTCGCCTCCATGGCCGGAGATAATCCGATGAGGCCTCTCTAATTAAGGCGTGTGTTGCGGTGCAGGCAGGACGCGATTGTTGTAGGTGACTGATTCCTTTCCTCCACGAAGTTAAACCCAACGCCGGCAGTAGCTCCCTCCCTCGTACGTACTCTGTCCGTCCAAAAATACTTTTCATCAAAATGGATAAAAGAAGATGTATCTAGACGTATTTTAGTTCTAGATATATTTCTTTTTATCCATTTTGATGACAAGTATTTTCGAACGGAGCGAGTATGGAAAAGGTGCCGCTTGTGGAAAGATGGAATCAGGAGTCGGTTGTGGAAGAAGAAGGGCCTGGGTCTGATGGAAGGAAGGTGAAGGACTCCGGGAAGATACCGCTGCTTGACGTGACCGATCGATAAATAACCTCTACGCATCCGTGTCCGATGTTTTTCTTTTGTGACAGAGAACTCAGAGCAGCGTGCCGCGGGGCTAGGGCCGCAACGATGACTGCATGAGGGTGGTTTCGATGGGCGATGCTCCTCGGAGGTTGCAATGGGCTAGGCCGATGCAAGGCTTGCAACATCTCCTATGAAGCGCACCAACAAAATAGTGTTGCCGGTCCTTGATGTTTGCGGTCGGTTGTTTGGCTATGGCTGAAGAGGTCCTCGTGTGTCGTTCGTTCGATGGGGTCTTGACAGGTCATCAACGGCGAAGTCAGAGTCGCCTGCTCGAGGAGAGGTGATGATGATGACATTGCAAGCAACCTCGACGGTGTCCTCTTCTCGGCGGTCTGTGGTCTTTTTACTGCCAGGTTGACCGAGGAGCCCTCTCTTGTGGGTGTGTTATAATGGGTTTTCTCCGGGTTTTCGTTAATTAACTAGCACCTTTATTATACCTTTTTAATGAATCAGGCCCTAAGGACCATGTTGTTGGGGAACGTAGCAGAAAACAAAAAATTTCTACGCTTCACCAAGATCAATCTATGGAGTCATCTAGCAACGAGGGAGAGGGGAGTGCATCTACATACCCTTGTAGATCGCGAGCGGAAGCGTTCAAGAGAACGTGGATGATGGAGTCGTACTCGTCGTGATCCAAATCACCGATGATCCTAGGGCCGAACGGACGGCACCTCCGCGTTCAACACACGTACGGAGCAGCGATGTCTCCTCCTTCTTGATCGAGCAAGGGGGGAGGAGAGGTTGATGGAGATCCAGCAGCACCACGGCGTGGTGGTGGAAGTAGGAGGATTCCAACAGGGCTTCGCCAAGCGCAGCGGGAGGAGGAACGGGTGTCACGGGATGGAGAGGGAGGCGCTAGGGCATGGGGTGCGGCTGCCCTCCCTCCCCTCCACTATATATAGGGGCCTTGGGGGGTGCCGGCCCTAGGAGATCCAATCTCCTAGGGGGCGGCGACCAAAGGGGGGGACTTGCCCCCCAAGTCAAGTGGGCGCCCCCCCCCCCCACCCCTAGGGTTTCCAACCCTAGGCGCAGGGGAGGCCCAAGGGGGCGCACCAGCCCACTAGGGGCTGGTTCCCTTCCCCTTTCAGCCCATGGGGCCCTCCGGGATAGGTGGCCCCACCCGGTGGACCCCCGGGACCCTTCCGGTGGTCCCGGTACAATACCGGTGACCCTCGAAACTCTCCCGGTGGCCGAAACTGGACTTCCTATATATAATTCTTTACCTCCGGACCATTCCGGAACTCCTCGTGACGTCCGGGATCTCATCCGGGACTTAGAACAACTTTCGGGTTACCGCATACTTATGTCTCTACAACCCTAGCGTCATCGAACCTTAAGTGTGTAGACCCTACGGGTTCGGGAGACACGTAGACATGACCGAGATGACTCTCCGGTCAATAACCACCAGCGGGATCTGGATACCCATGTTGGCTCCCACATGCTCCTCGATGATCTCATCGGATGAACCACGATGTCAAGGATTCAATCAATCCCGTATGCAATTCCCTTTGTCCATCGGTATAGTACTTGCCCGAGATTCGGTCGTCGGTATACCGATACCTTGTTCAATCTCGTCACGGCAAGTCTCTTTACTCGTTCCGTAATACATCATCCCGTGACCAACACCTTAGTCACATTGAGCTCATTATGATGATGTCTTACCGAGTGGGCCGAGAGATACCTCTCCATCATACGGAGTGACAAATCCCAGTCTCGGTTTGTGCCAAACCAACAGATACTTTCGGAGATACCCGTAGTGTACCTTTATAGCCACCCAGTTACGTTGTGACGTTTGGTACACCCAAAGTATTCCTATGGTATCCGGGAGTTGCACAACCTCATGGTCTAAGGAAAAGATACTTGACATTGGAAAAGCTTTAGCATTACGAACTACACGATCTTGTGCTAGGCTTAGGATTGGGTCACCATAATCTTCATCGTAGCGTCGTGGTCATCTCACCAACTATTGCTACTACTACTATCGCTAACTCATAGTGATAAAGTAAAGCAATTGCATGTCCTTCACAATTCATACAATAAAGAGACAACCATAAGGCTCCTGCCGGTTGTCGATAATTTACATGATCATCTCATACAATAACATATAACTCATCACGTCTTGACCATATCACATCACAACATGCCCCGCAAAAACAAGTTAGACGTGCTCTACTTTGTTGTTGCAAGTTTTACGTGGCTGTTACGGGCTTAGCAAGAATCGTCTTACCTACGTATACAAAAACACAACAATTTTGGTCAAGTGTGATGTTTTAACCTTCACAAGGACCGGGCATAGCCACACTCGATTCAACTAAAGTGAGAGAGACAATCACCCGCCGGTCACCTTTAAGCAACGAGTGCTCGTAACGGTGAAACCAGTCTCGCGTAAGCGTACGTGTAATGTCGGTCCGGTGCGCTTCATCTCACAATACCGCCGAATCGAAGTATGACATGCTGGTAAGCAGTATGACTATTATCGCCCACAACTCTTTGTGTTCTACTCATACATATCATCTACGCATAGACCTGGCTCATGATGCCGCTGTTGGGGAACGTAGTATTTCAAAAAAAAAAAATCCTACGATCACGCAAGATCTATCTAGGAGAAGCATATCAACGAGCGGGGAGAGTGTGTCTACGTACCCTCGTAGACCGAAAGCGGAAGCGTCTACTGATGTGGTTGATGTTGTCGAACGTCTTCGCGATCCAACCGATACAAGCACCGAACGTACGGCACCTCCGCGTTCAGCACACGTTCAGCTCGATGACGTCCCACGAGCTCTTGATACAGTTGAGCGTCACGGGAGAGTTTTGTCAGCACGACGGCGTGGTGACGGTGATGATGAAGTTACCGGCGCAGGGCTTCGCCTAAGCACTGCAACGATATGACCGAGGTGTGTAACTGTGGAGGGGGGCACCACACACGGCTAAAACTGATGTTAACTTGTGTCCTAGGGTGCCCCTTGCCCCTGTATATAAAGGAGCAAGGGGGAGGCCGGTTGGCCCTTGTGGCGTGCAAGGAGAGGAGGAGTACTCCTCCTAGTAGGAGTAGGACTCCCCTT
Source organism: Secale cereale (assembly GCA_902687465.1). Lineage (NCBI taxonomy): Eukaryota > Viridiplantae > Streptophyta > Magnoliopsida > Poales > Poaceae > Secale > Secale cereale. The sequence continues at coordinate 26,161,003 of LR738715.1, read as the reverse complement.
TCCTAGTCCTACTAGGAGGGGGAAAGGGAGGAGAGGGGGAAGGGAAGGAAAGGGGGGCGCCGCCCCCTTCCCCTAGTCCTATTTGGACCCAAGGGGGGGCGCGGCCAGCCCCTCCTGGCCCTTTTTCTCTTCCCACTAAGGCCCATAGAGGCCCAATAGTTATCCCGGGGGTTCCGGTAACCCCTTCCATCACTCCGATTTTATCCGAAATTCTCTGGAACGCTTTCGGTGTCCGAATATAGTCGTCCAATATATCGATCTTTACGTCTCGACCATTTCGAGACTCCTCGTCATGTCCGTGATCACATCCGGGACTCCGAACTACCTTCGGTGCATCAAAACACATAAACTCATAATACCGATCGTCATCGAACGTTAAGCGTGCGGACCCTACGGGTTCGAGAACTATGTAGACATGGCCGAGACTCATCTCCGGACAATAACCAATAGCAGAACCTGGGTGCTCATATTAGTTCCTACATATTCTTCGAAGATCTTTATCGGTCAAACCGCATAACAACATACGTTGTTCCCTTTGTCATCGGTATGTTACTTGCCAGAGATTCGATCATCGGTATCATCATACCTAGTTCAATCTCGTTACCAACAAGTCTCTTTACTCGTTTCGTAATACATCATCTCATGACTAACTCAGTAGTCATTTGCTTGCAAGGCTTATTACAATGTGTATTACCTAGAGGGCCTAGAGATACCTCTCCGACACTCGGAGTGACAAATCCTATTCTCGATCTATGCCAACACCACAAACACCTTCGGAAACACCTGTAGAGCATCTTTATAATCACCCAGTTACGTTGTGACGTCTGATAGCATACAGGGTGTTCCTCCGTTATTCGGGAGTTGCATAATCTCATAGTCATAGCAACATGTATAAGTCATGAAGAAAGTAATAACAAAAAAACTAAACGATCAAGTTGCTAAGCTAACGAATGGGTCTTGTCCATCACATCATTCTCCTAATGATGTGATCCTGTTGATCAAATGACAACTCATGTCTATGGTTAGGAAATATAACCATCTTTGATTAACGAGCAAGTCTAGTAGATGCATACTAGGGACACTCTGTTTTTGTCTATGTATCCATAAATGTATCAAGTTTCCAGTTAATTGATTCTAGCATGAATAATAAATATTTATCATGATATAAGGAAATACAAATAACAACTTTATTATTGCCTCTAGGGCATATTTCCTTCAATCCCAGCAGTTGCGTCCCTATTCCAGCTTCTTCGGCTTGCCGACGTTCCGGCGGTCATGGCTCCGGCAGGCCCGGATCTGCGGTTCTCTCCAGATCTTGGATTGTCCGCGTTGCCGGCCACCTTACCTCGCCTTTACATTCCCCTCCGCCCGGCCGCCCAACCCCGATCATGTCTGCGCCTCACTCCCACTATTGCCGGATCTGTGGCTTGTTATCCCAGTGACGTCCTATGTTGGCTTCGACGACGGACGTCGCTCCCCTCCCAGTGATTGGCGGCCTCTTCCAATGTCTCGTCTTCCTCCTCTCTGAAGTCTACCTGGGGCATGCGATTGCTCAAACTATGGCCAAGGCGAAATCCTTGCTCGGCTGTGCTGGCAGCGGCGACACCCATGGGTGTCGTTCCCTTCTTGGAGGCGCTTCCATGGTCTACATCTTTGACCCTCTTCGAGCACCAGGGGAAACCATAGGTCCGAGTCTTGGACCGAACGACGACGGCATCCTTGACGTCGTTTCCCTTCATGAAGGTGTCATCTTGATCGCTCTTGGCGTCCTCGACGGTGGAGTAGGATTAGTTGGTTGTCTTCATTAGGTTTGAGTTGCTTCTCAGGGCTGGGGGAGTTATGTCGTGTTGTTTTTCTTCGTTTGTGCCGAGCCCCCCATGTTCCTATGCTCTAGGTACCATGTCATGACGTCTTGTGTTCGTGCATGTGTTGTCTCATACCTTGTATTCTCTCTTCTATCAATGAAATGATACGCAACCTTTGTGTATTCGCGAAAAAAGCATTATGGTTATATACATGAGAATAACAATAATTGATGCTTCCATCCATCATCAAGAACGTTTCTATTGCGCAAAAGCATGTTGAACTTTGCTTTGGTACACCTTGTTGGAAACGTTTATATATTTCAATACAAATTCAGTCAAAAAAGGATAATATAGTCTTTTGCATCCCAATATCTATATGGTGATGGCCTTTTGAAGTAATTTTAAGATTCGTGTAAACTTTTATGGGGGTGTACGGAAGCAAAACTCAAACATGTTTCCACTGGTGATTTTTCTTTTTTGATTTTACATGTTTATCTGTTGGAAAACCCCCATAATTTGTGAAAAATCAAACATTAGCAGAGACCACCTTCCTTTTCAAGAACGCACGCATATCGTACACGCCGTGATTTCTTCAGTGTAAGAGCATCTTCAGCCATTCGCCTCCGGGGCTAGAAAAAAGAGCCGCTTGGGGGTGAACCAACGATAATTTCGACGTGGGGGCGATCGGGTTTCCAGCCGCCGCCCCCAGGTCGCCCTAGACGCCCTTTTTGTAAATATTTTCAAAAACATGCTTGGCCAAAATTCGACAAACACGACATAGATTCGGCGATACTTAGGCGTTCCACAGTCTATTTTCATATTGAAAACACAATCTACTAAAGGGAAAAAAAATTGTTGCTGCCGCGTCTACAGGTCAAAGAACTTTCTGAAGGCATCGTAGTCGCCGCCGTCGTCGTCCTCCTCCTTCTCCTTCTTCACACCGCGACCGTCCCTACTAGACCCCCGCCCGGGGTTGCCCCGGCGTACTGGTTTGGCCGGCGGCGGCACGTCGTCTTCGCTGTCCTCGAGGACGATGATGCCTCCCTCGTCGCGGCCACGGCGGCGAGCGGTGATCTTCTCTAGGGCGCGGCACTGGCGCTCCATCTCCAGCTGGGCCCAATCCTCCCGCGCACACTTCATGGCGGCCTCGTCGTCAAGTGCGGCCATGTCACCGTGCTCGCTCTTCAAGGCGGCGAGCTCCGGCTCTGCCTTCGGCTTCACGAGGCTGGAGGTAGGGATCGAGGAGGCACGGGCGCCCTCGTTGATGGCGAGGGCGGCGCTGCGAGTGCGTCGGCCGAGCGGTGCTTCCACGGGCTCAACCTTGACGCTGACGAGCGCCGGCGACCCGGAGGAGTAGGAGGAAGAACGAGAAGAGGAGGACGAGGAGGACCCGCCTATCATGCGCCTCGGCAGCCATGGGCCGCCACTCCGGCGGGGGGCCAGGGCCACCGGGTACTCAAGCGGTGGATCGTTGCCATCCTCGAGGTACTCGAGGATGGCGTGGAGCGTGCGGTCGGGGGCGCCCCACCATAGGTGGCGGCCGTTGCTGTTGTGGCGCCCCCTCACCACCGCCGCGTTGTTGGTGGAGGCGAGCCGCTCCACCTACGGTATTGGAAGTACGCCGCTCAGTTCGCGTGGTCGGCGGCGGCGTACTCCAGGAGGCCCCATCCTCCTTCGTCAAAGAGGCTCGAACACGCTCGATCTCGGCGTGGAAGTAGGCGGGGTGGTCGACGTCGGGCTGCGGGGGGACTGGGACGCCCCCGGCGCTGAGCCTCCACTACCCCGACAGGCGCATGTCAGGTGGCGCCGAGTAGCTCACCTCATGGAGGAGGTTGGCTTCCCACTCGTGCAAGTGGCGGCGGCCGCAGCCCTTGGCAACCGCTCCATCGTCCGGGAACCGCTCTCCCATCGGCGGGGCGTGCACGCGGTGGCTAGGCGGAGAGAGAGGGGAAGGGAGAGCGTCGGCGACGAGAGAGAGAGGGGCTGCAAGACGAGTGCGTCCACCGGCGAGGGAGGGAAGGCTTTTATAGCGGCCGGGGGTGGCAAACGTGTGTACGCGTGGCAGGAGAGGGTGTGTCGCCGCACTGCGCCACTTGTGAGGAATCAATGGAAGGCTCATCGGCGACAGCCTTGACATTGATTCCCCGCGGGAAAACGAGGCGATGAGGACGACGATGCATGGGGTCGCTGACTCGGCGGGCCCGCCGTTCTTTCGCGGCAAAAACGATTCCCCGACGCTCCCGGACGTCCTCCAGCGCGCCGGGTTGGGCCTGGATTCGCCGACGTCAGTTTTGGATCTAATCAACGAAAATTGGGCTTCTTGAGACATGACTGAGCTGTTTTCTCAGTGCCGGCGACGCGGGTGGAGATGCTGTAACTCTGGGCCGATCCTCCCGCCGGCGTTGGAAGTACGCCGCCCAGTGCGCGTGGTCGTCGTCGGCGTACTCCGGGAGGTTCTGTTCCTCCTCCGTCAGAGAGGCCCGAACACGCTCGATCTCGGCGTGGAAGTAGGCGGGGTGGTCGACGTCGGGCTGCGGGAGAACTGGGACGCCCCCGACGCTGAGCCTCCACCGCCCCGGCACGCGCATGTCAGGTGCGCCGGGTAGTTCGCCTCGTGGAGGAGGTTGGCTACCCACTCGTGCAGATGGCGGCGGCCGCATCCCTTGGCCGCCGCTCCATCTTCGGGGAACTGCTCTCCCATCAGTGGGGCGTGCACACGGTGGCTAGGCGGGGAGAGAGGGGAAGAGAGAGCGTCGGCGACGAGAGAGAGGGGCTGCGAGACAAGTGCGTCCACCGGCGAGGGAGGGGCGGCTTTTATAGCGGCCGGGGGGGGGGGGCGGCAAACGTGTGTACGCGTGGCAGGAGAGGGCGTGTCGCCGCACTGCGCCGCTTGTGAGGAATCAATGGAAAGCTCATCGGCGACAGCCTTGGCATTGATTCCCCGCGGGAAACCGAGACTATGAGGACGAGATGCGTGGGGTTGCTGACTCGGCGGGCCCGCCGTTCTTTCGCGGCAAAAATGATTACCGCGGTGCTCCCTGACGTCCCCAGCGCGCCGGGTTCGGCTTGGATTCGCCGACCCCAGTTTTGGGCCTAATCAACGAAAATTGGGTTTCTTAAAACATGACTGAGCCATTTTTTTAACGCCGGCGCAAGAAAATTATTCGGGGCGGCCAGTTGGGGGCGCGGGTGGAGATGCTCTAACTCTAGTCCGACCCCCTTCACTTTCACTTTGGGCTGCCTGCTCTGCTTCCACTCCACCACATCCCCGCACGCGCAGTGACCAGGGAGGAGGGCGAGATCCGAGATGAGTTGCCGCCGCCGCCACCCCCTCTCGCCGGCGGCGGCGCCCCTGGATGATGACGACCTGCTCTCCGAGATCCTCCTCCGCCTCCCCCCGCAGCATTCCTCGCTCCCCCGCGCCTCTCTCGTCTGCAGGCGCTGGCGCCTCCTCGTCTCCGACCCTCGCTTCGCCGGCCGCTTCCGCCTCCACCACCGCCGCAACCCTCCCCTCCTCGGCCTCCTTCACATAGGGTTTCGCACTGGCGACCTCTCCTTCCTGCCTACTCTGGAGCCCCCCAATCGTGTCCTGCCCGGGCGCTTCTCTTTGAAGTTCGACGGCGGCGGCAACCCCTTCGCGCTCCTCGGATGCCGCCATGGCCTGGCACTCGTCTACCACGCGTCTTGTAAACAGATCCTGGTGTAGGATCCTGTCACCGGCGACCAGCACCGGGCTGCCGTCCCCGCAAGGTTTGCGAGAGATGATGAGGGGCGCCCCCGGATCAGTGGGGCGGTGCTTGGTGCCGCCGGAGATGCCCAACACTTTCATGTAGCCTTGGTAGTGGTAGACGACGAGGACAGAGAACACAGAAGAGCTCTCGCATGTGTGTACTCGTCAGTGACTGGAGTATGGGGTGATCTCGTCTCGGCACCGCTTCCATGCGAGGCTTCTGCGGGCACGCTGCTTATTGCAGATAAGCCCGCTGTGCTGGTTCGGAATTCTCTTTACTGGCTGCTTGGTTTGTTTGGATATCTGGAGTTCGATTTGGAGAGGCAGGTCCTATCTGTGATACGGATGCCAATGGATTTAGTTGCCGAGGGAGGTTATGATCTGCCTGATGCGGGCAGAGGATGGTGGTCTTGGTTTATTCTGTGTGCTGCAGTTGGACTACATTGCCCAATTATGGAAGAGGAAGACAGATTGTCATGGTGTTGCTTCATGGGTGCTAGGAAGAGCTATTGAACTGGACAAGCTAATTCCCTTGAATTTAAATGAGAAAATGCCCGTTGTGATACTGGGGTTTGCTGAGGACAATAATGGGGTGTGCCTGTGGACACCATCTGTCTTCTTTATGGTCCATCTCGAGTCATTGCAGTCCAGGAAACTCTTTGAAGCCAACTTCATTTTTGGTTCTCACCCATTCGAAAGTGTCTACACTGCAGGTAATAACATACATGCCTTCACATATTGGGTTTAACAAAACCAAGTTAATGCTCAATAATTGGTTGGCAGAATTCTGCTCAAATCCTTTTGCCTTAAGTTAGCAATTTTAAGTAGTGTCATACCACCTGGTTCTTTTACTACTTGATGGCCTCTTTTACATTAAGTGATTTTGTTTATGTAATATTCCTGTTCTGATTCTTGTGTGGTGGCGTTTTGATGAATAATTATGATCTAGATTTTTTTTTGTTAGTGGTATCTAATTTATTTTATGCTCTGTAGCCAGGCATCGGGCTGCAATTGGTCTACTGTCAGCTTCATTTCTGTAATTCTTGTGGTTCAAGTCAGAACTAACAAACTGTCTTTATTAAGTTCATTATATGAATATTCATACAATAGAACAATGAACACCAAGATTGCTATGGTTTTTTAGTATGATTTAAGTTTTTGAGGCTAAATTTATTTGAAGATAATCTGAATTTGAATATTCTAGTTCACTTTTGTTGCTAGGATTTATTAGTATGCCTATATTTTATTTATTCTGATGTGTTGTGAAATGAGCTTAATTATCATGGATAACTTGCTATTTCTGACCAGCTAATAATCTCGAGTGTGCATCTTCTTCATTATTCTGGATAACCAGCTAATAATCTCGAGTGTGCATCTTCTTCATTATTCTTACTTGCTTAATCATTCTGGATAACCAGCTAATAATCTCCAATGTGCATCTTCTTCATTTTTAAGATAGTAATCAGCTTATACTTTTTTCGAAATGTCCATTAAATTTGACAGTAGGCTTGGTTTTGCTTATCCATTCCTAATCTGGTACAAAACTGATATTGTTTCTAAACATATTGTTGATGCCTCCTCGTATCTCTTTGGTTTTTTGTTGGAATGTCATTGGTTGCCTGACTTGATTACTTCTTATGCTTGCAGAAACAGACATTGGTGGTGGACATGATGGGGCTGGTCTTTTGCAGAATACATAAGATGATTATCTGGCTAGATATGCTGTCGTGGTGTACTAATTGAGCAGTTAAGCATATCTTCTACATGTATGCTGAGGTACCTAGTGAACTAATAACTGCCAAAATACTTGTATAACATGCTTTCTTTTAAACTTTATATTACCAATTAGTATCTTTTTGCTTGCAGCTATTGAAATTTTATTGGATCATAATTCTTGTGATAGTCGGTTTGCTTAAACGATCAGCATCTCTCACCGTCTATCTAATTTGCATATGTAATTGGCCACTTTCCACTAACATATCTTGTCTGGTCCAAAGGTATATGTAGCTATGCTCTGTGGGCAGTGTATGTTCTCCACGTTCTGCCACGTTAGATGTTTAGCACTTTATACTGAACGAATGATCAAAATGCCATGACAAGATTCTACCACAAATATTGCTTTCGTCATGAATTGCATTTTTACTAGCATGTTAAATACTCCCTCTGACTGGAAATACTTCTCGGAGAAATGGGTGTATCTAGATGTATTTTAGTTCTAGATACATCCATTTTTATCCATTTCTTCGACAAGTATTTCCGGACAGGGGGAGTATTAGAGGTGCTATAGAAATACTCAAAGTATGTTTTTTGATGTTGTGGAGAGTAAAAAGAGATGGCATCCATTAGAGTATTAGTAGGATCATGCAGGACCCCTCACTTGAGGCTTACTTCCTAAGTGTAACTAAATTTAATCTGTTACCGACTGGCTAGCTCTATTTCTGAAAAGTATGTCTATAAGCTAGAAATGAGATGGTTCGGCTTTGCTACTCGACGAGCCACTCATATGCCATTATAACAAGGTATATTTCAAATGATTCGATAAGCTAGGATGTCCAGTATTTCCCTATAATGGGGTTATTTGAACCACTTATCTTTTAGCCTTTACTGGGACCAGAATACCAGATGTGGCCAAAAACTTGAGAATACGCCAGCAATAAGAGTTGAAGCTGTAACACATAATTTTTTCATTAACAGTTCTCCTATAGCTGCTCTCTATTTGTAATGTTGGTTCTGTCCAATAATACTGATATGATTCAGTTTCTGAATTTTTGCGCACAATTTCCTCAGTAGTAGTGAAGTTAATGCTTACTGTTTGTATCATCCTGAGATGCAGACATGGGCTGTGTGGTGCAGGTTCTTCCATTGTGCAAGGGGTCTCTGTGTACTGGATTTACCGGTTACTTGCTTGAATTAATTTTTAGTGTTGCGTCTGGTTGAGTTTTCACCTTCTTTACATCTCTGCTGATGTTATATGCCCCATGGTGCTGTCGTAATAGATTATTTTGTTTCTCAAAATACATGACGATGACGGTGATCATGAAGATGACCGAATCCAGGTGAAGATACGTCCCTTGTTTGTCACTAGAATGACCAGGATGCGAGTTCCGTTGCGTAGAGTTTCACCTTGTGATTTGTAGTATGGCAAAGTTTGTAATTTGTCCTGACATGAATTGTTCCAGTGGAATTGCATCCAGAAGGTTGTAAGTTGCTTGGAAGTATTTACACATCCCCACTGATTTTTCTTTTCCTATCTGCATCTCTGTAGCTAAGCAGATGTTGGCAAACAGAAAAGGAGACAACAACCTTCACTGTCAGAATGGTGACCGGTCGGTAATATTTTCTCTTCAAAACGTTTGGCTCGCTCTTTCCTTGCGTCTCCTTCCTCGCGACTCATACATCTCCCTGCATCTCGCGCACGCAGCACCCCCCACATCTGGCGCAGCTCCATCTCATCTCGCCGGCGACCGGGGTGACCATGAAAGATGCTGCAACCGGCGACGACGAGGTGCTACCACGGCGATGTCCATGTGCTGCAACCCCGCGGCGGCCGGGGTGCGCGACGGCGATGACCGAGCTGACCGTGGGCTGCAACCACAACTTTTCTGTCGCAATAGCCGTTTGAAGCTTTTCCCATATACGGCTGTGAAGCTTTTTCTGTCAATGTTGGCAACTTTTCTCTGGTTTTGCAGTGTCTGGTTGGAGTTTTTTTTTTCAACGGTTGAAACTGTTTTCATACACGGTTGAAGCTTTTTTCGTCGACGGTCGAAACTTTTCTGTAAACGATTTGAAACTTTTTTCGTTCTTGAGCGGCGCTTGATTGAAGCTCTCTCTATCATCTGGTTGAAACTTTTTCAATCTAAAGTTGAAGCATATTGCGCGAGCGGTTGCATCTCTCCCCTGATTCGCATTGCCGGTTGAAGCTTTTCCATATAGGGGTTGAAGCTTTTCCATCCAGGGGTTGAAGCTTTTTTTTTCCAGCGTTTGCAACACAGGAGGTTTGCAACGTTTTCAATGGCGTCGACTGACTGGGTGGCCGTCGTCGTCGGCTGCAGCGAGCATCAACGGCGAGGGGCGGCGGCGGAGCTACCCCCGTCGCCGTTGAGAGCTGCAATGGCAGGTGCAGATGTTGCATGGGTCGAGGCGATGACCAAGACGGTCGACGAGGATGGGGACTAGCGACTAGGACGGCCAGCCGGCGAGGATGGGGACTAGCGAATGAGGACGAACGACGAGGGTGCAGACCGGCGACGAGGACGGCCACCAGAGGGGGCTGGAGGCGCGGCGACGAGGACTCCGAGCAGGAGCTGCAGATCTAGCCCGAGGTAGAAAAAACCCGGGACGAATCGTTTTTTTTTTTTTTGCAGCATCCAATGGCCACGCGGGCTCGCATCCAAGGGCTGGGGCGCGACCGGCCGAAACTTTCGGCCGGCGCGCCGGCGCCTAGCATCGCCCTTACTGAATGACACAGTGAACATGCTAAATGTGGCTTTCTTCTTTCTTATGTGTGGCGAAAAGCTTTGCTGAGTTGGGTAAAATGGTGCATCTGAATGGTAATGCCCCCAGCAATGTCGTGCAGTCCGTCTGGCCCGCCAGTGGGCGTCGCAGGAACAATTAGTCAGAGATGAGAAAGAATAAATATTTGTTGGTCACTATTTTAGCTAACAGTGAGGATTAAGATCATAAGGTGAGCATTGTTTCAAAAATTGGAGCAAACAATTTTACAGAGCAAGCACAATGGTGACCATAATTTCAGCCACCTGATAATTGGTCAACTTGCATATATAGAGAACTCAAACATGAAGGCAGCAACCAGCAGAGAAGCTGGTCGGTAAAGCCATAAACTCTTCTTCTACTGCTTCTGGTTCAATAACAGCTTACATGCATATGCAGATCATCATACATGCTACTCCCTTCGACCCATAATATAAGAACGTTTTTGACACTACACTAGCGTAAAAAACATTGTTATATTATAGGACAGAGGGAGTAGTACTGTACCAGGTAACGATTCGCTCAATTAGAAAGACAAGCCGAACGATGCCTCGCCCCGCATTCTCCCAGCCAAATCACACCGGGGAGTAAATTACATCAATAGTATATCTGAAGTTGATCCTAGGGTTCACTTTGGTCACTGTATTGTACTGTATTCAGGAAAGGTCAAAATACGGACGGTCACCGAGATTGCCAGGAAGTGTCACTCTACGGTCACCACCATATCCGATGTATTTTGCTGAACTCGCGGTTGGTGTATGCCGTGTGCCAGGTTGGGCGGCGTCTTGGTTCAAGAGGGATCCCAGGGCGCGATGGTGTACGTGTGCCTCGCATTGAGCCGGGAAACGTATTCTAAACACCACAGATGAGTTTGGCAACGCTGGAGTGGACGTAATTTGCGGCGACGTGGCACGAACCGGTACTAAAGGTCTCAACCCCATTACTACCGGTTCGTGCCACGAACCGGTACTAAAGGTTAGACCTTTAGTACCGGTTCGTGCCACGAACCGGTACTAATGGGCATCACACCCTTTAGTACCGGTTCGTGGCACCAACCGGGACTAAAGGTCCCATTTGAACCAGGAGTAATGCATGTACGATGCCCTCGCCGCACGAACCGGGACTAATGCTCACATTAGTCCCGGTTCGTAATGCAACCGGGATTAATGCTCTTTTCTGACCGAACCAAAGCCCTGTTTTCTACTAGTGGATATAGATGCTGTACAGATCACTAGTTGGAAGGCTGCTGGCATGCCTTGATTTGCACGGTTCACATGATGGTGATGGTACCATTCTACAAAAGAAGCTTATTAGTTGATCAAATTTTGCACTAAAACAATTTGTACAGTACTAAAAAATCAAAGGATTCTACATAAAAGCATTCAATCCCAAAAGGGTATCAACGGATTATGCACTATTTTAAATTGGATTGTGTACATTAAGGATATCAATCGATAATTCAACGGTATAGAAAATTCTACAATAATAAATTCGGTTTTCTACACTACTAAATCAAATTATATTAAATACAATCAAATTCTACCTAAAACATAAAATCAACACAAAATATTAGCATACGATTCTACACTAAAACATATTCAACACTACAAAAGATTCTACACTAAGTATAAATTTGGAATATACACTACTAAACCGAATTGTACTAAGTATAGTCAGATTCTACACTAAAAAAATAAAATCAACACAAAAGACTATCATCAATTCTACACTAAAACATATTGAACACAAGAAAAAAATTCTACACTAAGTGTAAAACCAGATTATACACTACTAAACTGAATTCTACCAAGTATAATCACATTCTACACTACTAAATCCAGTTGCGTGGCTACTAATATTCTACACGAATCCACTGATGTTATGGATTTCATGGACTTTGTGGACGAGGGAGGCGTGAGGGGAGGTGATCTCACCTGCTGCCGAGGTGCCCCTCTTCGGTGGTGTGGCGATGTGTGTCTTGACCCTGCGGTGACGAGCTGCGAGGTCCGAAGATGGCGGCGACGATGACTTTGGTCGAGAGAAAGAGAGAGAGATAGATAGAAGATGATCCGAATGGCTAGATTTTTTAATGAGAAGGGTATTGAACTAGTGATAGGAGATGGACCGGTGCTGATGTGGGCCTAGCAGGCCACGCCATAACAAAGTAAAGCCCAAAGAGAAGAAAAAATAGATAACTCAAATGGCGTGCGGAAAAATTCACTGCCACAAAAATATTCGATCACGGAAACTATATTTATTTTCCTTATTACTTATTTTAACGCATTTTATTTTCCAATGGGACCTGTGTGCAAAACAGGAACTCCCAAGGGACCAAACCGCCCTCGTGGTTTCCAAATAAAATACCTTCTCCCCTTTTTCCATCCGGCACCCTGCACACGTTTCTTCTCCACGCCCTCGCGAGTCAGCGGAATTGCCACGCGAGTCCTCCAAGATTCTCCCGCCGGGAGCGCGATGGAACCATCCGGTTCAGGAGCAGCACAACCGGGCGAGGACGACCACAACCAAGAACCGGCCCATGAGCGCTCCTCCAATGGGGCCCCGAGCGCTGCTGCTGCGCCGCCACCTCCACCTCGAGCAGGCCGGAGGCGGCTGTAGTTGCCGATCGAGCGAGTCAGAGAGAGAGAGAGAGAGAGAGGTTTCAGGAAGAGGATGAACTCGCAAGAGTTTTGTGCTGCCACACTGCGCAGCTTTTTTTTGTTCTGTTATTTTCAGTCTTATGCTAATACAAGACTCCACTAACCACCTCCCGGCCTGGCTGCTGTGATCCGTGACTGTCGCTCCATCCAGCGACTGGATCAAAACAGAGGCCACGACCGGGAGGGAAATCAGCAACAGAGAGGCGCAGCTCTCCACTACATGCATGTCCTAAACATGCGTTATTACAAAACAGAAAACAGACTACACTACTAGCAGCAAGATTATTCAGGCTAACACTTCACCCCCTTAATCTCACTACACTACGCCAATCATCCCAAGCCTCTGCCGCATCTCGATGAAGTGGACACGCCCGAGCGCTTTGGTCAGTGCATCGGCGAGCTGATCTTGAGTCCCAACATGATCTATCTCCACTTGCTTCTTCTCCATACAGTCTCGCACGAAGTGAAACTTGACGTCGATGTGTTTGCTTCGATCATGGTGAACTGGGTTCTTGCTCAGGGCTATGGCTGATTTGTTATCCACCAACAACTTGAACTTTGCTGGCGAGACCCCTGTGATGTCCTCCAGCAGTCGGCTTAACCATAAACCCTGACAAGTGGCAGCTGATATCGTAACATATTCTGCCTCACAGGAGGAAAGGGCAACAATCTTCTGCTTTTGAGAGCTCCAAGTTACCAAATTCTTACCAAGGAAGAAGACATGCCCAGATGTGCTCTTGCGATCGCCAGTATCCCCAACGTGGTCACTATCACTGAATCCAAGGAGTTCAGCAGTCCCATGGCCCCTACTGTAGCTGCACCCATAGTGCATAGTGCCTTTGATGTACCTTAGGATCTGTTTAACTGCTGCCCAGTGATGAGTGCTTGGTTTCTCCATGAATCTACTGACGATACCCACAGAGTGAGCAATATCTGGTCTTGTGTTTACAAGGTAGCGCAGACTGCCAATTATCCTGCGATACAGAGTGGCATCAAACAGATCACCGTCATCATCTTTCTTCAGTTTGAGGCGACAGTCCATTGGCGTGTGACAACTGTTGCAGTTGCTCATATCTGCCATCTCCAAGATCTTGCCTGCATAACTCTTTTGACTGAGTGTGATTCCACTACCGTTCTGCTGCACTTCAATGCCCAGATAGTAACTCAACTGTCCAAGATCGCTCATCTTAAAGAGCTGTTGCATCTGACCCTTGAAAGAGATGATATCTGCCGCACTTGTTCCTGTGATGATCAGATCATCGACATATACTCCTACCAGCAGGAAGGACTGTGAATTTCCCCGTCTGTACACCGCATGCTCCAGAGCGCTCCGTGTGAAGCCAAGAGATGAAAGAGTCTCATCCAGCTTAGCATACCATGCGCGTGTAGCCTGATGCAGTCCATACAGCGCCTTGTGCAGATGCAGTACGCTTCCCTCTTGGCCAGGAACCTCGTATCCAGGTGGTTGTGCAACATAAACCTCCTCACTGAGATCCCCGTTCAGAAACGCTGATTTCACGTCCATGTGATGGACTTCCCAGCCAGAGTGTGCAGCAAGCGCGAGCAGTAACCTGACAGTTTCCATGCGGGCTATGGGAGCAAAGACTTCTTCAAAATCCACCCCCTGGCGCTGTATGTACCCTTTTGCAACAAGGCGAGCTTTGTGCTTGACAACATTGCCCGCCGGATCGCGCTTCACACGATACACCCACTTCAGCCCGATTGCCTTGTGCCCAGCTGGGAGCTCAGCGAGTCTCCATGTACCATTGTCGATGATGGACTGCATCTCGACATCCATGGCGTCCTTCCAGGCCTTGCTGGCTAGCGCCTCGTCCACGTCACGCGGCTCCTCGGCGCTAAACAGACAGCGCACAAGGAGACAGCGCTCAAACTGTTCGCGCACCGCATGATCTTCAGCCTCATCCAGCACACTTGCAAAGCTCCGGTAGCGAACCGGCTGTCCTGTTGGTACATCGTGCCTGGAGTCATGAGACAGAGGCGTGGCCGAGCGATCTTCGCCCGTTTCTGCAGGTGTCGTCGGAGCGGACTGTGGTGTCCCTGATGAACTCGAAGTGGGCGTGTTTGCCCCAGCAGGAGAGCCCGCAGATGCAGGCGTTGTGGTCGACGGAGAGCGTTGCGGTGGCGAGGCACATGCAGGAGACCCGGCATCTATCTCATGCACCCCACTGGCAGTGGTGTACACCACTGTGAATGTGGTCGGCGCGGCGCGGTTCCCTGCCGCGCCCGGAGCATGCCATGTCCAGGGCCTGCTCTCTTCAAATACCACGTCCCGAGTAATCTGCACCTTCTTTGTTGCTGGGTTGTAGACTCGGTAGGCTTTGGAACCTTCCTCGTATCCGATGAAAACCATCGCCGTTGAGCGGTCGCTGAGCTTGGTGATGTCGGGGCCGACGTTCTTGACGTGAACCATGCACCCGAACGTGCGCAAGTGTTGCACGCTGGGCTTACGGCCGTGCCACGCCTCATAAGGCGTGACACCCTCCAGACTGCGCGTGGGCGCGCGGTTCAGCACATACACGGCGGTTCTCACCGCCTCCGCCCAGAAGTACGCCGGCATGTCCATGCTCTTCAACATACATCTGGCCATCCCCATGACCGTCTCGTTCCTTCGCTCCACCACTCCATTCTGCTGTGGTGAGTATGGGGCGGTGGTGAAGTGCTTGACACCGATCTCTTCACAGTAGGCCTTGAATTCGCCAGAATTGCACTCGCCGCCGCGATCGGACCTGAATGCACGTAGCTTGCAGTTTTGTTGGAGATAAAGCATTATTATTATATCTCCTTGTTCATGATAATTGTATGTTATTCATGCTTGAATTGTATTGTACGGAAACAGCGATACATGTGTGAATACATAGACCACAATGAGTCCCTGGTAGACCTCTAGTTACCAGTTCGTTGATCAACAGATGGTCACGGTTTCCTGACCATAGACATAGGATGTCAGTGATAACGGGATCACATCATTAGGAGAATGATGTGATGGACAAGACCCAAACTTGAGCATAACACGAGATCGTATAGTTCGTAATGCATAAGCTTTTCGGTGTCAAGTATTTATTCCTTAGACCATGAGGTTGTACAACTCCCGGATGCCGTAGGAATACTTTGGGTGTGCCAAACGTCACAACGTAAATGGGTGGCTATAAAGGTACGCATCGGGTATCTCCGAAAGTGTCTGTTGAGTTGGTACGAACCGAGACTGGGATGTTGTCACTCCGTATGACGGAGAGGTACCTCTGGGCCCACTCGGTAAGACGTCATCATAATGAGCTCAATGTGACTAAGTAGTTAGTCACGGGATGATGGATTACGGATCGAGTAAAGAGACTTGCCATGACGAGATTGAACAAGGTATCGGGAATACCGACGATCGAATCTCGGGCAAGTAACGTACCGATGGACAAAGGGAATAACGTACGGGATTAAGTGAATCCTTGACACGGTGGTTCATCCGATGAAGATCATCGAGGAACACGTGGGAACCAACATGGGTATCCAGATCCCGCTGTTGGTTATTGACCGGAGAGTTGTCTCGGTCATGTCTACATGTCTCCCGAACCCGTAGGGTCTACACACTTAAGGTTCGGTAATGCTAGGGTCGTAGAGATAAATGCACGTGGAAACCCGAAAGTTGTTCGGAGTCCCGGATGAGATCCCGGACGTCACGAGGAGTTCCGGAATAGTCCGGAGGTAAAGATTGATATATAGGAAGTCCAGTTTCGGCCATCGGGTGATCTCCGAGGGTCACCGGGAGCGTCCCGGGACCATCGGAGGGGCCCCGGGGGTCCACCGGGTGGGGCCACCCATCCCGGTGGGGCCCCTAGGCCGCGAGGGGAAGTGTCCAGCCCTAATGGGCTGGCGCACCACTAGGGGACCACCTCCCCATGCGCCTAGGGTTGAAACCCTAGGGGGGAGGGGGCGCCCACTAGCCTTGGGGGGCAAGGAACCCCCCCTGGCCGCCGCCCCCCCTGCAGATTGGATCTGCAAGGGCCCTGGCGCACCCCCTGGCCCCCTATATATATGTGGGAGGGGAGAGGGCAGCCGCACCCTTGCCCTGGCGCCTCTCCCCCTCCCGTCACACCTCCATACTCCAACGCAGGGCGCCCGGCGAAGCCCTGCTGCGATCTCCACTACATCCGTCATCACGCCGTCGTGCTGCCGGATCTCTGACGACTTCTCCTCCCCCCTTGCTGGATCAAGAAGGAGGTGACGTTGCTGCACCGGACGTGTGTTGAACGCGGAGGTGCCGTCCGTTCGGCGCTAGATCATCGGTGACGAAGAACACGAAGAGTACGACTACTTCATCCATGCTTCTTCGAAAGCTTCCGCTCACAATCTCCATAAC
Organism: Secale cereale; assembly: GCA_902687465.1. Lineage (NCBI taxonomy): Eukaryota > Viridiplantae > Streptophyta > Magnoliopsida > Poales > Poaceae > Secale > Secale cereale. The sequence goes on along the minus strand of LR738715.1, from coordinate 26,143,951 downwards.
GGTATGTAGATGCACTCTTACTTGCTCGTTGCTAGATGTCTCCTTAGTTGGATCGTGGTGAAAGCGTAGAATTTTTTTGAATTATGCTACGTTACCCAACAGTGGCATCTGAGCTAGGTTTTATGCGTAGCATCTTGCACGAGTAGAACACAAAGCAGTTGTGGGCGTGTGGTTTTGTTCAACTTTCTTACCATTACTAGTCAATCTTGATTCGGCGGTATTGTGAGATGAAGCGGCCCGGACCGACTTTACACGTACGCTTACGTGAGACTGGTTCCACCGACAGACATGCACTAGATGCATAAGGTGGCTGGCGGGTGTCTGTCTCTCCTACTTTAGTCGGATCGGATTCGATGAAAAGGGTCCTTATGAAGGGTAAATAGAAGTTGACAAATCACGTTGTGGTTTTGGCGTAGGTAAGAAACGTTCTTGCTAGAAATCCTATAGAAGCCACGTAAAACTTGCAACAACAATTAGAGGACGTCTAACTTGTTTTTGCAGCATGTGTTTTGTGACGTGGTATGGCCAAGAACGAAGATGTGATGAATGATATATGTGATGTATGAGATTGATCATGTTTTTGTAATAGGGAATCACGACTTGCATGTCGATGAACTTGACAACCGGCAGGAGCCATAGGAGTTGTCTTAATTATTGTATGACCTGCGTGTCACGGAATAACGCCATGTAATTACTTTACTTCATTGCTAAACGTTAGCTATAGTAGTAGAAGTAATAGTTGGCGTGACGACTTCTTCAAGACACGATGATGAAGATCATGATGATGAAGATCATGATGATGAAGATCATGATGATGAAGATCATGTTGTCGAGCCGGTGACAAGATGATCATGGTGCCCCGAAGATGGAGATCCAAGGAGCAAGATGATATTGGCCATATCATGTCACTTTAATTGATTGCATGTGATGTTTATCATGTTTATGCATCTTGTTTACTGAGAACGATGGTAGTAAATAAGATGATCTCTCACTAAAATTTCAAGTATTGTGTTTCCCCTAACTGTGTACCGTTGCTAAAGTTCGTTGCTCCGAAGCACCACGTGATGATCGGGTGTGATAGGTTCTAACGTTCGCATACAAAGGGTGTAAGACAGATTTACACACGCGATACACTTAGGGTTCACTTGACGAGCCTAGCATGTACAGACATGGCCTCGGAACACGGAAGACCGAAAGGTCGAACACGATTCGTATAGAAGATACGATCAACATGAAGATGTTCACCGTTGATGACTAGTCCGTCTCACGTGATGATCGGACACGGGCTAGTCGATTCGGATCGTGTATCACTTAGATGACTAGAGAGATGTCATTCTGAGTGGGAGTTCATTAAAATTTGATTAAGATGACCTTAATTATCATGAAATTAGTCTAAATTCTTTACAATATCTCTTGTAGACCAAATGGCCCACGCTCAGGTTTCCCTCAACTTCAACGCCTTCCTAGAGAAAACCAAGCTGAAAGACGATGGTAGCAACTATACGGATTGGGTCCGTAACCTGAGGATTATCCTCATAGCTGCCAAGAGATCATATGTCCTAGAAGCACCGCTAGGTGATGCACCTGCTCCCGATGCGGACCAAGACGTTTTGAACGTCTGGCAGTCGCGTAGTGATGATTACTCCCTGGTTCAGTGCGGCATGCTTTACAGCTTAGAGTCGGGGCTCCAAAAACGTTTTGAGCACCACGGAGCATATGAGATGTTCGAAGAGCTGAGAATGGTTTTCCAAGCTCATGCCCGAGTCGAGATATATGATGTCTCCGACGCATTCTACAGCTGTAAGATGGAGGAGAACAGTTCTGTCAGTGAGCACATCCTCAAGATTTCAGGATTGCACAACCGCTTGTCTCAGCTGGGAATGAATCTCCCAGATGAAGCGATCGTTGACAGAATCCTCCAGTCGCTCCCACCAAGCTTCAAGAGCTTCGTGTTGAACTTCAATATGCAGGGGATGGAGAAGTCCATTCCCGAGGTGTATTCGATGCTGAAATCAGCGGAGGTAGACATCAAGAAAGAACATCAAGTGTTGATGGTCAATAAAACCACTAAGTTCAAGAAAGGCAAGGGTAAGAAGAACTTCGAGAAGGACGGCAAGGGAGTTGCCGCGCCTGGCAAGCCTGTTGCCGGGAAGAAGCCAAAGTATGGACCCAAACCTGAGACAGAGTGCTTTTATTGCAAGGGAACAGGTCACTGGAAGCGGAACTGCCCCAAATATTTAGCAGACAAGAAGGCCGGCAACGTCAAAGGTATATATGATATACATGTTATTGATGTGTACCTTACCAGCACTCGTAGTAGCCCCTGGGTATTCGATACCGGTGCAGTTGCTCACATTTGTAACTCAAAACAGGAGCTGCGGAATAAACGGAGACTGGCGAAGGATGAGGTGACGATGCGCGTCGGGAATGGTTCCAAGGTCGATGTGATCGCCGTCGGCACGCTGCCTCTACATCTACCCTCGGGATTAGTTTTAAACCTCAATAATTGTTATTTAGTACCAGCTTTGAGCATGAACATTGTTTCTGGATCTCGTCTTATGCGAGATGGCTACTCTTTCAAATCGGAGAATAATGGTTGTTCTATTTATTTGAGAGATATGTTTTATGGTCATGCCCCGCTGGTCAATGGTTTATTTTTGATGAATCTCGAACGTGATGATACACATATTCATAGTGTAGATGCCAAAAGATGTAAAGTTGATAATGATAGTCCCACATACTTGTGGCATTGCCGCCTTGGTCATATTGGTGTCAAACGTATGAAGAAGCTCCATTCAGATGGACTTCTAGAGTCTCTTGATTATGAATCATTTGACACGTGCGAACCATGCCTTTTAGGCAAGATGACCAAGACTCCGTTCTCCGGAACAATGGAGCGAGCAACCAACTTATTGGAAATCATACATACCGATGTGTGCGGTCCAATGAGTGTTGAGGCTCGCGGAGGCTATCGTTATGTTCTCACCCTCACGGATGACTTGAGTAGATACGGGTATATCTATTTGATGAAACACAAGTCTGAGACCTTTGAAAAGTTCAAGGAATTTCAGAATGAGGTTGAGAATCAACGTGACAGGAAAATAAAATTCTTGCGATCGGATCGTGGGGGTGAATATTTAAGTCATGAATTTGGCACACACCTTAGGAGCTGTGCAATTGTTTCACAATTGACACCGCCCGGAACACCTCAACGTAACGGTGTGTCCGAACGTCGAAATCGTACTCTGTTGGACATGGTGCGATCTATGATGTCCCTCACCGATTTACCGCTATCTTTTTGGGGTTATGCTTTAGAGACTGCCGCATTCACTTTAAATAGGGCTCCGTCGAAATCCGTTGAAACGAATCCGTATGAACTTTGGTTTGGCAAGAAACCGAAGCTTTCGTTTCTAAAAGTTTGGGCTTGCGATGCTTATGTCAAGAAACTTCAACCTGAAAAGCTCGAACCCAAATCGGAAAAATGCGTCTTCATAGGATACCCAAAGGAAACAATTGGGTACACCTTCTACCACAGATCCGAAGGCAAAGTCTTTGTTGCCAAGAATGGATGCTTTCTGGAGAAAGAGTTTCTCTCGAAAGAAGTGAGTGGGAGGAAAGTAGAACTTGATGAGGTGACAGTCACCCCTCCTGTAACGGAAAGTAGCGCAGCGCAGGAAAATGTTCCTGAGGTGCCTGCACCAACAAGGGAGGAAGTTAATGATGATGATCATGAAGAAACAGATCAAGTTACTACTGAACTTCGAAGGTCCACAAGGGCACGTTCCGCACCAGAGTGGTACAGCAACCCTGTCCTAGAAATCTTGTTGTTAGACAACGGTGAACCTTCGAACTATGAAGAAGCGATGGCGGGCCCAGATTCCAATAAATGGCTTGGAGCCATGAAATCCGAGATAGAATCCATGTATGAAAACAAAGTATGGACTTTGGTGGACTTGCCTGATGATAGGCACGCCATAGAAAACAAATGGATATTTAAGAAGAAGACAGACGCGGATGGTAATGTGACAAGTTCAAGGCTCGGCTTGTCGCTAAGGGTTATCGACAAGTTCAAGGGATTGACTACGATGAGACTTTCTCTCCCGTAGCGATGCTGAAGTCAGTCAGAATCATATTAGCTATTGCCGCATTCTATGATTATGAGATATGGCAAATGGACGTCAAAACAGCATTCCTTAATGGCTTCCTCAAGGAAGAGTTGTATATGATGCAACCGGAAGGTTTTGTCGATCCAGAGAACGCTAACAAGGTATGCAAGCTCCAGCGCTCGATTTACGGGCTGGTGCAAGCATCTCGGAGTTGGAATATTCGCTTTGATGAAGTGATCAAAGCGTTTGGCTTTTACAGACTTATGGAGAAGCCTGTATTTACAAGAAAGTGAGTGGGAGCTCTGTGGCATTTCTCATATTATATGTGGATGACATATTGCTGATGGGAAATGATATAGAATTCTTGGAAAATGTAAAGGCCTACTTGAATAAAAGTTTTTCAATGAAGGACCTTGGAGAAGCTTCTTACATATTAGGCATCAAAATCTATAGAGATAGATCGAGACGCCTCATTGGTCTTTCACAAAGTACATACCTTGACAAAATATTGAAGAAGTTCAATATGGATCAGTCAAAGAAAGGATTCTTGCCTGTTTTGCAAGGTATGAGATTGAGCAAGGCTCAGTCGCCGACCACGGCAGAAAATAGAGAAAAGATGAGTGTCATTCCCTATGCCTCGGCCATAGGTTCTATCATGTATGCCATGCTGTGTACCAGACCTGATGTGAACCTTGCCATAAGTTTGGTAGGGAGGTACCAAAGTGATCCCGGTACGGAACACTGGACAGCGGTCAAGAACATCCTGAAGTACCTGAAAAGGACTAAGGATATGTTTCTCGTTTATGGAGGTGACGAAGAGCTCATCGTAAAGGGTTACGTCGATGCTAGCTTCGACACAGATCTGGATGACTCTAAATCTCAAACCGGATACGTGTATATTTTGAATGGAGGGGCAGTCAGCTGGTGCAGTTGCAAACAGAGCGTGGTGGCAGCGTCTACATGTGAAGCGGAGTACATAGCTGCTTCTGAAGCAGCGCAGGAAGGAGTCTGGATGAAGGAGTTCATCACCGACCTAGGAGTCATTCCAAGCGCGTCAAGCCCGATGACTCTCTTCTGTGACAACACTGGTGCTATTGCTATTACCAAGGAGCCCAGGTTTCACAAGAAGACCAAGCACATCAAGCGCCGTTTCAACTCCATCCAGAATTATGTTCAGGATGGAGACATCGATATTTGTAAAGTGCATACGGATCTGAATGTCGCAGACCCATTGACTAAACCTCTTTCAAGAGCAAAACATGATCAAAACCAGAACTCTATGGGTGTTCGATTCATCACAATGTAACTAGATTATTGACTCTAGTGCAAGTCGGAGACTATTGAAGATATGCCCTAGAGGCAATAATAAAAGCATTATTATTATATCTCCTTGTTCATGATAATTGTCTGTTATTCATGCTTGAATTGTATTGTACGGAAACAGCGATACATGTGTGAATACATAGACCACAATGAGTCCCTGGTAGACCTCTAGTTACCAGTTCGTTGATCAACAGATGGTCACGGTTTCCTGACCATGGACATAGGATGTCAGTGATAACAGGATCACATCATTAGGAGAATGATGTGATGGACAAGACCCAAACTTGAGCATAACACGAGATCGTATAGTTCGTAATGCATAAGCTTTTCGGTGTCAAGTATTTATTCCTTAGACCATGAGGTTGTACAACTCCCGGATGCCGTAGGAATACTTTGGGTGTGCCAAACGTCACAACGTAAATGGGTGGCTATAAAGGTACGCATCGGGTATCTCCGAAAGTGTCTATTGAGTTGGTACGAACCGAGACTGGGATGTTGTCACTCCGTATGACGGAGAGGTACCTCTGGGCCCACTCGGTAAGACGTCATCATAATGAGCTCAATGTGACTAAGTAGTTAGTCACGGGATGATGGATTACGGATCGAGTAAAGAGACTTGCCATGACGAGATTGAACAAGGTATCGGGAATACCGACGATCGAATCTCGGGCAAGTAACGTACCGATGGACAAAGGGAATAACGTACGGGATTAAGTGAATCCTTGACACAGTGGTTCATCCGATGAAGATCATCGAGGAACACGTGGGAACCAACATGGGTATCCAGATCCCGCTGTTGGTTATTGACCGGAGAGTTGTCTCGGTCATGTCTACGTGTCTCCCGAACCCGTAGGGTCTACACACTTAAGGTTTGGTAACGCTAGGGTCGTAGAGATAAATGCACTTGGAAACCCGAAAGTTGTTCGGAGTCCCGGATGAGATCCCGGACGTCACGAGAAGTTCCGGAATAGTCCGGAGGTAAAGATTGATATATAGGAAGTCCAGTTTCGGCCATCGGGTGATCTCCGGGGGTCACCGGGAGCGTCCCGTGACCACCGGAGGGGCCCCGGGGGTCCACCGGGTGGGGCCACCCATCCCGGTGGGGCCCCTAGGCCGCGAGGGGAAGTGTCCAGCCCTAATGGGCTGGCGCACCACTAGGGGCCCACCTCCCCATGCGCCTAGGGTTGAAACCCTAGGGGGGAGGGGGCGCCCACTAGCCTTGGGGGGCAAGGAACCCCCCCTGGCCGCCGCCCCCCCTGCAGATTGGATCTGCAGGGGCCTTGGCGCACCCCCTGGCCCCCTATATATATGTGGGAGGGGAGAGGGCAGCCGCACCCTTGCCCTGGCGCCTCTCCCCCTCCCGTCACACCTCCATACTCCAACGCAGGGCGCCCGGCGAAGCCCTGCTGCGATCTCCACTGCATCCGTCATCACGCCGTCGTGCTGCCGGATCTCTGACGACTTCTCCTCCCCCCTTGCTGGATCAAGAAGGAGGTGACGTTGCTGCACCGGACGTGTGTTGAACACGGAGGTGCCGTCCGTTCGGCGCTAGATCATCGGTGACGAAGAACGCGAAGAGTACGACTACTTCATCCACGCTTCTTCGAAAGCTTCCGCTCGCAATCTCCATAACGGTATGTAGATGCACTCTTACTTGCTCGTTGCTAGATGTCTCATTAGTTGGATCTTGGTGAAAGCGTAGAAATTTTTTGAATTATGCTACGTTACCCAACAGGTTTCCCTCTGCCTCCGCAAGGGTCTGCACTTTTTTGAACCTTGCAAAGGCCTCATCTTTGGACTTGAGCAGCTCCAACCACATGTAGCGACTATAGTCGTCCACTATCAGCAAAAAATACTTGCTTCCTCCAGGTGTGGTTGGCTCGATCGGCCCACAAAGGTCAGTGTGCACGAGCTCTAGCCCGCGCTCTGCACGGTACGCGGAGACTTGCGGGAATGGCATGCGATGTTGCTTTCCGAGAGCGCACCCATCACAGTACTCTTCGACGCAGTCGATTGCTGGCATGCCCCGCACCATCTGCTTCGATGACATTATGCGGAGAGCACAGAAATGCAAATGCCCCATGCATGCGTGCCAACGCCAGGTTGCGTCATCTCCCAGTGCTAGCAAGCACCTGGGCATGTCGATCTCGAGCGCGCCAGTGTACAGCCGATTTCCAGAGCGCCGGATGTATGCCAGTGTTCGCCGCCCTGGGTCTTGGATGGTCATCACGCCGTCTTGGATGTTGACGACGCAGCCGGCTTCGTCTAGTTGGCCAACTGAAACTATGTTAGTGCGCAGGCTCGGGATGTGAAAAACACCTGTGAGCACTCGCTGCCCTCCGCCTTGGCAGCGAAAGACCACCGAGCCACGTCCGCGTATGGCTACCACAGAGCTGTCGCCAAACTTCACTGTGCCATGCACAGTTTCGTCCAGCGATGCAAAGACTCCCTTGTCGCCTGTCATGTGACTGCTGGCGCCAGTGTCGAAGTACCACACTCCATCTAGCGAGGGCACTGGCATAACCTTTTCTTCGTTGAGGAAGACCTCCTGCGGCGCGGCGATCTGCGGGGCAGAGACGGTGGTGACCACCGCCATGTACAGACCTGGGTCGTGCTCAGAGCCGCCCTGCACCAGATTTGCCTGCTCCTGGGTGCCCTTCTGCTCCTGCTCACGGAGCCAAGTCCGACACTCCTTTTTCCAGTGCCCTGGAATGCCACAGTGATGGCATTTGCCTTTCTTTTTCTTGCCGCCTGAGCCACCGGATCCGCCTGTACTCGGGTTTCCAGACGCTGGCTTGCCGCCGCCCGCTCCTTTGGGTTTCGCGGGCGACTTGTTCTTGCCGCTGCCTGCACTGGATGACGACCCGCCGCCGCCACCGCCGTGCTTTTCTCTGGCCAGCCACTCCTCGTGCGTGAGCATGAGGCGCCCGGCGGACTGCATGGCATCGTCGAGGTCGTAGTGGTCCTCGCATGCCGAGAAGCGTCCGACGAGTTCCTCGATAGACATGGTCTTCAGATCGATCAGGGATTCGATCGCCATGGCCATCGGGCGGTACTTCCGCGGCACCACGCGGAGAAATTTCTGAACTGCCTTGTGCTCGGTGACGGAGTCGCCGTATAGCTCCAGATCAGCGACCAGGGCGGCGAGACGCAGCCCGAAATCCTCGATGGACTCTCCGTCCTTGAAGCGGAGATCCTCGAACTCTCGCCGGCGCACCTGCGCCTTGGCCTCACGGGCGCGCTCACTGCCCATCCGCATCGTCCGGATCGTCTCCCACGCCGTCTTTGCCGTGTCCTTCGCGGCCAGCACGCGCAGCATCTCCGGCGGAACACCGGTGAGAATGATCTGCAGCGCGCGCCGGTCGTCGTTTTCATCGGCGACATCGTCGGTCACCGCGGACCAGACCCGGGCGACCTGCAGCTTCACCTGCATCACCAGCGCCCACTCCATGTAGTTGGTGCGCGTGAGCATCATGGACGCCCCTCCTTCCTCGCGTACGACGCGCTCTACCACCCTGATCTCGCCGCTGCCGCTGCCGGTGAGGCGCGCGAGCGGCGCCTTGGATGATGGCGTCTTCGGCGGCGACTTGCTCCCGCCCTTGCTCTTCCCGTTCGACTCGTCACCGGACATCACCACGGCAGATCACACACCGCCGCGCCAAGGATCAAACACCCAGGCTCTGATGCCAAATGTAGTTGCCGATCGAGCGAGTCAGAGAGAGAGAGAGGTTTCAGGAAGAGGATGAACTCGCAAGAGTTTTGTGCTGCCACACTGCGCAGCTTTTTTTTGTTCTGTTATTTTCAGTCTTATGCTAATACAAGACTCCACTAACCACCTCCCGGCCTGGCTGCTGTGATCCGTGACTGTCGCTCCATCCAGCGACTGGATTAAAACAGAGGCCACGACCGGGAGGGAAATCAGCAACAGAGAGGCGCAGCTCTCCACTACATGCATGTCCTAAACATGCGTTATTACAAAACAGAAAACAGACTACACTACTAGCAGCGAGATTATTCAGGCTAACAGCGGCGCCGATGGGTTGGCGGTGGTCGACCGGAAAGGCAAGGGGGCGCTGCCGCCCAAGGTCATTCCTTCTCCTCCGTGCTCCGCGGGCAGCGGCAGCGGCAGCTCCTCCGCCCCCTCCCTCGACCGCGCCGCGGCATTGAGAGCGGCGGGCGGCGGGGAGGCGCGGGTGACGTGGAGCGACCCCGTGGTGGTGGAGACGAGGGAGGTGCCCCACGCGGCGGCGCGTCTGCTCGACCCCAAGCTGGTGCCCAGGCGGCCGTCGACAAGGAGAACAGGCGATGGGGACAGCAGGTGATGATTGGCCTCTGGCTCTGCCACGTGCTGCTGCTGTTGTTTCTTGGAGTCTCCGGAGTGCGTTCTTGAGCGTTTCTTGGTTTCCTCTTGAGCAGTTCAACTCGCTGCGCACGGGAGAGGCGCGCGATGCATAGGAAGGAACAGGTATTGCTTGCTCGCTCGCTCGCTTGTGATTTGGTGGCCAATCTTTCTGTTCGGAATGTGGAATTGTGTGTGATCCCTAAATCTGTTAAAACCTTGGGGTTGGGGATAATCAAATTTAGTACTGTACGTAGTAGAAACGGAATCAAATTTAGGCAAATGTTGGGGACAGTTTGACGATTAGGCATTTCCTGATTATCACTCGAGTTCTTGTTGCGGCGCGTTATCAAATTTAGAGCTAGGCAAGGATCTTGTTGTGATTATTCGCAACTGCTCAAGATTTAGGTGTCCAGGCTTGTGCTAATTGATTTTTCTATTTGGTATGATAGCATGTTTTGCACTTTTGCTGCGAGTGAAAAATGTTGCGATCATGTCTTGGCAGTCATATTTTGGCAAGAAATCTTGATGCCAAAATGTATCAGTTTCCACTAGTGTAGATGAATGTTGCTATAGGGGAAGTTAAGCTGAATGTTTGGTCGGGATTGCTTTACTTGACGTACATCATCTGGATCCTTTTGCCTTTGGTCATCTGTTGCCTGAAAGGCTGAAACTGGCTCCAAAGCCTCAAAACTCAATTCATATGAATAATTGGCAAAGGCAGGAAGGATTTGGATAACTCAATATTTCAATCTTGCTAGCTCTTTCACCTTTGCTAATCCGAAATGTGTGATCTTGACGCTGATTCCGTTGAGCAGGAGAAACTATCACAAGTAAAGGCTGTGGTAAAGGTGAGACCCAAGCAGGGCAAACTACTGGGAGTAAAGGGGAAATCGCTCCAGAGTGGGCTCAAGAGCAAGGTATGGCCTGAATCTTGTCCACTCTTCTCACTTGCGATTCTTGGGTGTTATGACCATTAGAGCATTCTTCCACTTACCTATTTTTTGTGCATAGAAAGTAGAACTGGGATTTTTTTGGGTTTCTTGGTTTCTGTTTGTTCATGTTAAATTTAGGACCTGTTAGTGTAATCAAGGTATGAAATCTTGGTTAGAGTGATACGCGGCATCCTTGAATAAATGAGGAATCTTGGGCAAATGTCGGGAGCAGTACACACATCCTTGTTGCTCGAGGGTCTCTTTCCACAATCTGGCATTCTATTTTGAAGCAATTGGCTATCTTGTCGGAACTGTTGTCTGTAAAATGTGGGGAAATCATGAGGTCATTTCCTGATTACTGCAATATTTTGGTAACAGAGCCTGAAGTTGAATGTATGAGCTTCCTTTGTAAACAGATGCTGTTATCAGAATCTTTAATCTAGACATTAGTTCAAGACTACATAACTGAGCATAATTCCTGTAAATCATTTGCCATTTACATGCAAAATCGGCGAGCACTTTAGGATTTGGTCGAGAGGTTTCGCCATTTGGTTCATTGATACCTGGAACTGGTTCTGAAGTCTCAGAATATAATTTCATGTAAATAGTTGCCAAAGATAAAGAAGCTTCGGATGCACGCATTTTGTAGTCTTGCTATCCATTATTGTTTTTTCCCTTTTGACCGGGAAAAGGAAAAAAGACTGGTTGTTTGTTAATTCCATTCGTTTTTCATTCCCTTATTTCTTCTTTTGAAATACTCGATCTTCTTATTGATTCTGCACAATTGTAAGACTGGCAGGATGTATGGTATTTAACTTCGTTTTCTTCATTTCCTGTGAAATAGATTTTTCGTAAAAAAGGAAGGGGAATATGTCCGTTACATGTGAAGCACCAGGTTCGTCTCCATTTTGCCTAACATAATGTTCAAAATGGAAGTGCAAGAAAAATCAGGATCAAAGCCCTATATCACAAGATACTGTGATTAGTGGTTCCTGGGTGTGTTTGGTAGCATGTATGGACCTAACCTAGTTGTTCTCCTCTCATACATGCTAAGTGTAGACATGCTGAGTCCATGCAGTTGATGTTGTTTGGCAACGATGTATGCGCTGAGACATGCTGAGCTGAGACTTTGTTTGGTAGCCTGCATCTGTTTAGATATGCTGAACAATTTCGATTTCCGGATATTTTTTTGAATGGTGAAAAATTGAAAAAGCGTGAACAAAAATTTGAACATATTTTGAAATTTTAAACAAAATTTTGAATTTTAAACATTTTTAAAAATTTAAATATTTTTTGAATTTTTGATATTCTTTTCAGAAAATTTAACAAATTAAAATTATGTTTTTTTAAAAAAATAATTTTTTTTTTGAATATTTATAAAAATTCAAACAAATTTTGATTTATTTGAAATTCCAAACATTTTTTAAAAAAATTAGTTTTTTTGGAAGTCTGACCAATTTCTGAAAATTTAAACATATTTGACATTCTAAACATTTTCAGAAATTTAAACAAAATTTGAAATTGTGAACTATTTCGAGGGTCACGGCCAGCATAGCTGCCTCCATGCACCCTGTCTGGGGTGCATGAGATGGGCATGGCTGAGGGCCCTTTTATGCATGAGATGGGCATAGCCCAAATGAGCCCATGCACCCTACCAAACAAGCAAAAGTGGGTCGGACTGGGAACTTTTGCCCTCATGCACCCTCCATGCACCCTACCAAACACACCCTCAACTGTTCAGAAGGATTATGTTCTCTTTTATAGTCACTAAATTGTATGTTAACTCTTGGTTGTGATAGTCTGATCGGACCTGAATCGTACTTGTACTCTTGTTGAGTTTATCAGATATTAATAGATATCTTCTTGTTTTCTTACTGAACAACAACCAATCAGTATCAGTGATGGGATTATATACTAGTGGTTTCAAACATTTCAATAGAACATGGAAACCCAAAAATTTGAATGAAAAAAAAATCTCCATCATATTTTTAGATACGTTGTTTCCATATTTAACTCAGCATAATTTGAATTCTTATATTTGTGTGTTTTTGCAGACACTTCACATATCTGAAGTCAGAAGGTACTATAAGCTTGCTTCTGACGAGGCGAACCATCTTGATGCTTATTCAAAATGTAGACCGGTGATTGGAGATGGGGAGTGTTTCTACAGGAGCTTCATATTTTCGTACCTTGTAATCGTCCTCCCCTCTTTTCCTTATCATAGGATGTAGGTTTAGTTATTTAACTTTCTCTGTTTTCATGAACGTACAACAGGAGCAAGTTATTGATAGGCAGGACACACGTGAGGAACACCATCTCCTTAGAAGAGTGTCTACACAACGTGCAAATCTTCAATGGAACTCTGAGTTTTCCCGGAGCGGAAGAGTAAGTTCTCGCCTTCTCCATACTTGTTCTTTCTTGGATAAACATGCTTGCAAGGGATGATGATTCTATTCAGGTTACAATACACTTCAAGCAGCATCTGGCATCTCACTCTCTTTGTTTGTCATTTGCAGGAGATGCACAATTGCTTAACAGTAGTGGCATGCCATCACAGTTTTACACAATGTCGGCACAAACTCAAATTTGAAGCTTACTGTGAAGTTAACAACCGGATTGTAACCCCCGCAAAAAAAAAAGAAACCCGATTGTAACAATGACCTTAAGAGAAATTAACTTGCAAAGGAACAACGACAATATAACAGGGAAATAACATAATTTTATGCTTGTTTGAGCACTGGAACAATGCACACCTGCTGATTATTATTGTACAGTCACCTCATCATTCTCGTTCTGTTACTATGCTATAGTATATGCTTAATGACTGAAGCTTCTCAGGGAGTTGTCTTAGCTGTGTTCCTTTATATCTTGCCATTGATCAGTATTGTGCATGTATTATTGTAACCTATGGCATGTAATGATTATCAACTGTGAATAACTGAGTTGCTGATTCTTTCAGGCATTTAAGGAGCTGATTGAGAAAGTAATGAAATGGAAGAGCACGTTATCAACTAGCAGGTTTTTGATTCTCTTGGTTTTCTGAAATTCCATCAAAGTATTGTAGCTGAATGCATTCCAGCTCACTGACATGATATGTGCCATTTTTAGTCGCCGTAAAGAGAAACTTCTCAAGTTCTTCAGCACGTATGATACGACGCAAGACAGTGAGAAAAAAACACCCTTGATGTTAGATTTCTTTCTGTTCATCCTAATTCATGTTCTGACACATTTTATTGGTTAGTTTTTGTTTTCCTCGGATTACTAGTAGCTATCCAGATATGCTCGCACAGGGAGGTGTATGAACCGATTATACAAGGGCCCGGAGGAAATTACAGTCTGGAAGTTGTCAGTATCAGCATCTCCTCCCTTACATTACGTGTCGTGCTGAATTTCCAGTGCATCCATTGTTGGATACACGGCACTCATTTTACCTGACTTCTTGTTGCACAAACAGTGGTGCTTGCAGCACGTCATTCCAGCTCGTGTGTACACGGACCATGTTATGATGGTGGCTTTGGCCAGAGCGCTTGAGGTCCCCCTCAGAGTGGAATCACTCCAACGAGGATATGCGCCAGATATCTACACTGGTCCTGGAGTTCCCTGTCCGGGCGTGACCCTGCTGTATACGGGTAATCACTACGACATCCTCTACCCACGCGCTCCTTCTGCTGGGAGTTCAAGTCATCAGGCTTCCCAGAGAGAACATCCTGGTGATCAGAGTTCAAGTCATCAGGCTTCCCAGAGAAAACATCCTGATGATCAGAGTTCAAGTCAACGGACTTTCTAGAGAGAACATCCTGCTGATCAGAGTTCAAGCCAACAGATTCCGCTGGATTATGAGTTGGGCTGCTGCCGTTGAATGAGAGCGATGCTGAGTTTAGTGGTAGAGTAGATGCACCGGTGAAGTTGGGGTATGCATAGCATATTACTTGTGCATTCTTCTTCTGCTGGCTGATACACGGTGAACGTTCTGTGATCACATTTGTACTTCTCAATTGTGTTTTCAAAATTTGAACATGGGCATGATATCCGTTTTTTGTTTTTTGTATATTCTGGAAGACACAAATATTGCACTTGTTTGGACATGTCTCTTTGGTGGCTTGCCGTTTTGTTTACAACAATGTGGATGATGACATTATCCTTGTTTTCACATTTATATTAGTCACTTATAAACAAGGCTGGGTTAAGTTGAGTTGTTCTGCTGCTGATGGCAATACAAGCCAATAGATCTCACATGCAAAAATTCAACAGATTTTTCTAGGTTAATGTTGAGCTGGGGCTGCTGCCTGCATATGAATGAATACGGTAATGAAGCAGAGATGCTTTTCCATTCTTTCTTGGGTTGGCAAATATACATACTGCTGATGACACTGGATTGATCAGTTGTCATATTTACAGGGATGAATACAACCGATTAAGTAGTTTCATGATTGGTTTATTTGTGATTCTTTCTATCTCTGCTAGTTACCCTGCTTGTGTCTGAACCTGTATGATAAGCTAATATATTTTCCAGGAATGGCTTGGGAAACTGTTTCTGCAACAGTAAATAGTAGAGTGTAGGATTGTACTTATATGTCATGCACCTTCGGACTGTTCCAGTCATATGAAGAAGTTTTTCTGTTATAATTTGTATTGGTACCAGACATCAACATCTGGAGGTTCAGAATTGGTGCAGTCCTGACTCCTGAGATAAGGATGAGGGAAAGAGAGGGAAGCAGTTGGTGCATTGCTAGGAAACCCGCCATGAGTGCTCGATCTCGAAACACTCATTACGGGACAAAAGCCTGGCAACACAAACTAGAGTAGCAAAACCGCTAAACGCGACACCTCCAACCAACAGCAGGCAGCAACATCCAAGTTACGCAGGAAGATCAGTCTACAAACCATGGAAACAAAAAAACCTAACACAGCCAAAAGAGAGTCACAACACATGACCAGCCACAACAGAGGAAAAGATGAGGTCATCCCTCAGCGAAGTGACCCACTCCCAGTGCAACGACTGGTGATTTCATCTGCCGAAAAAGTGCCGTAGCTTCATACATCAACACACGAACCCCGCCTTGGAACACATACTTGTCTGCGCCTTTGAGTAAACCTGCTCAATACATCATGAAAGATTCACAAAACCCTGGACACAAATTGGTAGGATAATTTTGGTGGAAGGATATTATGAAATTAATGCCTACTTATAAACAGTGGCGGAGCTTGGCCCAAATAATTGGGTGGGCCAGCTGAAGAAAACAAGTAATGGGCTTGGGTTTTCATGGCCCAAAAGTAGTCATACAATAGAGAAAATTCCTGGGCTGGGCGGGCCACGGCCCACTCAGCCTTGCTGTAGCTCCGCCACTGCTTATAAAAGATTTGTTGTCTACAAACCTGGCTTCAGGGCACCGGGCGCGTCATCGCCAAGAAGATCATCAGGAGCGCCGCGCGCGTGACGGCTTTGGTCACGGAAACGACCGTGGTCGCTCCCCTCCCCAGACGCAGCGCACCACCTCGTGTGACATCATCGAGATTAGGCCAACCTCCATGGTCCCAGACTGGCTCAGGCGGCTGGGTCCTTGCTTCGGGGAAAGAATCTCACCCACGCCTCCGATGTCAACACCTCCCAGCGCCCGGCTGCCATCGCCGATTCCTGCAGTAGAAGCCTCCCCTGCACCGGGCGGCCCTCTGGCTGCCCCTGATATGCTGATCGATGTGGCCACGCCAAGCAACGCGAACACGTCCATCTTCGTCCCGCTCCAACCACCCCTGCTGACAGCCCCAAGCTCCACTCCCCCAAGACCTCCAGCTGCCAGACGCAAGACCCTTGCAGGTGTCGTCGGCTTCTCTCTTGGAAGGCGCAGCCCACGCCTCAAGGCAAAGAACCGCACCATGCCCATTGCGCAGATGGCGGAGCGCCTTCTCTGTCAGAGGTTGGGCATTGTGGGCGAACGCGAGATGATCACTGAAGATGCGATCAGCAAATATGTGGCCCTGTTCAGCAAATATGAAGGCGAGATGTTCACTAAAGTTGCATGGCAATATATCTCGGAATGGCTATGGAAATGCCATGATAGGTAGGTATAGTGGCTGTTTTGAGGAACAATATGGTGGCTGTTTTGAGGAAGGATATATAGTGGGTTTATGGCACCGACGAAAGTTGCGCGGTACAAGAGAGGCTAGCAATGGTGGAAGGGTGAGAGTGCGTATAATCCATGGACTCAACATTAGTCATAAGAACTCATATACTTATTGCAAAAATCTACGAGTCATCAAAACAAAGCAATCAACGTATGCTCCTAGGGGGGAGGTTGGTAGGAGTTAACCATCAGGCGCCCCCGACCTCCACACAAAGGTTGGCACTCTACAAATACCTCATGCTCTAACTTCGTCACATAGCGGTTCACCATACGCCACACAAAGGTTGGCACTCTACAAATACCTCATGCTCTAACTTCGTCACATAGCGGTTCACCATACGTGCATGATACGGGAATCACTAACCTTTACACAAGTATTTCTCAATTTCATAATAACTCCACTATCATGACTCTAATATCACTATCCTCATGTTTCAAAACAATTATCAAGCGTCCAACATCTCATTCTATTCAATGCACTTGGTGTGAATTTTTTTACTACATTGACATTGGATGTTTATCATGTGCAGACTAGTTTCTTTAGCCTAAACACTTTACCATGCTGTTTTAATAGACTCTCAAATAGATATAAGTGAATCATGGGAGTTCAACAATTTCTACAAAATATTACCACCACCGTGCTCTAAAAGATATAAGTGAAGCGCTAGAGCAAAAACTATTCAACTCAAAAGATATAAGTGAAGCACATAGAGTGTTCTAATAATTTCTAGGCCATGTTTAACTCTCTCAAATAGGTGTGTCCAGTAAGGATGATTGTGGCAAACTAACAAGCAAAGACTCAAATTTTACAAGATGCTCCAAGCAAAACACATATCATGTTGCGAATAAAAATATAGCTCCAAGTATAGTTACCGATGGATGAAGACGAAAGATGGGATGCCTTCCCGGGGCATCCCAAGCTTAGGCTTTTGATTATCTTGAATTTACTTGGGGTGCCACGGGCATCCCCAAGCTTAGGCCTTTGCTACTTCTTGTTCCATAGTCCATCAAAGCAATACTCAAAACTTGAAAACTTCACAACACAAAACTTAGACAAAAATTCTCGTGAGCTCCGTTAGTATGAAAAAGCAAACCACTACTCAAAGGTACATCAATGAATTCATTCTTTGTTTATATTGGTGTTAAACCTACTGTACTCCAAGTTCTCTATGGTTCATATACTCCAATATTTCTCATAGATGCATCGGAATAAGCAAACAACACACGAAAAACAGAATCTGTCAAAGACAGAACAGTCTGTAGTAATCTACAGGGTTCGCCTACTTCTGGAACTCTAACAAATTCAAACTAAATTGGTAAATTTGCGCAATTTGTCTACCAATCGGCAGCAAAACGAATCAACTAAAAATCACGCTCCAGTAAAATCCCACGACTACTTTAGCGAGCGCTAACGATTCTGTTTTTCACAGCAAGATCATATAAACTTCACACAAGTCTTACCAAAGGTTCTACTTGGCACAAACACTAAACAAAACATGAAACCACATCTAATCAGAGGCTAGATGCAATATTTATTCCCTAACAGCAACGAAAACAAAAAACATAAAATTGGGTTGCCTCCCAACAAGCGCTATCGTTTTACGCCCCTAGCTAGGCACGATACAAGATAGATCTAGGTATTGCCATCTTTGGAATGCAATCCATAAGTGGCTCTCATGATAGATTCATATGGTAATTTGATTTTCTTTCTAGGAAAGTGTTCCATTCCTTTCCTTAATGGAAATTGGAATCTAATATTTCCTTTCTTCATGTCAATAATTGCATCAATCGTTCTAAGGAAAGGTCTATCGAGAATAATAGGACATGAAGGATTGCAATCTATATCAAGAACAATGAAATCTACGTGCACATAATTCCTATTGGCAACAATAAGAACATCATTAAGTCTTCCCATAGGTTTCTTAATAGTGGAATCCGCAAGATGCAAATTTAAAGAACAATCATCAAGCTCATGGAACCCTAGCAAATCACACAAAGTTTTTGGGATATTGGAGACACTTGCACCCAAATCACACAAAGCATAGCATTCATGATCTTTTATTTTAATTTTTATAGTAGGTTCCCACTCATCATAAAGCTTTCTAGGTATAGAAACTTCCAACTCAAGTTTTTCTTCATAAGATTGCATCAAAGCATCAACTCTATGTTTAGTGAAAGCTTTATTTTGACTATAAGCATGCGGAGAATTTAGCACAGATTGCAACAAGGAAATAAAATCAATCAAAGAGCAATTATCATAATTGAATCCCTTGAAATCCAAGGTAATGGGTTCATCACTATGCAAAGTTTTTATCTCTTCGTTCCCACTTTTAGCAATTTTAGCATTAAGATCTAAAAACTCCGAATCATTGGGACACCTTAAAGCAGAATCATCTCCAATCCTATTCTCATCAAGATTAATACTAGAAAACAAGATCTAATAGGAGACACATCAATAACTTTCAGTTCTTCATCTTTATTTTCATGATCTTCCGGTTTAGCAGCCATCTTATTAATCAAGGTGGACTGTTTATCCGAAATTTGGGCAATTAAGTTCTCAAGATGAGCAAACTGAGATTTCAAGCCATAAAATTCCTTAGACATATCATCAAGGTCCTTATTCATATACTCCATAAACTTTTTCTGTTCTTTAAGCTCACTTCTGAAGAAGTCATTATGCTCAAATTGTATAGTCATAAAATGTCTAACATTGTTTTCAATCTCCTCCAGCCTCTTGAGGTGAGGGTCAACACTAGAAGGAAGAGCCATAGTGACAAGCAAGCAATCCAACACACACAAGCAAACAAGAAGCAAGCGAACGATAAACACACGGCGGAAGAAGGGTGAATAAAATGGCAAGGGTGAAGTGGGGGAGAGGAAAACGAGAGGCAAATAAATATAATGCGAAGATTAAGGGTTTGCGATAGGTACTTGGTATATGACTTTTGCGTAAGCCTCCCCAGCAACAGCGCCAGAAATTCTTCTTGCTACCTCTAGAGCTTGCGTTGTATTTCCTCGAAGAGGAAAGGGAGATGCAGCACAGTAGCGTAAGTATTTCCCTCAGTTTTTAAGAACCAAGATATCAATCCAGTAGGAGACCACGCGCGAGTCCCTCGCACCTGCACAAACAAATAAGAACTTCGCAGCCAACGCGATAAGGGGTTGTCAATCCCTTTACGGTCACTTACGAGAGTGAGATCTGATAGAGATGATAGTTTATATTTTTGGTATTTTTGGTTTAATAAAACAGCAAATAAAAGCGGTAAAAATAAAGTAGATGTAGATTGATATGTTGAGAATAGACCCGGGGGGCATAGTTTTCTCTAGTGGCTCTCTCATGATAGCGATATTCTAACTGTCGAGCAATTGATAGAAAAGCGAATAATTATGAGACTATCTAGGCATGATAATTGTATATAGGCATCACGTCTGAGACAAGTAGACCGAAACGATTCTGCATCTATTACTATTACTCCACACATCGACCGCTATCCAGCATGCATCTAGTGTATTGAGTTCATACGAACAGAGTAACGCCTTAAGCAAGATGACATGATGTAGAGGGATAAACTCAAGCAATATGATGTAAACCCCATCTTTTTATCCTCGATGGCAACAATACACAATACGTGCCTTGCTGCCCCTACTGTCACTGGGAAAGGACACCGCAAGATTAAACCCAAAGCCAAGCACTTCTCCCATTGCAAGAACTATAGATCTAGTAGGCCAAACCAAACCGATAATTCGAAGAGACTTGTAAGGATATTATGAACACACATAAAAAGTTCAGAGAAGAACCAAATATCTTTCATAGATAACCTTGATCATAAACTCACAATTCATCGGATCTCGACAAACACACCGCAAAAAGAGATTACATCGAATAGATCTCCTCGAAGACCGAGGAGAACTTTGTATTGAGATCCAGAGAGAGAGAGAAGAAGCCATCTAGATACTAGCTATGGAGCCGAAGGTCGGAGGTAAACTACTCACAACTCATGGTGAGGGCGATGATGATGATGATGAAGGTCTCCGTGATGGATCCCCCTCCGGTGGAGCTCCGGAACAGGATCCAATATGGGATCTCCACGGGAACAGAAGCTACGGCGGTGGAATTAGGGTTTTCTCTCTGCGTATGGAGTTTCTGGGGTACATGGATATATATAGGAAGAAGGAGGGCACCAGGGGCCCCACGAGGCAGGGGGCGCGCCCTGGGAAGGGGGGCGTGCCCCCCCCCCACCCTCGAGGGCAGCCCCTCTGTCCCCTGACTTGGTCCCGAAGTTTCCCGTGCGTGATTTTCTCCAAAAATATCTCTCGCGAAGATTTCATTCCGTTAGGACTCCGTTTGATATTCTTTTTCTGCAAAACCCTGAAATAGGCAAAAAAACAGCAATCTGGACTGTGCCTTTGGGTTAGTAGGTTAGTCCCAAAAATGATATAAAAGTGAATGATAAAGCCCATTAAATATCTAAGACTTCATAAATAATAGCATGGAACAATAAAAAATTATAGATACGCTGAGACGTATAATTACGTTGGTGGCGGGCTTTGCTACACCTACGTAATAACTATTACAAAACGTACGATATGAGCTGATGTGGGCTGATTTGGTTGGAAGAGAAAAAATGCCAGTTTTCCTTTCGCCACTGGCGACTGCAACCCTAGCCGCCGCTAGGGCCGATCTTCCAACTCCGTTCTCCGGCGGTTCCCCTCCGCCGGCGACCTCGGTCGTCGGTGGTGAGGGGGGCCGCCGGATTCACGCGTGTGGATCAATTTTACTTCTTTATAGTTTAGATTTTTAGGTTGTTCATCATCTTTGCTTCAGTGGTGACGATGACGGCGCTGAATAAAGAATCTTCGGATCCTTCCCTGACGAGGCCATCGGTCCTATGGTTGCGGATGGATTTGGAAACCAGTCTGTTCAAGCAAGGATGGTGTGGCGGCGGCGGCATCCTCGTGGTGGATCTGTGTCCTCGGGCTCTGCCGTTGCGACGACGTTTCCTCCAGCGTCGACTTGGAGCTTGGGAGGTATTCCAAAAGCGGATGCAGATTGTGGTCTGCATCGACGACATCTGGAAGGCGGAATATCTGCTGGGCTCATGGTTCGTGGATGGCAGATATGGTTTCCTCCTTCGGCGTCTTAGTCGTGGTGAGGTGCTAGATCTGGAGTTCGATGGCGTGTCCGGGGTGTTGCCCCGGTCTGATTCGTTCAATGATAAGGGCTTCACTTTTAGTGAGCCACCTTGGAGGTCCGCAAAGCTGCATATCAGCGATGGAGCCGCGTCGAGCACGGGTGAGGTGGTGATTCGTCATTCTTTTCTTCGGTGGCTGCTGTGGTGGTGCCGGAGGCAGTTGACAAGCGTTGGTGTCAAGCTTAAAGATGTTCTGCTATCTTTTCAATTTTGTCATGTCGGTCTTTACGTGATTGTACTTTATTCGTTATGATATGAATAAGACACGTATTACCATGAAAAAAAAGGCCTGGCCCACCCCCTGAAAATCAGGGGAGGGGGGCGATTAGGGAAGTTACATAGCTTCACGTAACAAGCTACGTAGGTGTAGCATTTTTCTTGTTGATGGTGTTGCATCATGGCTGCGGGGATTTCTTTCCAGCTAGCCCCTACCTTGCTCGTCATGCATGCACAAGCAACACAAACACGCAATACGAAAGAGAAATACTCACTCCGTGCCGAAATATATGTCACTGGAGAAGTTGAACTATGTCGAAATATACTTTCCAGCTGCCTCCTCCTCCTCAAGAAAAAAAATTACGGTTCCTGTCTCTCACCGGCGCCGGCGCAGCTCCGCCTCGTCTCTTGTGGCCCTAGGGCCATGAAGGTGCGGTGGATCCTGGCAAGGGCCGGCGGGAGGGCTCCGTTTTTAGTTGATTTTTTCAATCTTGCTAGGGTTTGTGTCCTGCTTAAGAAGGCGAGACGGCGACGGCTCCCTGAAGATGGAATAAAGGTCTCCCCGCCTAGCCCTCATTCCGGCGGTGCGTCTAGCATCGTTGGTGGGCATGTGGAGTTGTGTCTCCGGCAGATCTATCTTTGGTGGATTTTGTTCAGCTCTCGTCGTTATTCTACGTTCGTGTGTCTTTGGTTTCAATCCTTTCGGTCTACGTTATTTTTCATCGACGATGGTTGCTGTTCTGGGGTGCTGGTCCTATGTGGCCTTAGCACGACGACTTCTCGACTGTCTACTACAACAAGTTGTGTCTGACTCCGACGATGGAGGGGTGATAACGGCGGCGCGCCTTCGGCTCGCTTCAGTGCTTGTAGTCGTCGCTAGGTGGTCTATGGATCTAGGCGTAATTTTTATTTCTGGTGTTCGTTGTACCGCAATGATTGAAGATGAATAGATTGGAATGTTTCTTGAAAAAAAAACTACGCACGACATATATTCCGATACAGAGGGAGTAGCACACTAGTACTTTCCGTGTGGGCGACTGCGTGCCGCTGCCGCTGCCGCTTACCGTGCATGCTTGCCGCTGTCGCCTGCAGTACGTGCGTACTTGCTTGCCGCCGCAGCCTGCCACTTTGCTCGTGTGCATCACTTTGCGACAAATTTGACAATTTTGATCTGTCGGCGTAATCAATTCACGGAATGAACTATCTGCGAAACTATTTCACAGCCATGATCTTTTTGTCTAGCGCCTGCCTCAAAGGCGCTGCACCCTACTGTGCAACGCCTAGCTCAGGGGCGTTGCACGCTCTGAGACAGGCGCTGCACAGGAGGCTGCCACATTCCAACAGTAGGGTGCAGCGCCTTTGAGGGATGCACTACATAAAAAGGTCATGGCTGTGAAATAGTTTCGTAGATAGTTCATTCCGTGAATTGATTACGCCAACAGGTCAAAATTGTCAAATTTGCCTCACTTTGCTCGTGTGCTGCTGCGGCTCGCTGCCGCCCCGCGCCACGGAGACCTCCTTCCGAGTTAGTCAAGCGGATTCTAGTCTTGAAAAGAACACAGCCCGTACGTACGTGGTGAGACCGGATTGCCTGGGTGGCGCAGACATCTAGCTTCCTTGCACTGCTCGGATTCCGAGTCCGAGTACAGAGCGAGAAGGTCATCGTCCGAGTAGAGAGCTAGTGCGTAGTGTATAGAAAAGGCAACGATGACACACTTTGCCCCAACGGCTTTCACTAGGCAACGAAATCTCCGAGAGAGGCCATCGCGAGCAACCAACCTTCTCCGCGAGAGTAGGTCGCGAGACCTCTGCTCGTAAATCGATCGGCCCCTCGCGCGACGACCAAGAACATGGAGGCGAGGCAGCATGCCGGCGGCGTGGCCCCGTGCGCCAACGGCTGCGGGTTCTTCAGTGGCGGCGCGGCCACAAACGATCTCTGCTCCAACTGCTACAAGGAACGGCAGCTGCTGGACCTCATGGCCTTTGATGGCGCCGTCATGTCCGGCCTCAGGTCGCTGAGGCTGACGAAAGCTGGAGGCGAGGAGGAGACGCCCGAGAGAACGGCGGGGGCGACCAAGAACCGACGCAATGCGTGCCAGCAAAACGCGGGGCTGCTGGGATTTGTGTGCCGGTGGTGGGCCACGGCCACCTGCTGCGGCGCGCACCGCCATGCCGACGCACACGTCTGCTTCTTCGACTACAAGGCAGCCGGCCGCGCGCAAGAACCCGCTTCTTGTCCCGCACAAGATGGCGAGGATTTCTTTTTCTTAAGAAAAGGAGGTTAAGCTTCAATCCATGCAAGCAGCCATTTTTATTAATTATTTCACAAAGGTTTGACAAGAATATACATCAATCCACCCGAAGCCATTACTCACACCTACAAACTCGATAATGTGGAGTGCTCTCATTCCCCATTTATCTAAAATCGGTGTCGTCGCCAATTCATCGACATAACATATCGAGACAAATAGTCGGTGCAGTAGACCTAAAGCGCACGCCACATGCACATGTTTTAGAAGCCGCCATCATCATCGGACCACTGACCTATCTTCCGAAGAGAGAACCACGTCATCCTTGTCAGTCCGGACATCAAGGATTTGAATGCTTGCTTCTACCCACGACATGTACCTCACGCTATGCTGACTCTTGCAGGAGACGCCCCAGAGATGAACTGTGGAATTAGTATGTGTTTGTTTGCGTCGCCGTTGTTTCTACCTTTGTGACGAGGAGGATGTGTATAATAACTAGCTAAACGATGCGCCTGTATTTTTTCCATCAAGTTAAACTCATACAAATATCCATTACGTTCTTCGCAAGTTGGTACGCATCATGCATTTGGATGATAAACTGCCCAAATGTCTCATCCGATCTACTCCCTCCGTTCCTAAATATTTGTCTTTTTAGACATTCAAATGAACTAGTACAACATATGGATCTATGTAGACATATTTTAAAGTGCGGATTTACTTATTTTACTCCATATGTAGTCACTTGTTGAAATATCTAAACAAAACAAATATTTAGGAATGAAGAGAGTAACTCCTATGCTATTTGATTAATCAAACCAGGAAATAAAAATAAAAAATCCCATGAATCTGCGCAAAATCCAACAGGGTGAAAGTTAGATCGAGTTATTTCTCATTTAGATGAGAGCTAGCCATATATGCTCTAAATTGCCAAGTTTTGCTGGTCAATCAGTCCACCACATCCATATCCAATCGGCTAATCTTCTTTTTCTATCACTAGTTACCGCCGCACGTACGTCATACACGTAGTTAGAACAATATATCACTAACCATAGTTTAAAATCACAAGATTTGGGTCACCTTAACAATAGAATTTTTGCTGGATTTGCATCCATGCTTGGGCCAGCCTTTGCGCGCAAGTGCTCCATCCGTAGCTCTTCATCCTTGCACCCACATGCATGACATGCACCGAACCACACACTACATCTGCTGCGCTTGCCCGATAGCAGGAGAAGAAACTATTCCCTCCCTAAAGAAATATTAAGAGTAAAATACTTTTATATTTCTTTACTGTGCGAGTAATTACGAATGACAACAATAACAACAACAAACTGTAACACAACATGCAACAGTAAAATAGCTAAAAAAAACACATTGTTCGCGCTCGGGCGACACGGGAGGAGCCCCAAAACCTAGCCGCCAGGTCCGGCAGGACCTCCCTCCACTACTAGAATCGATATTTATGCCGAGTTCCCAATAAACTCGGCAGAGCACTTATTAAACACGGCAAAATCTTCACTGAGTGCCAAACTCGGCGCAGCGCACTTGGCTGGATGAGGCCCGGCAATCATTAATACTGTCGGCATTCTATCAAGAACTCGGTGCATATGTCAACAATGTTTGCCGAGTTCTTGCCGAAAAAACTCGGCGAACCTCACCGTCCGAACAAACGCGTCGTTAACAGACTTACCACGTGGCACAAACGTTCACCGAGGTTTTTCATCCTAAAACTCGGCGAAGCCTCACCAATTGAAATAATCCACGTGGCAGAACACATTGCTAGTACAAAAAATCTGACAGGTTCATCATTCAGCAGAACTGGGCAATTTGTTTGCCGAATTCCACACTCGGAAAACATGTAACCAATTAGGGTGTGCGGCATGTCACAGCGTTATTACCCAGTGCCAAACTTCGCCCGGTTCTTAGAACATAAACCTGGCAAAGAATTTACCGAGTTTGCAACTCGGCAAACCCCAACCAATAAGGGATCGCCACGTCGCACCGTTTTTAGACGGCGAGTGCCCGAGTTTTCATGTGGCACATCGACGAGAGCTAAACCATAGCTCTCTGTCCTTGGCTGAAGCGAGCACGCGCAATGCCCTGTCCAAGGCCTTCGGTGCCTATCAGACCACACGAGTAGTGATGTCAGCACCACCACAAACTCCCACCGCACACGCGAAAGGAAGACGTTGCTCTCGAGCACACCCCGGGCAGAGCCAACCTTACCTACCCGAAGCACCAATTCTAATCCGCATCGGGCACATATCTGGCCTGTCTGAGCACGAACCCTAGCTGGCCGCAACTCGCATTGTCTGCCGAGGAGCTCCCCTGGCCAATCCAGATCGGGGCTGAGCGAGCCACCCACAACGATGTGCACCACCATCCCGACGTCGCCTAGCACACGGCCCAAGTCCCCACCCCGCCGAGGCATGGCTGGAGAGCCTCCATGCTACGACACCCGTCGCCAGTGCCACATCCTGTCGCGACCACCCCACCCACCCCGAGACCAGCGCGCGAAGAGCTGACGAAGCCCCACCGCCGCCGGGCGCCAGGCTTTGCCCGGCCACGTCATATGGCGGCTGCAAGGGAGGAGGCGCGGGGTGGAGGGAGCTTGTGGCGACGGTGGCTGGGCTGCCCTCCCCATCACACGCATGGCGATGAGGGAGGGGAAGGTTTTTTTTATGGTTCCTATTGTTTTTCTAGCTTCCGTGAAAAATGTTTCTGAGAATTTTAGTACTTTAAAAACAAGTTACAATGCTTAAGGTATTACAATCGACACTTTATCTAGGCACTATGAAAAATTGCTAGGATCATGGCACTCATGATATAGCTAGTTGGATTCGGCAATAATAGCGCTTGCGGTTTGCTCCCTCCCGAAACACATGTCATGCTAATCGTCATTGTTGATATTAATGTCTTTGTTGTCGTTGATTGCTTCAGTGTAGCATTTTGGCTATGTGCTTCCAAAATGTTTCAATTGTTTCTTAAGATTTGATGTAATTTATGCCAACTTGATATTAATCCATTGCTCCGTATCGAAAAAATATTGATGTATATTATCATATAATAATAATTGTAATAGAGTGGCAAGAAGAAATTAAACACTTGGTTTTGGTTGGGAGCATACGGCGGTGAATGCAATTACTCATCCAAATGCATCATCTTATAAGATGCTCAACAATCCTACTCAATCGAATATATAAATCCCAAGCATGCAAAGTGTGCAAGATCTTCTATAGCAAGGAAGGAACAAGAATTTAGCCTAATTAATTCTACCATGGATCAAACGGACACTAGCTTAGTTGAATCATTTTCTATCAGGGCTCAGCTAGGAAGACGCGGGTCCACGAGGAAGGCTGCGTGAAATTTCTGCTTCAACCGACCAGCAAAGCGTGAAAGGATGGAGCACTGACCAATGGTTGTGGCCGGAAACGGAAACCACCTATTTGCAGGAGGAAGAAGACGCGGTGTGGTAGTCTGGTAGCTCTTTTGACTCAACCATGCAAGCATTTCCATGTTGCTAGTGCTAGTACGTATACTCGGCTGGTGGTCTGGAACGACGGGTCTCTTTCTCTTACCCACCACCTTCTCTCTCTCTCTCTCTCCATTCACATTTACTACCTCCCTCGTGCATCCTTCCTCCTTTTCCTGCATGTAGCTAGTTAGCACAAGACTAAGTAGAGTGGAAATCAAATCAAATCACTGTCAAGATGAACAAAAGTGAAAAATCGAATCAGTCATGGCACAACTAGCTGATCACGCTCGAGATAATGCATGTGAACGGCACTTCGGCAAACCAACATTCTCCAAAACTGGCGGAAATCATACGGTTCAAAAAGTAAGTAGAAATCACAAGCCGGGAGGGGAAGTGTGGTAAGTGAAAGAGTAGCAAATTATTTTCGGGGTTCTACTATTATGAAACACAAAGTTTCTTTGTAGCTCAGGCTACGTGGTACCCCTTATGTTATAGGAGAAGTGATACTAGATGGTTTTACGTTACTTAATTCCATCTCCAACATCGTTTCATAATGAACACAAGCTAGGTCAATCATGGTTCATGGAGAGGAAGCCTCCGCGAAATTTCTGCATCAACCAGCCACCAGAGCGTGAAAGGATGTCTGTGGCCGGGCAAGGCGTAAACGGAAACCAACTATTTGCAGCCGGAAGAGGACGTGGTGTGGTGTGGTGTGGTAGGCCGGTAGCGCTTTTGCCGCAACCATTCAAGCATCTCCATGCTGCTACTACGTACTCAGCTGTCAAGAGGCACGTTCCCACTCTATCACACCCACCACCTTCTCTCTCTCTCTCTCTCTCTCTCTCCCTCCTGTTCACATTTGTTGCCTCCCTCATGCATCCTTCCTCTTTTTACTGCCTGCAGCTAGCTAGCACAAGGCTAACTATAGTGGAAATTAAATCAAATCACTGCTAAGAAAAATTAGAGTGAAATATCAATTCATACATGGCACGACTAGCTGTTCAGCGTTCGAGATAATGCATGTCGAGAGGCATGGCTACGGTGCAGATAGAGTTCTAGACCAACACAGAAAGGAGAGGCATGAGATCTGGGCAATACCCATTGGTTCCTGGTTGTATCTACGTCTTATATGGAAAAATATTAAAAATGTCAAAATAGTTTAGAAGTTGTTTTAGAATAAACTTGATTTTCTTTCGACTAGTATATAAATTTTCACGAATAAAAAACCAGAGTTGAATTCATTTTTTTCTATTATATGTAACTATTCACACTATTTTGGCCAAAAATGTGTTTTTTTAAAGAAGTCAACGGGTTTTTTTTTGGAATTTTTTTCACAAGTACAATGTAAGGTCAAGTTTTTCTTAACAATATTTTCAGAATATATTGACTTTTTGTTTAATTACTATTTTTTTCATATAAGATCTAGATACACCCATAGACCAAATGGTCCGAGTCCCATGAGATCTTAAGTAGTAACTAAAACTCGTAGTACCTATACTATATTTATACTAGTGTGATGGATTAATTGATCCAGCATTACCAGCGCAGCCAACACAGTTGGTATATCGAGATTATATCGAGAGTGTATAACCGCCGAACGACTAATACCACCGCCAGAACGAGCCGCTGACGCCTCTCCTCATCAAGTTTGCGAGACCGCGAACGAGCAATACTGCCGCTAGAACGAGTCCTTGATGCCGCTCCTGTACTGGAGCCGGCTTGACCTTGTCAATATGAGTCAGGAAGTTTTCATGCACGTGCCTCTAAGGACCAGTGCGCTGGAGCCGCAGTAGTCGTTGTTGAACCATTGCATCCCCTTCAGACTTGTGATTTCCAGTTATTTTTTGAACCGTATGATTTCCACCAGTGTTGGAGAATGTGGGTTTGCTGAGGTGGCATCCACGTGCATTATCTCGAGCATGGTCAACTAGTCGTGCCATGTCTGATATGATTTACACATTCGTCCATCTTGGCTGTGATTTGAGTCGATTTCCACTGTATCTAGCCTTGTGCTAGCTAGGTGCAGGCAAGAAAAAGAGGAAGGGTGCATGAGGGAGGCAGTGAATGTGAACAGGGGAGACAAAGAGTAAGAAGGTGGGAACAGACGTTTGCATGGTTTCCTTTTACGGGCAGGCCTAGCCACAACCATGGTCAGTGTTCCATCCTTTCATGCTTTGTTGGTCGTCAAAGCAGAAATCTCACGGATCCTTCCTCTAATTTCTTCAATTTTTGCCAACAATGGATGATCGTAGGGTGATTTTTTTTTTCTACTACGTTTCCCACCAATGGATGCCCAGAGGAAGTAGTATTTAAGCTCTGAAGTGTTGCGAGTGATTTGTGATTCAAATCCGTATCTAGATATGTTAAGGCGGGTTTGGGGGGAATGTATGTTTCTCCTACCAGCTGATGGCATTCCCTCATCTTCTCAGTTATGTTTTCTCTCTCCAATTTGTTGCACTTGAAAGGTGCCTATTCGCGCTTTCTTTCCTGCCGAGACTTTGGTTGTTTTGCCCTATCAACCTCCAATCAGGAGGCCCTCTAGCGGTATTCGGGGGTGACCATTGTCTTTGTGATGTTGGGGGCATTACTTGGCCAGCTCCTGGTGAAATCAGCCCGAATCAGGGGCTTCTTTCCGGGGCTGGAACGAAGACTTCTCTGTATATGATGAAATCAGCCTAATTATCGACATCATTGGTGTACATATTTTTAGCAGTATTCAGTGAACTTGCGCAAATTATCTTCTAGTATAATCCAAAGATGGACTGTGGGAGTATGTTCTGCCAGTTTTATAGTTTGTCTCTGTTCAGACTGGCTGTTGTGATTTGCGCTAAGAGTTTAATATGTTTCGTGTTTTTGGTCATCTTTCACTGTTTATAACAATGAAACACCATTTTAGTAGTCAATCTTCATCACATGATGTTTATCGATATTAGATTCTCATCTTTTGGATTGACCGGTAGAGTTCACTATGAATGTGGAAGCAATAGTCACATCAATTACAGCCCAAACAATAGAGAAATGAAAGAGGAAATAAATAATAAAAACACAAGAACAAATCTAAGTGGTTGTCTAAATATGGAGACACTTCTAAGCTCATGATCAGCATCCAACCAGCCTCAGCTTCAAGTCACCATACATGTATCCAACACATGAAAAATTGAAATCCCTCCGTCCCTACTAATATGTTAAAAAAAATCACATGTTAGGAAACTAGAGTTTTAGACATAGCAATATAGGAGTACAAATTTAGGTCACAGTAATTGACGAAAGAAAATTATAGGTAATCATTCCTCGAAAAACAAAGCAAGGTAACCTAGAGCTAAAAAATGTGTAAACATATTGGACATATTACCCTCATGAAGAAAATGAGGCCATCCCAGTTAACTGCATGCATCTGAGCAAATTCGCAAAAAACTAAAAATTAAAAGATGAAAGAGACATGAGCTAACTAGCCCATTTGATTGTTCTAAAAGTGAAAATATCACAATGTAATGACATCTGATATTAACGATCAGAATACTAGGAGAGACCGTGTATTGAGCGTACCTCATGCTTAGGTTTCTTGTGGTGTGACCAGCCTATCAGGGTTCAAGTCCAAGACTTGACACTAGTGCTTGCATTTTTCTAGATTTATTTCAGACTTTTCCGCGATGTTCTGCATTTTTTCTAGATTTATTTTAGGTTTTTCGGCGATGTTTGTTCAGTGGGAGGAGAGGTTCCCCTTGACTACGAAGCACATGTGGCGTCGGCTCAATATCTTAGTGCAAGAAGAGTTGTCATGAGCAGATGAGCTACATGACGTACGTGCATGACAAGCCTCCTCCTCCGATGGAAGCCTCTAACTTGGATTCCCTGTTATGCTTGAAACTTGACTTGGGTGTTGATCCATGCAAGGGCAAGACGATTTTGACATATGATCTGCCATCCAAGTCTAGCCATGTCCGTCGCCATGTTAACTCTTTGTCGTGGATGCCTCCAGATCAAGGATGCATGAAAATTAACTACGATAAATCTTTATCTCCTGATGGTGCACTAGGTGCGCGAATGGTTTTTCAGAGTGATCATGGATGAAGCTATCATTTTTTCATCATCTAGACAACCATTCTCTTGTCGAGATGCTCTCAAGGCGGAACTATGCACGTGCATGGAGCGTTTATCTTATGATTCTCTAATTATCACTGACATGGACTCCCTTGTTGTTGTGAAGTTGATCTAAGCTCGTGACCTTGACAAATCGATCTACGCTTCTAAAGATGAAGTACTTGATGTTTCTTCATGAATGTTGTATTAATCATGTTAGTCGAAACCAGAATAAAGTTAGTGATACCCTAGCTAATTTTGCCACAACGGAAAGTAGAATCATGACTTGTATTGTTTTAGCCGATTGTAATCTTACTGTCATTGAGTAATACAAGTTTTCACCCATAAAGAAAGACAAGCTACATGAAACCTTTTCTTGAAGATCTTTTCCTATGTAACGAACGTCCCCACCGCTGGCGTCTTTTTTTTGAACACCCCACCGCCGGCGTCTAGCTATGGAACAACGGATTTGCTATTTCTCAGGTGCCAGAAATTCTTTTTCGCGTCAGTCACTTTTCTCCTTCCTTCATTCTCCTTCTTCCTTCACAGCTGTCCGGATCTCGCCGGAGAAGAGGCATCGCCACTCCCACCATCTATCTTAGGTTGAAGTAATAGCCCCATTATCTATCTTAGGGGAGGGGGGTTGCAGGGGATCACCGAAGTTCTCCATTGGTGTGGTGGGACTTAGAGGGATGGCCGTGCGCCGGCCAGCAACGACGGTGGGGGGAGGTCGAGGGGAGGGTGAGGCAGTGAGGTAGTGCGCGGTAGCGTCCGCGGCCGAGGGGGGGGGGGGGGGGGGGGGGGG
>LR738715.1:26089670-26111052 GCA_902687465.1 Secale cereale | reverse complement strand
GGGCCGGGGTAGGGTGGGGGATCAGGAGGAGGAAGAAGGAAGGAAAGTTGACTATGAACAGAGCCAGATCTGTTTTGGGTGGTTGGATGAAGATTGGACGGCTGATATAAGATGTGACCGATGAATTGTTTTTTTCAGTTACCTACTCCCATCACGGCGGAGGATTTGTTTTGAATAAATAGATGCTCCCATGTAAAAACAGGGCGCTTGACCGTTCTGAACGTATGCGCTTTAATTACTCTCACTCATGAATCATATCCAACTCCGGTTTGGAACGCCAAACTTAAACGGACTAGGAGACGGGTAAAACATTCCGCGTACTACTAGTCTAACCCTCAAGGCCTCAACCAGCACCAAGAGCTGGCGAAGCTGGTGAAGGAGACGGCGGCGGGCCTTTTCGAGTCGCTGGAGCTGAGGATCACTGGGAGGCTCAGGTACAGGCCGGTGCACGCTGGCGGTACCAGGAGGCTGGAGGCCAGGTGCCCACTGAAGCTGCACTTGGCGCCGCCGCCGGGGACGCACATGCTTGTGCTGGATAGGGTGATCAAGTGCCACCGACTTGATTGATTAATTAGGGTTTCGTCCAGGCATGATGATCGAGTAGTATACTAGCAGTAAATGAGTGCTTCAGTTTCCTAGCTACTACACTGTGTTGCTCTTGTGAACAGAGAAGAGGTGGACATGTCGGTTGATGTGTAGTTATCTACCCCATGTTGCTCTTCTGATTTCCTAGCCGGACCTGACCTGTGGCTGTGGCATGCATACGATACGAGTATATCATTTCACTGATTCTATGTAACCATATATCATTTCACTGGCCTCCTGCTGCTGCTTTGTACTATTATCAACATGCCTGATGGATTTGTAACCGGCCGTTGGGTTAATTTCCGGATGGATGGATGGATGGATCCGTATTCGTTGTAGCAGCCAGCTAGGATGGGTGAAGCATCAGCCAGGCAAGTTCCTCGAGCAGGTGGAGTGGTGTGGCTGCAGGCTTTCACTTTCCTGTGTTGCTTTCGCGCTTACGGAAATGGGCCTGGACGGAGCGGCCACAGAGAAAGAGATGATGATGATGATGATGATGCGTACCCAGGCAGCTCATGACTTCATGAGAGCGTCGAATTGCCATGCGTCCCCGAACCCACACAATTTGCCCATATATGAGTGTTGCTTCTCAAATGAAGCACAATTTTCATGGTGCAAATTAACAGACATGAAGAAAAATTCAAGCATCCATATTCCATGTACGCTACGTCCGACTGCTTCACAACCAAATTAAAACTACATTTCGCAACAAAATTAAAACTACATGGTACCTCTTTGTGATTAAAACTAGATGCAGAAGTACTTAACTTCCTAGGCAGCTTCCTCACCTAATTAATTCAGTCACAAACGGTCTCTCAGTCCGGCGTAAAGATGGACCGTCGGTTGAAAGGAGAGACGCCAGCCAGACCACGAGTCCACTTTCACTCCGTTCTGAGAGAAATTCCTTTTCTCGGCCAGCTATAGATGGTCTACCCTCTTCTGGGACGTTTTCACGCTTCGGGAAACGGACACATGGCTCCCTCTGCAGCTCTGTTCGCTCTCAGAGGATCCCAAGCTTTTTGCGTTCACTTTCTAATTACTTTGCACCTACTGTGCATCCTGGTCTGTCACCTAAGTGGTTTGTGTTCTTGTTCGGCATGGAAGATGTTCTTTCCCATGAATTAGCTATCGTAAAAAAGATAAATTAATTTATGCACCATGTGTTGTGAATTTTGGGGCTATAATCACTGCTGTCTCGGTTTTTCGAAAGAAAATAAAATCACTACTCGTCTCGCTGACATGTGGCCTCTGGACTCGATCGGGTTTTTTTTTGTTGACAATCACAAGACTTTATTTCTCAGATAATAGCCAAGTCTGTTACAATAAGTTGAGAAATAAAATCAGGAGGGGTAGCATCCCACATAAAACTAGATTTTGAATTAAAACTGGATTTAGCCAGACAATCTGCTATGGCGTTTGCTTCACGTGTGCAGTTGTCGAAAGAAACAGAAGCATAGTTTGCCTTCAATTCATTGCACTCCATGACAATCGCTGCTTCCTGGCCCAAATAACTTTCAAATTTTTCCACCGCTTCTAGCGCCAATTGGCTATCAGACTCCACAATCACCTTCGAACATCCAATATGGGCAGCCAAGTATAAACCATTCCGTATAGCAAGAATCTCTGCTGAAACAACACTGTTAATATGTGGAACAAACCATGATGCAAAGCCAAGAACTGGCCATTATCATCCCTTGCAATAGCACCCGTCGCCCCTGAGAGAATACCCTCGTGAAAAGAGGCGTCCACATTGATCTTCACCTTCCCCCTGGTTGGTTTCTTCCACATTTGATCTCTCTTTCTAACTGGTTGGTTGGGTGTTGCTGCTCGTACATAGTTCGTCGCTAAGACCTTAATTGAAATAGCTGAATGGTGTGCATCTGAAATCGTTTCCCCCTTTGCAAACTGGCGACGTTGCCACCAAATATACCACGCAGCCACCGTAATCAACTCATCCGCTGGACGATCACCAATTGACGAGTGGTTTCGCAATAAAATCTCCATGGTAACTGATCGCGAGCGGTCCTCCATTGCTGCTTGGTTGATCACCTCATTCAGGCCTAATTCTTTCCACACTTCCATAGCACGGCAACACAAGAATAAGCAATGCTGAATATCTTCAAACCCAACTTTGCAAACCGGGCATTGACCAGATACCGGGATATGACGTTTCGCGAGGACTCCATAGCATGGCAGAACGCCCCTGAGCACCTTCCAAGCGAAATGCTTAATCTTGCCAGGAACTCGTAGTTCCCACGAATGTTTCCAAATGCCATTTACTACATACACTCCTTGTCCATCAGCAAGAGAAGCGCGCGAGCCAAACTGATGATTGAACTCTGTATGGTATGCTGAACGGACTGAGAAGGTTCCTGGCCGTGTAAACTGCCATGCCACAAAATCGTCAACTATACTCACATTAAGAGGGATCCTTAGTATCCTTTCCACATCGACTGGATTAAACACGGACTGCAATAAGGTTTCGTCCCATGTGCCTGAGTGCGGGTCTATGAGCTCTTCAACTTTGGACAACATAATCTGCCCCCTCGGCGTTATAACTTTACGCGAGGCACTTGACGGTATCCATGGGTCCAGCCAAATATTGATATTAGAACATGTCCCAACTCTCCAAATAAACCCCCTCTTAAATGTTTGTATTCCTGATACTATACTCTGCCAAGTATAAGAAGAGCCTTTCTTAGGGCCAGCATTAAGAATGTTACCATCAGGGTAATACTTTGCACTGAGAACACGCGCACACAAAGAGTCCGGATCTTGGATCAGTCGCCAACACTGCTTTGCTAACATAGCAAGATTAAAGCTGTGTAAGTCTCTGAATCCCATTCCACCTTCCTTCTTTGGGATGTACATTTTCCACCATGCATACCAATGCATTTTTTCCTATCTTCATCATCACCCCACCAAAAGCTTGACATTTCATCTGTTATTGACTTGCATATACTCTTTGGTAGCTTGAACACAGACATGGCATATGATGGTATTGCTTGAGCTACTGATTTCAAGAGGATCTCTTTGCCTTGCATAGACAAGACCTTTTCTTTCCACCCTTTCAGTCTCTGACACACTCGGTCAATGAGGTGTTGGAAGCAATCGTTGCGATCCACCCCAACCATAGTTGGGAGACCAGGATATGTGTCTGAAAGGGCCTCCGTTAATATATCAAGTTCTCCACAAATTCCTTCTCTAACAAGGACACTAGTATTAGGGCTGAAGAAAATACTCGACTTGGCGGTACTTACCAATTGTCCAGAGCTACTACAATAAGTATCAAGCACCCTCTTCAGGGCCACCGCATTCTGAAGATCAGCTCTCATAAGGATCAGAGAATCATCTGCAAAGAGTAAATGGGATATTGATGGGGCATTCCTACACACTTTCACTCCCTCTATACCTCTTGTTTCCTCTTCATGGGCTAGCATACTTGACAATCCCTCCGAGCAAAGTATGAACAAGTAGGGGGACAAGGGGTCTCCCTGTCTTAGTCCACGGGAAGGGAGGAACTCATCAGTTTCAGTATTATTAAATTTGACTCCGTAGCTTACCGAAGAAACACATTCCATGATGAGCTCAATCCACTGCGCCTGGAAACCCATCTTTTTCATAATCTCTCTCAGAAATCTCCATTCAACTCTGTCGTAAGCTTTCATAATCTCTGGACTCGATCGGGTTTATCTCCACTGGCGGTCAGCATAGACGTGACCCCTGGCATTTTGTAATAAAAAAGATTGCCGTGTTTCAGTTAGTAGAAACCGGGCAAATGTAGACCGCTGTTATGCCTTCATTACCTAGTCATCTGTGGGGTCCAACTGTCAAGCACTGCCAAGTTAATATCTAACAAAACTCGGTGAATATTTGGCACTTCCGAATTTCTTTCTTGGGCGTTGCTACGCATCGGCCAACGTATCTTTTTAAAAAAATCCGTCGGCTCACGAGACGCTGGACCTGGTGGATTGAGCGGTGAGCGTCACCCTCTACCATTGCAACAAAGGTCAGTAATTTTCTGCAACACGGGTCATGTTCCCAAATTTTAAAAACATAGGCCAGGCTAGATTTTTTTTTACTTTTTTGCAACAGATGTCTTGTGACATTTTTATCCCTTTTGCAATGGAGGTCATGTTACAATTTTTATTTAGTTTTGCAATTGAGGTCTTGTTACTTTTTTGCGACAGTCCTTGTTGCAATTTAATTATTTTTGTAACAGAGGTTTTGTTACAGTTTTTTTTTGCAATAAAGACCTGGTTACAGTCATGGGGAGCCAGTTCCACCACGTCATGTGGGATGCATGGCAGGCAACCAAGCTGGTGGATGCGAGTGTGATAATCCGGTAGCTGAACCATATCATTTCTCTTCTCTCTTTCGTCAAGTTCCTTTTTCCTAGCACTACGGAACCGGTCAAGTTTGCCGAGTTGTGCATCACATTTGAGTATAATTATCAACAAACTCGAAAGACACATTACTCTGTCGAGCTCCCGATGAATAGAACTCGGCGAAATCGTTGAACTTGACAAAATCCGAGATATAAGTAGTGTCTCAGCTATAACATATAACTAGCTTAACAGTATCATAATTACATTGTTCACTTTTTCAATTAGAGAATATCCAAGGATTATGCTCGCAAGCATTTCCCATGTGAAGATGCAAGTATCACACTTCAGCTAACTCGGTAGAACATGAATTGCAAGTTCCAGTATTCGCATATCACAGATGGAAGAAGATAACAATTCTCTACTTGACGACTTTCGGGTTCTTTACTATCGAAAGCCATCAAGTTATGCATGGCTCTCTTCTTTCATCCGAGCAACCCCCTTTGTGGCAGATATGCAAATTGTTTGACTTGCACATTAAGCTTATGTTGTTCTTTGTTGCTCGAAATTTATGTTTGTCACATAACTAGTATAAAGAAGGAGAAGCGATCATCACCGACATTCGAAATACAAGTGAGAGAATGTCCGCCATATATACAACCACCTCAGATGAGAGTTCTAGGAGATATTCCCAAAGGAAAGAAATCGACTTTTGACATTGACGATTGAGCTAGGCGAGTTTTTCCTGTGATACCTTGGGGATGCACGATGAGGTTACATGCTCGACCATCACCGACAGTCCAAATACCAGTGAGAGAGCGTCCATCATATATACAACCACTTGAGAGATGAGAGTTATAAGAGATGTTCCCGAAGGAAAGAAATCAACTTTTGACGTTGATGGTCGATCTAGGCGAGTTCGTCCTGTGATACATTGGGGGCGCACGACGGGATCACCTGCTTGACCATGACTAACATTCGAAATACTAGTGAGAGAGTGTGCACCATATATACAACCATCTAAGAGATGAGAGTTGTTGAAGGTAGCTTCGAGGGATTGGAAGTCAGCACACCGATTATAGTAAATTAGTTTTGTAGGTATCCCACGAATAGATTAGAAGTACTCTTTGATATTTGATTCTTATATTATTTGTTGATCATGTGTTGAAAGGTGTTAGCGCCATCGATCTCGCGGTTATGGCAGCTCGTCTTCCGTTAGGGTCCATTCCGAAGTTAACGACGAGCGTGCTAGTGAGGACCCCTTGCCGGCACTCATTGAGGTGCACCCCTAGCTCATCCTACTAAAGCATTTTCAGGATCTGTCTAAGAAAAATCCGCCAACTAATGGGAGCGACAACCAAGTGCCACTGAGTCCACCCAGCATCTTTCCAGACGACACTTGCTCCTCCGCTGTGGGGGATATCCCCACCTCTTTTGACTCCACGATCACTGGCTTCACTGACTACGCCTCGGAGGAGAGCTGCATTCTTGTAGTAGTGTGCTTGATATATCTTGACGATGATGTAGGGATGTACCTATGTAGATGATCATGTGGACTTAGATTACAACTTCTGATGCTTTTGGTATATAAATCATGAAGCCTTGTATTGTATATGTGTGAGTGCATGTTTTTTTCTAACACTTTGTGATCTGTTGAAATCTTGTCATTCTCCCTTCTGTAGATGAGACGATATGTGGTGTACTCAGGTAGACATCTAAGAGTTTATGATTCTTGAAAAGCATTCCATGAACAAGTCAATTGTTACAAAGAGAATTGCTACAAAGGGTATGATACTAGAAAGGAGGCAGAGCATGCTTACTCCACATATTTGCTCCAAGAGAAATCATATCGGGTGGAGGTGGATGAGAACTTCTTTTTCCTAATTGTGATCTGTCTTAGTGGGATGCTTGTGTGGTCCATGTAACACAAATGGGTCATAATGAGGTTTTAGTGACTAATTGAGACTTGTTAGGTTGCTTTAGTTAGTTTGATGAAGAACTTGGGACTTGTTATGATGATTTAATTAGTTTGATCAAGAACTTGGAACTTGTTATTATGCTTTAGTTAGTTTGATGAAGAACTTGAGACTTGCTATGATTCTTGTACTTTGGCTGTAATTTGGTACTATCTGCGGACACATTATCTTATTTGTATATGTGTTTTGTTGCAGGGATGATGCAGAAAGAAATAAAACTGAGCATATGATTTGATCTTTGCCGTGTACACAACTCAGTAAGTACTAATTGTTGAGAACAAAGCTCAGTGAATAGGCCACGTGACCTTATCTCGTAGCCTAATCCCAACATTGCCGAGTACACAAAGAGAAATCCCGACAAACCATGGCGTCTGGGGCTTGCCTGAGCACGGGATCACCGAGAGGGCACACTCGGCAAAAACTTTACTCGATAAAGATCGAGTTTGCCGAGATCAGGTGGGCTAAACTCAGTAAATACTGGATGCCACGACCTCACTCACGGGCTTCCAAGTTTGTCAACTCCCCATCCTTGGCTCTATGCAAATTGGTCTGTCCGGCCCGCCAACTCCCTTTTTTTTTGCCGAGTCCACCATTTAGTGCTCGGCACACACTTTGCCAAGTCCCCGACGGACGGCCCTCGGAAAAGTCATGTTTGCGGACATGTTTCAAGCCGAGTACCCATAGCCAAGAACTACACTTGATCGGCAAACTGTCCGCCGAGTGTAAAACGGCTTTCGCTGAGTTTTTCCGGCTCTCGGGAAACTCAGAAATTCCGGTAGTGTATGCTCTGATGAAGGTTTTCCATTAATTCTATGTAACCATATACTATCATTTCACTGCTCACCTGCTGCTCTGTAATGAATTTGCTGAATGGATTTGTATCTGTTGGATTAATTACTGGATGGATCTGTATCCGTTGTAGCAGCTACCTAGGATGGACGGTGGGGATGCAATGTGAGCGTCCGGAAATGGGCCTGGATGGAGCTGTTAAACGTGTGCATGTACACTTGTGTAAATTCTGTTGTAAACTGAGTCCTCTCCTACATTGTAGGATCTAGCAACGCTCATGGCCTGCGTGCCTTGCTTTTAGGAGCGTTAGCTCTCTCCCTACGGGGATATATTATGTACCTTGTAACTCAGTTGAGTGTGGTGAATACAATTGAGTTCTCCAACTTGGTATCAGACTCCAGCGCCCCCTCCATGGCCGCCAGCACGCCCTCCTCCACCAGCGCGGTCACGAGTGCCGCCACCTCTCCTGGCTCTCTTCCGTCCTCCTCGACGGCGCCTGCTGCGGCATCCACTGCGGCCTCCTCCCCCGTTCGTCTTTGGGACCTCCCCATCCCTTCTCAGCGGCTCCTCTTCTGCCGCTCCGGTCACTCAATTTGCCCCCCTCTTCAACCCCGGCGTCGCCCCTCTTCCGCCAGCGCCCGCCCCGCGCCACCCTATCTTCCAGGACCACATCACCAACCACATCAAATTTCTCCTTAATCCCGCCGATCACAACTATCACAAATGGAAAACCTTCTTCCTCATGGTTCTCGTCCGCTATGGCGTATCCTACCTCATCGAACATCCGCCGCCACCCAACGCTCCCGCCACATACCTCGAGCTCGACACCCATGTCGTTCTGTGGATCTATGCCATGCTCTCGGACACCATGTGTGATCATGTCGTCGGCGCCACCACCACCTTTGCCCTCTGGACCAAGATCCGCGACTACTTCCTCGCCAATCGTGCAGCCCATTTCATGATGCTCAACCGTCAGTATCGCAACCTTAAGCAGGGAGATCTGTCTGTCTCTGAATATGCTCGTCGGATGAAGCTCCTCACCGACGGCCTCGCTGACATTGACAGCGCAGTCACCGAGGTGGATCTCACCACCCAGTTTCTCCACGGCCTCGACAAGCGGCTTGATACGATCCAGGTCGTGCTTGGCGATCAGGATCTCCCCTTCGACACCGTTCTCTCCCGCGTCGTCCTGGCTGAGGAGTCCCAGGAGCAGCGCGCGGCTGAGGAGAGCGCCTCCGCCTTCGCCATCACCGGCGGCAGCGCCTCTGGTTCAAGCTCCGGCACGGGTGGCCGTGCCCCGAGCGATCGTCAGGATCGCCCTGCTCCAGGCACTCTAGGCACTCCCCCGCCGCCGCCCCCGCACCCTGGTCATGGGCGTGGCGATCGCGATGGCGGTGACCGCGGCGGCCGTGGACACGGCCGCGGCCGTGGTCGTGGGCGTGGTGACCACAATGGCCGGGGCCACCCCTCCCCACAACTGGTGTCGCCCTTCACGGGCTACTTTGCGCCCTACGGGATGGCGCTTCCCACTCCACGCTCCGGCTGGATCCCTCCGAATGCCGCCGGCGTTCTCGGTCCGCGCCCCTGGTCGCATGCGCAGGCCTACCCGCTTCTTCACGCATCACTGGCGGCCCATGCTCCGTTCTATCCGCCTGCTCCATCATCATGGGACCACGCCGCCATGCTCAACGCCGCCTACAGCACCGGTGGTTTTCCGGCTGCCCCCGCTCCTGAGTGGTATTTTGACAGTGGTGCCTCCTCTCATGTGACCGGCAATCCAGGTAACCTCTCCAAGTCTAGTTATTCCTTAAAGCATGTTCCTTCTAGCATACTTGTTGGCAATGGCCAACACTTACCTGTCACTGCCACTGGTTCTACCACTCTTTCCCCTCATGATTTTCGTCTCACCAATGTTCTTGTCTCTCCTACTGTTGTCACCAGCTTAATTTCCGTTCGTCGTTTTACTAAGGACAATTCTTGCTCTGTTGAATTTTACCCTTGCGGTTTTGTTGTGAAGGATCTTCGAACTCGGAGGGTTCTCATGATCTCCGTTAGCAACGGCGACCTCTACCCCTTCCACGGCAATAACCCTGCTCCACCGATGGCGCTCACCATCTCCACATCGGATCTCTGGCATCGTCGACTCGGGCACCCCGGAGCTCATTCCATGTCTACTTTAGCCACAGACTTTCTTAGCTCTTGTAATAAAAGTGCACACATTCCCTGTACTGTGTGTCAGCTTGGACGTCAAGCGCGTCTTCCCTTTTCTTCTTCCTTTAGTAAAACTTTTGCTCCCTTTGATTTAATACATTGTGACTTGTGGACATCCCCAGTTGTAAGCTTCTCCAGTTTTCAATATTATTTAGTTGTTCTTAATGATTTCACACATTACTCTTGGACATTTCCTCTCCGAAACAAATCAGACACCTCCCTTACCTTACAACGCTTCTTCACCTTCGTCCACACACAATACAATATCATCATCAAAGCCATGCAATGTGACAATGGAGGGGAGTTCATCAACTCCTCCCTCCGCTCCTTCTTCTCTGTCAACGGCATAGCCTATAGGTTCTCGTGCCCACACACCTCTCCCCAAAATGGCAAAGCGGAACGCCTTCTTCGCACCACAAATGACGTCGTCCGCTCCCTTCTTACCCAAGCTAACCTTACGCCCCCATTCTGGGTTGAGGCCCTTCACACCGCCACCTACCTCCTCAATTGTCGCCCCTCTCGTGCCATACACGATCATACACCATACTATCTTCTTCATGGTACCCATCCGACTTATGATCATTTACGTGTGTTTGGGTGCCTATGCTTCCCCAACACATCCGCCACCATGGCTCATAAGCTCTCCCCTCGCTCGACACGATGCATCTTCCTAGGTTATCCCCTAGAGCATAAGGGGTACCGTTGCTATGATCTGGCCACGCGTCGTGTGATCGTCTCCCGGCACGTTGTTTTTGATGAAAATACTTTTCCCTACACACCGGCCACTCCACTGACCACATCATCCACGTCCGCACCTGATCCACCTCTCCTGCCCAGATCCCCAGCAAATCTCTCGGATCAGCCGCCCGCACCTACCTCGGACTGGCCTCACCAACTGCGCCACCCCGCTTCCCGCGCATCTCCTGCATGCACCCAATCACCATCCGACCCTACCTCCACTACTGGCTCTGCGGGGCGCAGCTCCCCGCCCAGATCCCACGGCCCAACCGCCTCGTCTGCCGCATCCCACTCACCACCACCCAGTCCACCCGCTTCCACCTCGCACTCCGCGCCTGTCGCCTCTGCTCCACCCGCCGCAGATTCTTCCACCCGTGTCCCCAGCCCCACCGCATCCTCCTCGGGATCCGAGGCATGCACGCCCAGTACCCCTCCACCACGTCTACCCCGCCATGCACAGCCGGCTGAGCCTCCACGTAATTCTCACACCATGACTACTCGGGCCAAACGTGGGTATTGCATGCCCCGTCGCCTCTTCCTCGCCGACTCCTCTTCCACACCACTCTCTCCACTCCCTCCCACGTATAAATCTGCACTCTACTTGGTATTTGGTGCCTAAGCCTGCAGGTGTCAACATTGTTACGGGGAAGTGGATTTTTCGCCACAAGTTCAACACGGATGGCTCATTGGCTCGGTACAAAGCTCGGTGGGTTGTACATGGCTTCACTCAACAAGAGGGCGTGGACTATGACGAGACATTCAGTCCGATCGTCAAACCGGCCATAATTCGAGTCGTGCTCAGTCTTGCCACTTCACACTCATGGC
This sequence comes from Secale cereale, assembly GCA_902687465.1. Lineage (NCBI taxonomy): Eukaryota > Viridiplantae > Streptophyta > Magnoliopsida > Poales > Poaceae > Secale > Secale cereale. The sequence goes on along the minus strand of LR738715.1, from coordinate 26,099,603 downwards.
CCATTCATCAACTAGACGTCAAAAATGCATTTCTTCATGGTGATCTCAAGGAAACGGTCTATTGTTCCCAACCGGCTGGTTTTTTTGATTCATCTCACCCAGATCATGTGTGCCTCCTCAACAAATCACTCTACGGTTTGAAACAAGCACCCCGGACATGGTTCTTTTGGTTCAAATCGTTCTTGCTGTCTATTGGCTTTTGTGCCTCCAAGAGTGATTCTTCCTTGTTTATACGACACCATGGATCTACCATTGCATATCTTCTCGTGTATGTCGATGATATCATTCTCACAGCCAACACTTCTGCCACACTCCACTCCATCATCGCCTCTCTCAAGCAGGAGTTCTCTATGTCCGACCTTGGTGAGTTACATCACTTTCTTGGCATCAATGTTACTCCCAACTCCTCCGGCTTGTTTTTGTGTCAGCAACAGTATGCACTTGAGATTCTTGACCGCGCCAACATGCTTCATTGCAAACCCGTGTCCACTCTAGTCGACACCTCCGCCAAGCTCTCTCTTCATGATGGTAATCTTCTCTCCAACCCTACATACTATCGCAGCTTGGCTGGTGCGCTGCAATATCTCACGCTTACCCGCCCGGATATCTCCTATGCTGTCCAACAAGTGTGTCTCTTCATGCATGAGCCGCGCGACACTCACATGCAATTGGTTAAACGGATACTTCGCTATTTGCAAGGTACCTCCCACTACGGTATTCAGCTCTACAAATCACCATCTCATGACCTCATCGCTTATACCGACGCTGATTGGGCCGGATGCCCAGACACCCGCAAGTCTACATCTGGTTTTTGTGTCTTCCTGGGAAATAACATCATCTCTTGGTCCTCCAAGCGTCAACCTACTGTATCCCAATCCAGTGCCGAAGCTGAATATCGAGGTGTCGCCAACTGCGTTGCTGAATCTTGCTAGCTCCGCCAACTGTTGCATGATCTCAAGTGTCCACCAACGAGCGCAATTGTGGTTTACTGTGACAATGTCAGCGCCACATACCTCGCCTCCAACCCAGTGCAACACCAACGAACCAAGCATATAGAGATTGATCTCCATTTTGTCCGGGATCGGGTGGCTCTTGGCGAGGCTCGTGTGCTTCATGTACCATCCAGCTCGCAATTTGCTGATCTGTTTACCAAAGGCCTCCCTTCTCAGGTGTTTCCTGAGTTCCGCGCCAGCCTGAACGTCCTTCCCAATGGAGTTCCGGCTGAGGGGGGTGTTAAACGTGTGCATGTACACTTGTGTAAATTCTGTTGTAAACTGAGTCCTCTCCTACATTGTAGGATCTAGCAACGCTCATGGCCTGCGTGCCTTGCTTTTAGGAGCGTTAGCTCTCTCCCTACGGGGATATATTATGTACCTTGTAACTCAGTTGAGTGTGGTGAATACAATTGAGTTCTCCAACTGGAGCGGCCAGAGAGAAAAAGAGATGAGGGTGGCTACGTGAGTGATGATGATGCGTACCCACCCACCCAGCCCAATGTAAGCGCCGAATTACCATTCGTCCCCGTACCCACCACTCGGCTCCCCTGTGCCTGTGCATTCTCCAAAAAATTCCTTTTCCCGGCCAGCTGTAGATGGCCTACTACTCTCTTCAGGAAACGGGCACATGGCTCTGTTTGCTCTTACAGCATCCCAAGCTTTTTGTGATCACCTTGAAACGGCTACATGGCTCCCTGATCGTCTATTTGTCTTCCATACATGCATTTTAGATTATTTTTTAAGCAAACCTGAGATACTTTATTGAACATTGTTTAGGGGAATACAAGTAATCTTCAGAGGATTAACAAATCAGCCATGCCTACCAACATCTAGTGCAGTGCCAGCTTTAACTCGGCGTACACATTACTCTGCCGAGCTCCTAATGAATTCAAGTCGGTTCAACGATTTGAACTCAGCGATATCCTAGATTCTAGTAGTACGATATAGTTCACTGTAGAAATCGGCAATAGTCACATCAATTAGAGTCAGTGGGCAGCCAGCAGGACCAGTTGGAGCACTGGCGCCGTAATTCCATGGATTTGTTGTAGTAATGGTATGAACAATGCTTTTTTTTCTCTAACCGCCTCTCATTTAACATCCTAATTTAAGTAATCATGCCTCTGCCCCTGATTTAAAGCCAAAGCAAAAGAAGAATAAAAGACGGAAGAAATAAGAAAACACAAGAATAAATCTAAGTGGTTGTCTAAATATGGGATACGATAATACATGTAAACCTGCACACTAAAAATTGAATTGATATTTTACAAAAATTCCACATGTCTTAAAAATGTTGTTTAAGACATAATAATATACATGTTTAGCTGACAGTACTTTATGAAAAATTTCGGTAACCTAGGAATATAATAAATGTGAATATGCAGAAATGGCAACTGGAGGCTGAGCTTCATGGATGCCTTAACTTTTTTTTAATCTAGTTCATACTTTAATGTTTCAATTTTTTTTTTGGAAAAAATTATTTACCGAGAGACATAGTGCGCATGTCTGTAAATTTTCATGATGAAATACGTTAAAATGAGATCTATATAAAAAAACAAAGCTAAGCTTGACTTTTAACCTATGTATTGTTCATCCTCGAAGTCCTAAATTTGTTTTTTATGTAGCCCGCAATTCAAAGTATTTCATCATGCAATATTACATACATATACATTACATCCTTGTATATGTGTATATTTGTTTCCAGAATTTTGAAACTAAAAAGTTTGATTTTTTGTTTTTTTTTTCATGCATGGAGCTCGGACTCCAACACGCCCTACTCAATATACATGTGTTATTCTTATAGAGAAGAAACTAAGGCCATCCAGTACTTGCGTTTGAGCTAATTCAGCAAAATTAAAAATTAAAGGAGGAATAGAGACATGAGCTATCCGATTGTCCTCTTTTAAGTTTTAACAAGAAAAAGACAAACCCATCTGATTGTTCTAACAAAGAAAAAGAAAAGGCAATGTAATATGACATCTGATCTATGTACTAGAGGGTGGTCGAGAAGAAATGTCATGAATAAGGCAATGTAACATGAAACTTATTCTTGAGATGGGCGACGTGCCACATAACGAACTTCCCCAAATTACAGCAGCACGGGGTATTATATTAGAACAGCCACACAAAATATGCAAAACTAACAACACAAATTACCAACAAGTGCATGGGGCACTAATTAGAACAGCCACATTACATCAGACGTGCCACATAACGAACAAGTCTACCAGTGACTGAGTACTACCCAAAACTAAGAACACAAATTACCAACAAGCAGAGTTTGTTAAAACAGTGACATCACATCAGCTAGAAACATAAACCATCAGCCGTGCAAATGTCACCCGTCCAGTGAGAAGAAACAGAGAACTTCGATCACTCGTACCTAGCATAGCTTCGATCCTGAGCATCAATGGACACCATGACCTTTCTGAACATCGCACTTGACCTTCTTGAACATCGCGGGAGACGTTGCCGTTGACAGAGCCAACTCTACCCGGCAGATCGCGTCGAGCCTGTGCTTCTTGTGGTGCGGCCGGTACATGACCTCGCCGACAAGCTTGACCTGCAGCTGGAACTGCCCCGCCGCTTTCTCCTGGACGAAGTCCTCCACGCCTGCGCTCCCCAGCGCGACGCTCGCGCTGTCGTCCGCCGCCGTGGCGTGGTACACTTCCGTGCGCCGCGGTCGGACCACGGACCCTGCGGTCGCCAGTCCGACGCGGGCGAAGCGGGCGCCGTCGAAGAGCAGCTCCGCGTACAGCGGCGCGGTGTGCTGGGCGGGCATGAACCAGTTGCCGTTGTGGACGGCGACGGCGATGGAGATGTCGTAGGCGAGCGCAGTGGCCGTGGCGTTCTTGTCGACGAGGGCGAGGCGGGCGAGCGCCGCGTCCTCCATGCTGGCGCCGACGCGGCGGGGGACGAGGGCGATGACGAGCAGGGTGACTACGGTGGCGAGGACGGCGAAGATCACGAGACCACAGAGGATGCGGAGGAGTGCCTTGCCGCTGATGGCATCCGAGAAGCAGACGAAGCAGAAGCACGGCTCGTCGCCGCAGTCGAAGCACTCAACGCAGCAGTCGCCACAGTCGCCACAGTCACCACAGTCGATGGCGCCACAGTCCAAGTCGCCCATCGTTGCAAACTGTTTTGTGAGCACCGAGGAATGGGATTCTGGGTTTGCTTGGCTTGGCATATATAGTGCTGAAGGCTCGGCGTAACAGAGACCGCGTATGCCCACGCAGCGCAGCGCTTCTTATTTTTCTTTTCTTTTTCGCAATCAAGGAGCTTTAATTATTACTCAACCAAATTTACAAGGGTAATGTGTACTTTACAATATTGGAGAAAGCGCACTTTATGCCCGCGATTTTGCTAAATCTCAGAGCATCTCCATTAGACGTTCCAAATGTAAAAATGCCTAATTTTTAGATCGTCTAAGACAAAAAAACGTTGCTCCAATAGATGGTCTATATGTATAAAAAATTGGACCCCGCCCGACCCCGCTCAGTCCACCTCCTCTCCGGCTGCCTCCGCCTCCGGTCAGTCCGCCGCCCCGCTCCGTCCGCCTCCGCCCCTTGCCGCACCCCGCCGCCTTCGCCCCGCGCCGCATGCCGCCGCCCTGCTCCCCACTCGGACACCGCACCGACCCGGGCTCGGCCCCCGCCCGCTCCCCGATGGTGCCGAAGGGCAAGTCCGGTTTCTTCAGCGTGAGGCAGAAGCCCTCCGGGAACTTCGGTGTGGAGTTCTCTGACGTTGGGCGGCGTTGGTGGCTCGGCACGTATCCCACCGCCGAGGAGGCCGCGTGTGCCTACAACGTGGCAGTGTGGCGTGCCAGAAGGACGAAGACGAACCTCAAATTCCCGAAGGTCGATTCCCAGGCGGTGGCGGAGTGGCTCGTGCCGCAGGGCATCCGGATAGAGGAGATGCCGGCGAAGAAGGCGGAGAAGAGACCGGCGGTAGTCGTCGCTCCCGGCGAGAGCGACGAGGCAGCGTGGCTCGGTTTGCGGGAGAGCATCCGCAGTATGTCCAGGCCGAGCTGGAGCACTACTGGAAGCGCGACGTCGAGGCGAAAAAGAAGGGGGTGAATAAGGAGGCCAAGGCCGGCCCCTCGACAGTGATCCCTATCGAGTCGTCTGATGAGGACTAGGGTGACTCCGAGGAGGAGGACGAGGGGTGCGATGACCCTTCCAAGGACGAGTATTGGGAGCAGTTGCGCAGCTCTGACGACTAGGAGTAGTTTCATCTAATGGTTCGAATAAGTAGTGGTTGAATTTGTGTATGTAACTATGTTGAATTTCATGTTTGAACTATGTTGAGATGAAGTAGTAGTTGGTCGTTTTAATCTTCGTTTTGGATCATCCGTTGGAGTTGCTCTTTTTTTACATCTCCATTTTGGACCATCCGTTGGAGTTGAGCCTTTTTCGGAGATGTAAAAACACTTTTTGGTGCTCCAAATTTGAACCATCACCTGTTTGGACCACCGAATTTTGGACCATCTATTGGAGATGCTCTCATATGTGTGGAAATTTTACCCCCCCTCACGAGGCCCAGCGGCGTTATTTCAATAACGATGCATTCAGTCTGACAGTGTCGTTTGCGGAGTTTTTTCTGACCGGAACTCGGCAAACATTGTTTATATATTGATTGACTGAGTTTGCGATAGAAAGCACTTGGCATTATAATGATTGTCGGGCCTCATCCAAAGGAGTGCGTTGTGCCGAGTTTGGCACTCGGTGAAGATTTGGTCGAGTTTAATATGTGATCTGTCGAGTTTGTTTTAAACTTTGCATGAATGACGATTCTAGTAGTGTCAGTCGATTTTAGATTTTTGGACGATGCCGAAGACATGAGCCAATGTGGTGAGTGCCAAGTGATTGTCGGGGCGGCGGAAAGCACGTTGGCGGGGCAGGTTGAGGGGAGGGTGAGTTGGTGTGCCGTGTGGCTTCAACAGTGATGACTCCTTGGTCAAGACCTGAAGGCCTCGTGCTAGCAATGTGGCCCTTCCATCGGGTTAGGTTGGTCACTTCATGCCTTGGGTGGCAGGGGCGAGGATTCAAACGAAAGCTCTATGATTCAGCACCGGTGACGGTGATGCTTGCACATGTCGCTTACCTCTTGGTGACATCGTTGTGGGTATCCTCTCGGTGACAGGGTTCCAGGTGAAAGCCCTAGCCCTTCAATTCGGTTTTTAGGGCTAGAGTAGACACGAGCGCTTAGATAAAGAAAACGCATGAAGGCCAGACGCGAGAAAGCCAATAGTTGAAGGAGGATCACCACATCACGTAGAGATGCCCGACTGCTGCCACGTGGATACAAAAAAAAAGATTTTTAGGGCTAGAGTAGACACGGCCGTGTAGATTCCCGTCGTCTCCTTTGGGTGATGAGATTAGGGTGTCTTGTCATGTGCGAGATTTGCTGTTAGGTGCTTTAGATATATTTAACGGTTCAACGGCGACTACCGCGGCCGCATGGCGCTGGTCCTCAGGGGGACATGCATGAAGACTTCATTACTGTCATTGACAACGTCAAGCCGGCTCCGGTGGAGGAGTGGCATCAGCAGCTCGTTCTAGCGGCAGTATTGGGCGTTCAGCGTTCTCGCAATCTTGATGAGGAAATGCATCAGCGGCTCGTTCTGGCAGTGGTATTGGTCGTTCGACGGTTATGCAATCTTGATGCGATTAATATTATGTTTGAGGGGTTTTCTACTTCCAGTGAAGTTTGATAAGATCTGGATTATTTTTGCAAAAGACATGACCGTTTGGATAAAAATAAGATCAAAATTTGTGATGATATTGATGGGCAATTTCCTCATCTTAAAAGTAGATATAATGGTGGGATTTTCCTATTTACTAAATTAAAGGTCAGATATTTCTGATTTTTGTGAGAATTACTAGCATATTTCTCTTTTTTTTTCTTGTTAATCCGTTATGCACTTTTAGCGTTACAAATACAGTTGATTATGGTGTTTTACGAAATTACAGTTGATTATGGGTCATTCAGCTGGAACATGTAGTAACTGAATGCACAAGGCGTTGTAGAACATCATGGCTTTTGATGATGACTGAAAAGGTGTAGTTTCCACCGGCCGGGTGATGCGCACAGTCAAAAGGACATGTCCACGTCAGATATCACAACCCGGTCGGTTCCGTCTCGTGAGTATCGGATGTGGGGTGTCATTATCTAATGATGTGGGGTGAATATTTACATAGTGACTGTGCATTACTCACTGGCCGGACCGCCGGAGTTAAGGGGTTGTTTGGAGAGCAAGTATTAGTAATGGATTTATAGAAAACAAGATTTTATCCGGGTTTTTTTAGCATACTAGCAAGATGTCCATGCGTTGCACGGAATATCAAGATGCATTTGTATGAGTAGTTTATCTTATGGGAGAAAATGATGAACGAGGGAAGGCCTTATTTGCAAATATAGAGAGGGGTGTGGGTATCTTTTTACAAAATTGCCATAGTTTTCTTCCTATCCGTCAGATATAAATCGGACGGACTATATTGCAGGATGGCAGGTACACCATCATCACCAACTTTGCTTTTTATAAGAGTAGAGATTGCTTGCGGTACTGTCTCGTCTCGTGCCGTCTCTTGCGGTACGTACTACCTGAGCCGGGGCGTGGACCCTTCATCCCTTTGGCCAGCTGATGAGTAAAGTAGCTGCACAAAACATATGCTTGCATGTTGAGGCAAAAGCGTGTAGTACGTACCACGTCTCTCCGACGTCCTCTTCCTGCTACAAATAGGGAGGTGGTTTCCGTTTCCACAGCCATGGCCAGCGCTCCATGCCTTGCCCGAGTAGAGTAATTCATCGCCTCTATCCTTTCATGCTTTGTTGGCTGGTTGAAGCAGAAATTTCGCGGAGCTTTCCTCGCGCACGCGTCTCCACGGTTGATCAAATTTGTTGACCAGCCACTAGAAGAAAATTCGTAGTTTAAGTTGAATATCAAAGAAACATTCTAGGAGATCCACCCATTATAAAGCGAAAAATAAAAAACTTTTATCAAACATCGTGAAACTTTTTCACATAGATTCCACACACAAAATATGATCCCATGCAAAACTTTGCAATTTCATGATCACATTAAATAGGTTGGTTTCTATTTTTTGGATGATAAAAATGCCAAAAATGCATTTCAATCCAAGAAAGTAGCAAATGAGATATAACAAATCTTACAATTCGACATTATCTTTAATCAGCGGTTTAGTGCATGCAAAAAAATCAGAGTATATTGGGTAAATATATTTGCATTGTGCTTCACAAGGTACCGGTTTTTAGGTACATGCAAATTACTAGAAAGAAATTATCGTATGAAGAGTAGAAATATGATACTCCAATCAAAAATTCTCAATACTAATGTAATTATATGCTCTAGTCTATTTTTGTTCTTACGTGCACAAATAAAATAACTGGTCACTAGAAACTTATAGTTTGACATGAATGACTAACAAAAATCCTAGGAGATCCACCAATTAAAAAGCACAGCTTTTGTCAAATATGGTGATGCTTTTTCACTTATCTATTAAAGCCATAGCATGATCCCATGGAAAATTTAATATATATTTTTATCACATTTAGGTAATTTCTTTTTAATGAAAAAACTAAAAAAATGCAATTTAAACCCCAAAATTAGCAATTGAGATCTAAAACCCCATAAATCTAGCATTATATCTAATATATATACTACCTATGTACCAAAATATATGACCTTTTTGCAGTTCATTTAAACTGCAAAAATGTGTTATATTTTGGTATGGAGGGGGCATTTTTATTCATGTAGAGCAAGGTTGGAGCTTCTTACAAAGTTCTGCACATGGTACCGCCTTTTAGTTAAATGCAAAGAACTAACAACTAATATTGAGATGATGATTGGCAGTATGATGTTAAATTCAGCAATACCACTGATAAAAAATAGGGATCACAATGCTCACATGCATGAACCCCCAAAATATTTTGAAACTGTCACTTAGCATCCCCATCCGACTTGTGGTTTTCACTTACTTTTTGAACCATACGATTTCTACCTGAGTTCACCCGTTGATTATATTAGTTTTGGACAATCTGGGTTTTGATGAAGTGGCATGCACATGCACTATCTCGAGTGTGAACAGCTAGCCATGACATATCTGATTCGATGTTTTCACTTTTGTTTATCTTGGCAGTGACTTGATTTGGTTTCCACTCTAACAACCCTTGTGCTAGCTAGCTGCAGGAAGAAAAAAGAGGAAGGACGCGTGAGAGAGAGTGAGAAGGTGGTGGGTGTGAGAGACGGACCCGTCGTTCCATTTCCCAGCTGAGTACATAGTAGCACCATGGAGATAGAACAGATGCTTGCATGGTTGAGTCAAAAGAGCTACAAGACTACCACACCGCGTCTTCTTCCTGCTGCAAATAGGTGGTTTCCGTTTCCGGCCTCGGCCATGGCTAGTGCTCCATCCTTTCACGCCTTGCTGGTCGGTGGAAGCAGAAATTTCGCGGAGCCTTCCTCGTGCCCGTGTCTTCCTAGCTGAGCCATGAGATAAAATGATTGCAAGCTAGTATCTTGTTGATCCATTGTAGAATTAATTAGGTTAATTTTGTGTGCCTTCCTATCGAAGATCTTGGACACTTTGCTTGCTGGGGATTTATATGTCTGTTCGAGTATGATTGTTGATGCATTTGGATGAGTACTTGTTATCACCGCCGTATGCACCCAACCAAGACCAAGTGTTTAGTTTCTTTCTTCCCACTCTATAACAACTATTATTATATGGTAATATATATTAATATTTTTTTATACAAAGCAATGAATTAATATCAAGTTGGCACAAATGACACCAACTCTTAAGAAATAATTGAAACATTTCGGAAGCACATAGCCAAAATGCTACATTGACGCAATCAACAAAAACAAAGACATTAATATCAACAACGACGATTCGCATGATATGGGTTTCGGGGG
>LR738715.1:26017138-26089531 GCA_902687465.1 Secale cereale | reverse complement strand
CAAACGACTAGCGCTGTTATGACCAAATCCAACTGGCTGCAATTTTTCATAGTGCCTCGATAATGTGTGGCCTGTAATTCCTTGTAAGCATTGTAACTTGTTTTTAAAGTACTTAAATTCTCAGAAACATTTTCCCCGGCAGCTAGAAAACAATAGGAGCCAAAGAATCCCCCTTCCCCTCCGTCGTCGCCCCGCGTGCGACGGGGAGGGCAGCCCAGCTGCTGTTGCCACAAGATCCCTTTACCCCGCACCTCCTCCCTCGCCACTGCCATAGGGTGCAGCCAGAGGCGGCGGGACTTCCTTAGCTCCTCGCGCGTTGGTCCAGGGGCGGGGTGGGGCAGATGCGATGGTTTGCGGCGCTGGCGTTGGGTGCTGCAGCAAGATGGCTCTGCAGTCGTGTCTCGGCGGGGGCGGGTACATGGGCCGTGTGCTTGGCGGCGTAAGGATGATGGTGGTGCACGCCGGTGGGGGTGGCTCGCTCAACCCCAATCTGGATTGGTTTGGGAGCTCCTCGATGGATAGTGTTGGTTGTGGTCGGCTCGGGTGCGCGGCATGGCCAGCTTGCCACGGTTGCTAGTGGCAAGAGGGTCCGGGTGGCCGGTGGTGGGCTTCCCCCGCAGCTGGTCCTTCTCAGGCATGATTGGTGCTGTGAGCTTGTGGCGGCAGTGGCGGCACAGACCTAGTTGTGGAGCTTCACCAGGCGGCGTATGGTGGTGGTGGTGGTGGTGGGTATCCTTCTCTTTGGTTCGAGCTGACAGTGCGAGGGGCTGGGCGGGTGTTGGTGGTGCCAGCCGCATGTGCAACTGGGATAGGTTGGAGCTAGGGTTCGTGCTCGGGCAGGCCAGATTTGTGCCCGAGGTGGATCATAGTTGTTGCTTCAGTTAGATGTGGTTGGACTCGGCCCGGGGTGTGCTCGCGAGCGGCGTCTTCCTTTCGCGGGTGCGGTGGAAGTTTGTGGTGGTGGTGACATCGCTTCTCGTGTCGTCTGATATGCGCTGAAGTTTGTGGTGGTGGTCACGGGGAAGTAGTTCGAGGTAGCGTTGCACGGCGACGCCTACGAACTTCAAGGCAGGGATGGACGGTGCGGGCAACGGGGAAGATTGGTTCCTCATGCCGTTCGAGGCGGCTGACCACGACCTCGCAGGTGGCGACGGCAAGACGAGTGGAGAAAGAGTTGTTTGCATTTCGAATGAGATCTGACTGCTGCGAGTGGGGGCGTGGGCAAGGTCATGTGTAGCAGTGACGGGCACAGGGCAGAGCCCACCACCGCCATACATGCATGGTAGGCGGCAACGTGATCAAATGGCCCAGTCAGAATCCGTCACTATGTACTTTAAAAAAAATTGAAACTGTTTGTCGCGTGGATACCCAAATATAGTTGTGGCGGGCACTAGCAGCTGCCCGCTACAGCTAAGCAAGGTACCTATGGCGGACACGTATGACGTACCTACGCCCGCCATAGCTGCTTCTCAGCCATGAAGGAATTAAAAATCGCATAGTTGTGGCGGGTCCCCGGTAGCGCTGGCCACTGTTACTTGTGTAGCAGTGGCGACCACTTTTTAACACCCGTCATTGCTTATTTTCAAACATAGTTGTGGTGGGTGCCCCGCCTCGTCCGCCATTCATTTAAATTCATCTATAAGGTTTTTTCCAGTAGTGCTCTGAATGCCACCAGCTCTAATTGATGTGACTATCACTGAATTCGTTATAAAGGTTGACTACTAAAATGTTGTTTCTTTATTATAAACTATTGTGAAAGACGACAAAAATGTGAAACCAACTAAACTCTGTGCACAAAACATGATAAACTACAAAACAAACAAAACATACTCCCACGGTCCTTTCCCTTGGCACCAGAGTAGCCCTGAAAATGGAGCCTCCAAGTCGCGCCGTTACTTCACCAACTCTTCACTACGTTTGTCTCGAGGACTCTAGACCCTCCGTGTCCGGCTACGGGTGCTATCTGGTCTAATTGTATTGTTAACACACATTATTTTTTTAAGAATTCTTTAAGTTCTGGTTCATACTATTTTCTGTACACAAGTTGACTGAGTCATTGTCGCCTTGGCTTACAGTGATGGACATTAATGGATCATGACACATTTTTTTCCACCCTGAGCTGACCTTATTGCACCACGGATTCGGACCTCATTGGGCGGACCTCTTCGCGCCGTCACTCCGCCGCGCCGACCTAATCGTTCGCCGATTTGGACCTCATCGCGCTGCCACTTCACGGACCTCGACCACGCGCTATTACTTCCTTGACTCACCATGGCCGACTACGACTCCTTGCCGTGTCTGACACAACGGCGATTATGCGCGTGCCCCGCGTTTGTGTGTCTCTAACCTAACTTGGCTACCCGCAAAAAAAAAAATGACCTGGCTAGAACGATCACATCTTGCAAATTTAATTTATGTTTAAATAAGCGCCATGCATGTATCCATTTTGTTACACTGTGACCTGGCTAGCCTTCGAGTCAAGGTTGCTAACTTCTACTCCCTCTGTTCCAAAACAGATGACTCAGTTTTGTACTTACTTCTAATTAACTCAAAATAGTATGACTCAACTTTGTATAAAGCTGGGTCATCTATTTTGGAAGGGAGGGAGTACGTGTGGGTTAATAACTGCCCACCTCATTAATGCCACTCCTATTGTACACATAGATGCACAGTAGATTATTATTTTCTTGAAACAGATTAAAGATGTATACCCCTAACTAATGCGGTACTATAGGAGAAGTTGGTATAAATGAGAGTAAACTGGAAAAGTACGTATTATGGTGCTATCAAATGATGTTAAAAATGGAATTAAGCAGTGCACAACCACCTAGTGTCACTTCTCCTATAACATACCTCTTCACAAAATACAAATTAGATATCCCAAGTCCCATTTTATTCAGGTTAAGCTTCCTCTTGTTTGAATACATCTACGTACCTTACGCAACAAAGAAAAACAAACAAATTGGATCAATCGTGAAGACGCGGGCGCGAGGAAGGCTCCTCGAAATTTCTGCTTCAACCAACCAACAAAGCATGAAAGGATGGAGGGCATGAATTACTACTATACTTGGGCAGCGCATGGAGCACTGGCCATGGCTGTGGAATCACTTTGGCTGGGCATGCTCTTTTCCCTCAACCATGCAAGCATCCGTTGTATCTCCATGGTGCTAGTACGTACTCAGCTGGGAAAAGGCACGACGGGTCCCTCTCTCACACTTGTCACACAGCTCCCAAGATAAACAGAAGTGAAAAATCGAATCAGACTTTGCATGAGTAGCTGTTCTCGCTCACGATAAGCTAGGGGTGAACTCAGGTGGAAATCATACGATTCTAAGAATAAGTGGAAATCACAAGTCGGAAGGAGATGGTAAGCGAGAGTCTCATATTATTTTCAGGGTTCATGTGATGTGAGGGCCTTGAACCCAATCTTTTTATCAGTACTATTGCAGAAACATCGTACAGCCACACATCATGTCATAATTTGTTTTTAGTACTTTGCATATAACTAAAAACCGCCAGTACCTTGTGAAGCACATTGCCAGAATATCCATTCAACATACTCCAAACTTTTTCTACATGAACTAAAATACATATTAGAGATAATAATCCAAAGTTTAATATTTTTAGACTTTATTTGCTACTTTTTTGGTTTAAAATATATTTTTGCCAATATTAAAAAAGTAACCTAATGTGATAAAAAATGTTAAATTTTCCATGGGCTCATGATATGGCTTTAGGAGCTAGCTGAAAAGGCCTCACGAGATTTGACATAAGTGTGCTTGTACTTTGCTTTGTAATTGGTAGAATGTTTCTTAGATGTTCAAGTCAAACTATAAGGTTTGTTGTGACAAATTAATTTCTTTGTGCATGTAACTTCAAAAATACACTAGAACATAATATACTTTACATTAGTATTGTACTATTGATATATTTAGTATCATATTTCCACTCTTCATATCATAGTTTCTTTCTCGTACTTTGCATATACCTAAAAACCGGTACTTTGTGAAGGAGAATGCAAACATATTTACCCAACATACTCTGATTTTTTTTGCATGAATTAAACCATTGATTAAAGATAATGTCAAATTGTAAGACTTGTTAGATCTCATTTGCTACTTTCTAGGATTAAAATGCATTTTTGGCATTTTTATCATCCAAAAAATAGAAACCAACCTAATGTGATCAACAAATTGTAAACTTTTGCATGGGATCATATTTTGTGTGTCGAATCTAGGTGAAAAAGTCTCACAAAGTATGATAAGACTTTATGTTTCCTTTATAATGGGTGGATCTCCTAGAATGTTTCTTTGATATTCAACTTAAACTACGAGTTTTCTAGTGTCCAATCAACAAATTTGATCAATCATGGAGACGCGTGCGCAAGGAAAGCTCCGCGAAATTTCTGCTTCAACCAACCAACAAAGCATGAAAGGATGAAGGCAATGAATTACTCTACTCGGGCAACGCATGGAGCACTGACCATGGCTGTGGAAACGGAAACCACCTATTTGTAGCAGGAAGAGGACGCCGAAGGGACGTGGTACGTACTATGCGCTATTTGCCTCAACATGCAAGCATATGTTGTGCAGCTATCCATCCAGCTACTTTACTCATCAGGTGGCCAAAGGGGTGATGGGTCTTTCTCACCTCCACGCATGGTACGTACCAGTACCTTGTGAAGCACCTTGCAAGAATATCCATTCAATGTACTCCAAACTTTTTATACATGAATTAAAACACATAATAGACGTAATGCCAAAATTTAAGATTTTTTTAGATCTCATTTGATACCTTTTGGGTTTAAAATACTTGTTTTTGGAATTTCTCATAAAAAAGAAATAACCTAAATGTGATCAACAAAAGTGAGAGATACTGTTGTTTATAAAATTTCATGCAATAAAATAGGGAGCTTGACGCTCCTTCAGAAAAGAAAAAAACGGTCAAGTGCTCCGTTTTTAGACGGTGAGTGCCCGAGTTTTCATGTGGCACATCGAGGAGAGCTAAACCCTAGCCATGTGGCCTTGGCCCAAGCGAGCACGCACAATGCCATGTCCATGGCATTCGGCGCATATCAGACGGCACAAGTAGCGATGTCCCGACCAACACAAATTCCCACCGCATCCGCGAAAGGAAGACGCCCCTCACGAGCATCCATGGGTCGAGTCCAACCTCATCTACCCGAAGCACCAGCTATGATCCGCCTCGGGCACAAATCTGGCTCACTCGAGCAAGAACCCTAGCTCCAACCCTTCACAATTGCCCGTGCGGCCGACACCCACCCAGCCCTGTGCACCGTCAGCTCGAACCCAAGATAATGATAGCCACTACCACCACCACCATGCATAATTTGTCAAAGCTGCGCAACCGGATCTGCGTCGCCATTGCCACCACATGCTCGCACCAGCAACCATGCCTGAGAAGGACCAGCAGCGGGGGAAGCCCACCACCGGCCACCCGGACCCTCTCGCCGCCAGCAACAGCGGCAAGTAGGCCACGCCGTGCACCCGACCTAACCACAACCCGCACTGTTCACTGAGGATCTCCCCTTGCCAATCCAGATCGGGGTTGAGCGACCCACCCCCACCGGCGTGCACCACCATCCTGACGCCGCCCAACACACGGCCCACGTCAACGCCCTCGCCGAGGCACGGTTGGAGAGCCGCCGTGCCTCAGCACCCAGCGTCAACGCCGCATCCCGTCGCGGCCGCCCCGCCCCGCCCTTGGACTAGCACGCGAGGAGCTAAGGAAACCCCGTCGTCACCGCCTGCTGGGCATTTCCTGGACGCACATTATGGCGGTGGGGAGCAAGGATGCGCGGGGTGAAGGGAGCATTTGGTGACGGCGGCTCGACTACCCTCTCCGTCGCACGCGGGGCGATGAGGGAGGGAAAGGGGGATTTTTTGGATCCTATTGTTTTTCAAGCTGTCAGTAAAAAAAATTCCTAGAATTTTCGTACTTTAAAAACAACTTACAATGCTTACAAGGAATTATATGGGACACTTTATCTAGGCACTATGAAAAATTGCTAGGACTATGGCACTCATGCTATAGCTAGTTGGATTTGGCAATAACGGCGCTTGTGGTTTGCTCCTGAAACCCATATCATGATAATCGTCGTTGTTGATATTAATGTCTTTGTTGTCCTTGATTGCTTCAATGAAGTATTTTGGTTATGTGCTTCCGAAATGTTTCAATAGTTTCTTAAGATTTGGTATAATTTGTGTCAACTTGATATTAATTCATTGCTCTATATAGAAAAATATGAATATACATTATCATATAATAATAATAGTTATAGAGTGGGAAGAAGAAATAAACACTTGGTTTCGGTTGGGTGCATACGGCGGTGAAAATAATTACTCATCCAAATGCATCATCTATAAGATTCTCAACAATCATACTCGAACAGACATATAAATCCCAAGCATGCAAAGTGTCCAAGATCTTTGATAGGAAGGCACAACAAATTAGCCTAATTAATTCTACCATGGATCAACATGATACTACCTTTGAATCATTTTCTATCACGGCTCAGCTAGGAAGACGCGGGTACAAGGAAAGCTCCGTGATATTTCTGCTTCAACCGACCAGCAAAGCGTGAAAGGATGGAGCACTAGTCATGGCTGAGGCCGGAAACGGAAACCACCTATTTGCAGCAGGAAAAAGACGCGGTGTGGTAGTCTGGTAGCTCTTTTGACTCAACCATGCAAGTATCTGTTCTATCTCCATGGTGCTTGTACGTACTCAGCTGGGAAAAGGAACTAAAGGTCCCTCTCTCACTCCCTCTCTCTCACGCATCCTTCCTCTTTTTTCTTCCTGCGGACAGCTAGCACAAGGGTTGCTAGAATGGAAATCAAATCAAGTCACTGCCAAGATAAACAAAAGTGAAAAAATCGAATGGGATACTAGCTGTTCACACTCGTGATAGTGCATGTGGATGCCACTTCATCAAACCAACATTGTCCAAAACTGATATAATCAAGGGGTGAACTCAGGTGGAATTCGTACTGTTAAATTACATTAGTATTGAGTATCATGTTTTCTACTCTTTGTATCAATTTTTCTTTCTAGTACATTGCATATACCTAAAACCGGCCGTACCTTGTGAAGGACAATGCAAAAATATTTACCCAAGATACTCTGAATTTTCATTGCATGAATTAAACCGCTGATTAAGGGTACTGTCAAATAGTAAGATTTGTTAGATCTCATTTGCTACACTTTCTAGGATTAAAATGCATTTTTAGCATTTTTATCATCCAAAAAATAGAAACCAACATAATGTGACAACAAATTGTAAACTTTGGCATGGGATCATATTTTGTATGTGGAATCTAGGTGAAAAAGTCTCACGATGTGTGATAAACGTTTTTTTTTTTGCTTTATAATGGGTGGATCTCCTGGAATGTTTTGATATTCAGTTCAAATTATGAGTTTTCTAGCTAGTGTCCATTCAAGAATTTTTGATCAATCGTGGAGACGCGGGCGCGAGGAAAGCTCCGCGAAATTTCCGCTTCAACCAACCAACAAAGCATGAAAGGATGGAGGCGATGAATTACTCTACTCGGGCAACGCATGGAGCACTGGCCATGGCTGTGGAACCGGAAACCACCTATTTGTAGCAGGAAGAGGACGCCGAAGGGACGTGGTACGTACTATGCGCTATTTGCCTCAACATGCAAGCATATGTTGTGCAGCTATCCATCCAGCTAGTTTACTCATCAGGTCGCCAAAGGGGTGATGGGTCTTTCTCACCTCCACGCATGGTACGTACCAGTACCTTGTGAAGCACCTTGCAAGAATATCCATCAATGTACTCCAAACTTTTAATACATGAATTAAAACACATAATAGACGTAATGCCAAAATTTAAGATTTTTTTAGATCTCATTTGATACCTTTTGGGTTTAAAATACTTGTTTTTGGAATTTCTCATAAAAAAGAAATAACCTAAATGTGATCAACAAAAGTGAGAGATACTGTTGTTTATAAAATTTCATGCAATAAAATAGGGAGCTTGACGCTCCTTCAGTAAAAAAAAAACGGTCAAGTGCACCGTTTTTAGACGGTGAGTGCCCGAGTTTTCATGTGGCACATCGAGGAGAGCTAAACCCTAGCCATGTGGCCTTGGCCCAAGCGAGCACGCACAATGCCATGTCCATGGCATTCGGCGCATATCAGACGGCACAAGTAGCGATGTCCCGACCAACACAAATTCCCACCGCATCCGCGAAAGGAAGACGCCCCTCACGAGCACTCCATGGGCCGAGTCCAACCTCATCTACCCGAAGCACCAGCTATGATCCGCCTCGGGCACAAATCTGGCTCACTCGAGCAAGAACCCTAGCTCCAACCCTTCACGATTGCCCGTGCGGCTGACACCCGCCCAGCCCCGTGCACCGTCAGCTCGAACCCAAGAGAATGATAGCCACTACCACCACCACCATGCACAATCTGTCAAAGCTGCGCAACCGGATCTGCGTCGCCATTGCCGCCACAAGCTCGCACCAGCAACCATGCCTGAGAAGGACCAGCAGCGGGGGAAGCCCACCACCGGCCACCAGGACCCTCTCGTCGCCAGCAACAGCGGCAAGTAGGCCACGCCGTGCACCCGACCTAACCACAACCCGCACTGTTCACTGAGGATCTCCCCTTGCCAATCCAGATAGGGGCTGAGCGACCCACCCCCACCGGCGTGCACCACCATCCTGACGCCGCCCAACACACGGCCCACGTCAACGCCCTCGCCGAGGCACGGTTGGAGAGCTGCCGTGCCTCAGCACCCAGCGTCAACTCCGCATCCCGTCGCGGCCGCCCCGCCCCGCCCTTGGACTAGCACGCGAGGAGCTAAGGAAACCCCGTCGGCACCGCCTGCTGGGCATTTCCTGGACGCACATTATGGCGGTGGGGAGCAAGGATGCGCGGGGTGAAGGGAGCTTTTGGTGACGGCGGCTCGACTGCCCTCTGCGTCGCACGCGGGGCGATGAGGGAGGGAAAGGGGGATTTTTTTGGATCCTATTGTTTTTCTAGCTGTCACTAAAAAATTTTCCTAGAATTTTAGTACTTTAAAAACAAGTTACAATGCTTACAAGGAATTATATGAGACACTTTATCTAGGCACTATGAAAAATTGCTAGGACTATGGCACTCATGCTATAGCTAGTTGGATTTGGCAATAACGGCGCTTGTGGTTTGCTCCTGAAACCCATATCATGATAATCGTCGTTGTTGATATTAATGTCTTTGTTGTCCTTGATTGCTTCAATGTAGTATTTTAGTTATGTGCTTCCGAAATGTTTCAATAGTTTCTTAAGATTTGGTATAATTTGTGTCAACTTGATATTAATTCATTGCTCTATATAGAAAAATATGAATATACATTATCATATAATAATAATAGTTATAGAGTGGGAAGAAGAAATAAACACTTGGTTTAGGTTGGGTGCATACGGCGGTGAAAATAATTACTCATCCAAATGCATCATCTATAAGATTCTCAACAATCATACTCGAACAGACATATAAATCCTAAGCATGCAAAGTGTCCAAGATCTTTGATAGGAAGGCACAACAAATTAGCCTAATTAATTCTACCATGGATCAACATGATACTACCTTTGAATCATTTTCTATCACGGCTCAGCTAGGAAGACGCGGGTACAAGGAAAGCTCCGCGATATTTCAGCTTCAACCGACCAGCAAAGCGTGAAAGGATGGAGCACTAGTCATGGCTGAGGCCGGAAACGGAAACCACCTATTTGCAGCAGGAAAAAGACGCGGTGTGGTAGTCTGGTAGCTCTTTTGACTCAACCATGCAAGTATCTGTTCTATCTCCATGGTGCTTGTACGTACTCAGCTGGGAAAAGGAACTAAGGGTCCCTCTCTCACTCCCTCTCTCTCACGCATCCTTCCTCTTTTTTCTTCCTGCAGACAGCTAGCACAAGGGTTGCTAGAGTGGAAATCAAATCAAGTCACTGCCAAGATAAACAAAAGTGAAAAAATCGAATGGGATACTAGCTGTTCACACTCGTGATAGTGCATGTGGATGCCACTTCATCAAACCCACATTGTCCAAAACTGATATAATCAAGGGGTGAACTCAGGTGGAATTCGTACTGTTAAATTACATTAGTATTGAGTATCATGTTTTCTACTCTTTGTATCAAAGTTTCTTTCTATTTCATTGCATATACCTAAATACCGGCCGTACCTTGTGAAGGACAATGCAAAAATATTTACCCAAGATACTCTGAATTTTTATTGCATGAATTAAACCGCTGATTAAGGGTACTGTCAAATTGTAAGATTTGTTAGATCTCATTTGCTACACTTTCTAGGATTAAATTGCATTTTTAGCATTTTTATCATCCAAAAAATAGAAACCAACCTAATGTGATCAACAAATTGTAAACTTTGGCATGGGATCATATTTTGTATGTGGAATCTAGGTGAAAAAGTCTCACGATGTGTGATAAACGTTTTTTTTTTGCTTTATAATGGGTGGATCTCCTGGAATGTTTTGATATTCAGTTCAAATTATGAGTTTTCTAGCTAGTGTCCATTCAAGAAATTTTGATCAATCGTGGAGCGCGAGGAAAGCTCCGCGAAATTTCTGCTTCAACCAACCAACAAAGCATGAAAGGATGGAGGCGATGAATTACTCTACTCGGGCAACACATGGAGCACTGGCCATGGCTGTGGAAACAGAAACCACCTATTTGTAGCAGGAATAGGACATCAGAGGGACGTGGGACGTACTACGCGCTTTTGGCCTCAATGTGCAAGCATATGTTGTGCAGCTATCCATCCAGCTACTTTACTCAGCAGGTGGCCAAAGGGGTGAAGGGTCCACGCCCCTGCTCAGGTTGCCGTTTGCAGGTCATCAAGCCACTGCAGGCGGCACGAGACGAGACACTACCGCAAGCAATATGCATGTGACCCATCCATCGATCACTGGATGCACAGTGAATGATCACCGCCCGTTGACACTCCGCGGCCTAGCAACACAGGTAAGTAGTACATGCATGAGTACGTATTTCAGAGGGTGTTTGTTTCCAGGGACTTATTGGTCTAGGGACTTAAATAAGTCCTTATAAGTCCCATCTAAACCAAATGGGAGGGACTTATAGGGACTTAAAGTGGGCATTTGGGACTTATCAAATAAGACTCTCAAGAAGGGACTTATAGGGACTTATAGTTGTAATATGGTCTACTAGTCCATGTTAAGTCCCACCAACCAAACAGGTAGGGACTTTTTAGGAACTTATGACTTATAAGTTGGGACTAAAAAAAGTCTTAAGACTTATGAAACAAACATGGCCTCACTTCACTACAATGAATATAACTATTTTATGACTGGCCATTAACTCTGGCCAGTGAGTAATGTACTGTGTAAATATTCATGGAACGGGCTGTCAAGCGTCTAACGCGGGGTCTCGGGATTGTCCGGCTGTACACACACAAGCATGTAGTGTAGTCGTGTAGAGATACTACATGGATGAGATAATGACACCCCACATCCGATCCACATGGCCGGCCAGCAGCAGCGGATGCCCGGGTTGTGATATCCAGCAGCAGCAGCGGATGCCAGTTTTTGAAGGTAAAAACGACATGACCTTTTAACTATGCGCATCACCCGGCCGGTGGAAACTACAGCTTTTCAATCATCACGAAAAGCCATAATGTTCTACAACGCCCTGTGCATTCAGTTACTACATGTTCCAGCTGAATGGCCCATAAACAACTGCAATTTCGTAAAACACCTTAGTCAACTGTATTATTTTACACTAAAAGTGCATAACGGATTAACAAGAAAAAGGAAAAAGATGCTAGTAATGCTCACGAAAATCAGAAATAGCTGACCTTTAATTTACTAAATCAAAATAATCACACCGTTATATCTACTTTTAAGCTGAGGAAATTGCCAATCAATGTCACCAAAAATAGAGATGTTATTTTTATCTAAACGGTCATGTCTTTTGCAAAAATAATCCACATCTTATCAAAGTTCACTGGAAGTACAAAACCTCTCAAACATAATATTAATTACATCGAGATTGCATAACAGCCGAACGACCAATATCACCGTCAGAACGAGCCGCTGACGCCTCTCCTTATAGAGATTGTGAGACCGCCGAACGACCAATACCGCGGCTAGAACGAGCCGTTGATGCCACCCCTCTACTGGACCTTGTCAATGGTAGTCAGGAAGTCTTCATGCACATGCCCCTAAGGACTAGTGCCCTAGAGTCGCAGTAGTCGTCGTTGAACCCTTGAAAAGATCTAAAGCACCTAAAACTAAATCACACCACACAACAGTCACCCTAATGTCACCACCTGAAGGAGACCGCGGGAATTTACACGGCCATGTCTACTCTGGCCCTAGAAACCTAGCTTTCGGTATCCCTGTGGCAGCAGCCGGGCATCTCTACGCGATGGCGTGATCCTCCTTCAACTGTTGGCTTTCTCACGTCTGGCCTTCATGGGTTTTCCCTTTAGCTCCACAAGCGGAATTATATATGATTATCCTCATTTAAACGTTTGTGTCTACTAACCCTGACACGGATTGGATACCCACAACTATGCCACCAAGAGGTAAGCGACATGTGCAAGCATCACCGACGCTAAAGCATAGACCTTTCGCTTGAATCCTCGCCCATGCCACCGAAGGCATGAAGTGACAAACCCAACCAGAGGGAAGGACCACATTGCTAGCACGATGCCTTCGGGTTTTGACCAAGGAGTCATCACTGCTAAATCCACTACCGCACACCACCTCACCCTCCCCTCATCCTCCCCCGCCGACGTGCTTGCCGCCGCCACGACAATCCCTTGACAATCCTCATGTTGGTTCATGTCTTCGGCATCATCCCAATTGTTTTTAATACACAAAACACTTGCGTATCATTGTATTGATAGTGGGAATAGAATGTGATTGTTCTAGGGTTGATCTCGTAAGCACATGCGCAAAAGCTATATTTTGAATGAGATATACAAGGGCGCGGCTAGGGGGGTTGCGCAATGCGAGAATAGAACACACTATATGTCTCGTCAATCAGTTGGCCAAGCCCCTTAGCCCTGGCGTCCACCCAAGCGCGGGTGTCCTCCTTACGGTGGTTCCAGAGTCTGACGACAGAAGGGCTAACGATGTTGAACACACAGTCATTACGGTGGTTCCAGAGTCTCCATGTAGTGAGGATGATGACGGTGGCAAGCCCTCAACGAAGGGTGGTCGAAGAGTCGTGTATGGAGGTGGAGAACCACTCGCAGAACTCGCAGTCCGGACTGGGTAGGGTGGCAGTGGCGTGGCTCCAAGAGAGGATCACAGAACTCGTGTATGAAGGGTGCACTTTCTCCTATATTGTACACATTACCATTGTGCGTATAATTTGGTTGAGTAGTACTAAGTAAAGCTCCTTGATTGCAAAAAAGAAAAGAAAAAGAAGAAACGCTGCGCTGCGTGGGCACACGCGGTCTCTGTTACGCCCACCGTTCAGCGCTATATTGCCAAGCAAACACCACAATCCCTTTTCTCGCGTCTGCACTCTGCTGCTCACAACACAATTTGACACCGATGGGCGACTTCGACTGTGGTGCCATCGACTGTGGCGACTGCTGCGATGAGTGCTTCGACTGCTGCGACGAGCCGTGCTTCTGCTGCGTCTGCGTCTCCGACGCCATCAGCGGCAAGGCACTCCTCCGCATCCTCTGTGGTCTCGTCATCTTCGCCGTCCTCGCCACCGTGGTCACCCTGCTTGTCATCGCCCTCGTCCCCCGCCGCGTCGGCGTCAGCGTGGAGGACGCGGCCCTCGCCGACAAGAACGCCACGGCCTACGACATCTCCATCGCCGTCGCCGTCCGCAACGGAAACTGGTTCATGCCCACGGAGCACACCGCGCCGCTGTACGCGGAGCTCCTCTTCGACGGCGCCCGCTTCGCCCGCGTCGGGCTGGCGACCGCAGGGTCCGTGGTCCGACCGCGGCGCAGGGAAGTCTACCACGCCACGGCGGCGGCCGACAACGCGGGCGTCGCGCTGGGGAGAGCAGGCGCCGCCGACTTCATCAATGACAGCGCCGCCGGGATGTTCCATCTCGAGGTGAAGCTTGTCGGCGAGGTCATGTACCGGCCACACCACAAGAAGCACAGGCTCGACGCGATCTGCCGGCTAGAGTTGGGTCCGTCAACGGCAACGTCGCCGGCGATGTTCAGGAAGGTAAAGTGCGATCTTCAGAAAGATCATGGTGCCCGGTGATTTTTTCCAACAAGAAAAAAGATCATGGTGTGCTCAGGCCTCAGGATCGAAGATTGTTCAAGTTCTCTGTTTCTTCTCACTGGATGGTTTATGTTTCTAGCTGATCGAAGATTGGGGTACGAGTGTGCTGATGGTTTATATTTCTAGACTGATGTAATTAATGTGGCTGTTCTAATACCCTGTTCTTGTTGCTAATTTGTGTTTATATAGTTGACGCGAAGACTTGTTCGCTGGATAATTGCTGTTGTTTATAATTTGGATGCAATGAAATTGGGATTTTTTAGACGCCGACAGCCTGATTAGGAGGCCAGAGGTGGCGGCTTTCGTTTTGTGTAATTTTTGTGTCTGCTCTAATTTGGTGGCCAATGTTTCAAGCTGATGTAATTTGGGGAAGTTTGTTATGTGGCTAGTCGCCGAGATCTAAACCCATCTCAAGAATAAGTTTATTATGTGGCATTTCTTCTCGATCGCCTCTAGTATTATGATAGTCCAGATCATATGTCATTAGAGCATCTCCAACGGGCGCTGAAAAAGGCGCGCGCGCGCTAAATCGGCGTTTTAGCGCGCGCGGGAAAAAAACCGCGCTCCAGCGGCGGCGGGAAAGACGCGCGCGCGGGAACCGCTTGCGCGCGCGCGCGAAACGGCGGCCTCCCGCGCGCCTTTTTTGCGGCGGCGCGCCCCGCGCGCGCTATAAAACGCCGCGCGCCCGAACGCCGCGCTGCACCTCTCCCTCTCCCTCTCTCCTCCTCTCTCTCGCGCCCGCCGATCCCTACCGCCGCACCGGAGCACCGCCGCCGCACCGGAGCACCGCCGCCGCACCGGAGCACCGCCGCCGCCCCCGTCGCGCCACCATGCCGCCGCGCCGCCGTTCTTCCTCCGGCTACCGCGGCGTCCGCGAGCGCCCGAACGGCGGCGGTTTCTACGCCGAGATACGCTCCGGCGATCTCCGGCTCCCCCTCGGCACGTACGAGACGGCGCACGAGGCCGCCCGGGCGTACGACGCGGCGGCGTGGCGCCTAGGCCGGCCGCGTCGTCAGATGAACTTCGACGACGCCCGCACCCTCGAGCAGGCGTTGGAGCTCGCCCCGCCGCCTCGTCTGCACACCACGCGAGATCGTGCGGAGCACACGGCGGCGCAGAACCGCCTCCTCGTCGCCCAGGAGGACGAGCGACGCATGGCGGAGTGGCGCCGCCTCCACCCGGAGGATGTCGTCGCCGAGCATCAGTTCTGGGAACGTCGCCGCGAGGACAGGCGTCGTCGGAGGGAGTTGGCGTGTCAGCAGGCCGCCATCCGCGATGCCGGCGGCCAATCCATCTTCACTGATCAGGATGACCGCTGGTTCGACATTTGGCTGTCGACCTCCTCCGACGACAACAACGAAGGCGATGATGATGACTGGAGCGATTAGTTTTTTTATGTTTTCGAACTATATATCTATCTATCTAGAACTATCTATCTATGTTTTATCTATGTTTTAGAACTATGTTTTTTATCTATGTTTGAACTATCTATCTTTGTATCTTTTTATTTTAATGCAATTATTAAGTATGAAAAAAAAAGTGTGCGCGCGCTGTATTTTTTGGGCACCGCTGGAGCAGCACGCGCGCGCTGCAAAATAGCGCTGCTGCTGGAGCCAGCACTGCGCGCCGCGGCAAAACAGACGTTGCGCGCGCGCTATATGGTTTTTTTGGGCGCGCCGCTTAGCGCGCCTGTTGGAGATGCTCTTACATTAGCTTTTCTGTTTCTTCGGTTAGAACAATCAATTGGGCGTGTCCTTTTTCTTGTCAAGAGAGGAAAATCTTATAGCTCATGTCTCGTTTCCTCCTTTAGTTTTTATTTTGGTGAATTAGCTCAAGGCAAGTACTTAGCTGGAATGGCCTTATTTTCTTCTCTATAAGAATAACACGTGTATATTGAGTAGGGCGTTTTGGAGTCCGAAAACCATGCATGGATGCCTTAATTTTGAAAATAAAATATAAAAATGAAACTTTTTAGTTCCAAAATTCTAGAAACAAATATACACGTATACAGTATGTAATGTATATGTATGTAATATTTCATTATGACATACTTTGAATTGTGAGCTGCATAAAAAACAAAAATGAGGACTTTGATGGTGAGCAATACATATACACTATATCTCTGGGTATATGTTTTATTTTTCAAAAAAATTTGTAAAAGTATGAATTAAAATTATTATTTTAATTAAGGCCTCCATGAAGCCCAACCTCCTATTGGCATTTGGATGTATATTCACATTTTTTATTGCTCTAGGTTACCTAGATTTTTTGTAAAGTACTGTCGCCTAAATTTGTACTATATTGCTATGTCTTGAACTACAGTTTTTAGATATGTGAAGTTTTTCGGGAAAATATTAATACTATTTTCAGTGTGCATGCAGTAGGTGCAAAGTAATTACGTACAGAAAGTGAGCACAAAAAACTTGGGTTGTTGTAAGAGTGAACAGAGCGGCACAGCTGGGAGCCATGCATGTGCCCGGCCGTTTCCTGAAGCGTGAAACGTCTGCAACCATCAATAGCTAATGAGTGCATATACACCTATGAGCCAAAGTGAATTTTCGGCCGAGAAAAGGAATTTTTTGGAGAACGCGTCTGGCCGATGAAAGTGGACTCGTGGTTCACTCCGGACTGAGAGAGCGCGTGTGCCTGAATTAGGTGACGGAACTGGCTAAGAAGTTCAGATTTGGTTGCATCTAGTTTTGATTTGGTTGCTAAGCCTCGCTAGCACTAACGGTCCAACGTAGCATCCATGCCTAGCCATAGCGTACATGAAATTGAAGCTTGATTTTTTTTTCTTCATTTTTGTTTGTGGCACGAAATTTGTGCTTCATCTGAGAAGCAACACTAGCTCACATATGGGCGAATTGTGTGGGTTCGGGGACGCATGGTAAATCCACGCTCACATGGGCTGGCTGGTTGCGCATCATCATCACTCACGTAGCCACCCTCATCTCTTTTTCTCTCTGGCCGCTCCATCCAGGTTCATTTCTGGAAGCGTGAAACCTGCAGCAACACCACTACACCTGCAGGAGGAATTTGCCTGGTTGCTTCCCCCGTCCATCCTAGGTAGCTGCTACAACGGATACAGATCCATCCAGTAATTAATCCAACAGATACAAGTCCATCCAGAAAATTCATTACAGAGCAGCAGGTGGGCAGTGAAATGATATATGGTTACACTACGGGAATTTTTGACTCGATTTCTTTCCTTCGGGAACATCTCTTACAACTCTTATTTCAGGTGCTTGTGTATACGGTGGACACTCTCTCACTTGTATTTCGAATGTCGGTAATGGTGATCGCTTCTCCTTCTTCATACTAGGTACTCCCTACATTTTGAAAATTATTTTTCAGAAATAATACATGGTTCCGATATTTTTTAAAAATAATACGGCCTCGTCTTCCTGGAGGACGACTAGACCTAATCGTCCTTCAGGAAGATGATTAAGCTCCAGTCGTCCTCCAGGAAGACGATTAGTTCCAGTCGTACTTCAGGAAGACGATTAGTTCCAGTCGTCCTCCAGGAAGATGATTAGTTCCTGGCCTGCGTTTCCCGCCATCTTTCCAACCCAACCTGCGTTTCCCTCCATCTTCTTTCCCGCGAACCCTGCAGTCCGGCCATCTTCTTTCCCGCCAACTTATTTGCCGTCACCCCTTATGTTTCCGCCATCTTCTTTCCCGCCGTATTTCTCTTCTCGACTTATAAAACCCCCCTCCCATACAGAAAGGGTTGGTAAGCAGTGCATTGTAGTCTCGTCAAGATGTCCCATCCTCATTATCCTTTCGATCGTAGTTTGCACCTGAGTATGTCGAAATGTCTTCTGACGTTAGCCAGCAATTTCGAGGAGGAAGCTCAGACGTTACGGGGAGGAAGCTCAGACCATTCCCGGTCATACTGTGTTTCCCGTGTGGAAGGTGGTGTCGGAGTCGATTACATGTCCACCCACTCGTTGTGCTGCGACAGCTAATCATCTTCCTGGGGGACGACTGGAGCTAATCATCTTCCTGGAGGACGACTGGAACTAATCATGTTCCTGGAGGACGACTGGAGCTAATCATCTTCCTGGAGGACGATTAGGTCCAGTCGTCCTCCAGGAAGACGAGGCCGTATTATTTTCAAAAAATATCAAAACCGTGTATTATTTTTGAAAATTAATAAAAAATGTATTATTTAAAAAAAATTGGCTCCTCCCTCCATTCCCTTATACAAGGCCATAAACTCAAATTACAGGTACCAAGGTAAAATTTATTGACTGCTTTGAGAGTCCACTTTCCTTTTCGTTAATTGGGATCATTAATATGCGCATATGCATATAATGAAGGAATTAGGATGCCCGTAATGGGAGTATGTCGGGGGAAACTGTCCGCCACGAACACCTATGGGACCGGAGCCCCTTGTCTGTGCGGTACGAGGGCGGAGGGAGCACAAAGAGCAGATCGAAGCAGACACGCGGGCAGTTTTACCCAGGTTCGGGCCGCACGGATGCGTAAAACCCTACTCCTGCTTGGTTGTGTATTGAGTTGAGTGCTCGGGAGCTTGAAGAAGCAGCTACACCGTGCGTGAGAGTAATCTAGGTTTCGAACCTCCTCCACGTTGTGCATGGGCCTCCTTTTATAGTGCAAGGGGTCACCGACAGGTGTCAACGTAGGAGAAAGGGGTAAAAATGTAAAAGAGGTGGTAGTTGTAACAGTGCGGGAACAGTGGAGCTACAGTACCGAACAGTGGTCTATACCTACTTTAACAGTGGGGGACAAGGGCATTCAATGCCCGTCGCCGTCGACCCCAAAAGCTCCCGCCTTAGCGTCTCCGTCCGCCACGGCGACGGATTTATCGCCGTGGTGTGCCACCGTGTACCCCAGGCTGCACAGCCATCCGCCACGCGTCCCTGGATAGGCCCCAGGGCGACGCGTGGGCCGATGAGCTGGAGCGCGGGCACACAGCGTAGCCTTCCCGGCAAGTACCTTGCCGGGGCCTCGATCTTGCCGGACCCGGGAACTTGCCGCTCCCCGGGCCCCTTGCCGGGGCGCGCATAGCGCCGAGACGATGTCTTCTATTCTCCCTGGCAAGCTCCTCTTGCCAGGGTCTTGTGTTAGTGAGAACAGTTTTGAGCCTGGTACGGCCTTCCCGGCAAGCTCCTCTTGCCGGGGTCTCGATCTTCTATCTTGTATACTTTGTTTTTGAATGGTTTAATAAGAAGCAGGAAGGTCTCCGGCGAGCACGCAGTGAACCTTGCCGCGGGAAGCTGCAACTGCCCGTGCACAAGTTGGGGTACTGGGGTACCCCTACCTTAGTACACCGACAGAGTATCATAGGTAGTATTATGCATGCCAACTAAGCCATTTTGATGAAGTGACATAGAATTAAATGAAGAAAGAGAGGCTTGAATATCATATCATGATACCGTATCATATTAAATGATGTGCTACTTTGTGTCATGCATGACAATAAATATAGTGCTCTATGATACCTACATATGATACTATGCATTACGGACGTAGTATCATATACTAGTATCATGCATATGATACTAGTATATGATACTCCCCATTACAACCAGCCTTAGAAGGAAGTAGCATAGTGTCATTATGACTACATGCATGCAAGTATTAAAACAGTTGGAAGTACGAGAAAACATCATTAATTTTTATCTCGATTACAGTTTGTGGCTTTGTATAGATGAAAAATTTATTTTTCATAGTGGCCTTATATAAGGGAATGGAGGGAGCACATGACAAACATAAATTTCGAGCAACATAGAGCAACATAAGCTTAGTGTGCAAGTCAAACAATTTGCATTTCTGCCACAAAAGGGGTTGCTCAGATGAAAGAAGAGAGCCATGCATAACTTGATGGCTTTCGATAGTAAAGAACCCAGAAGCCGTCTAGACATGAATTGTTATTTTTTTTCATCCATGATATACGAATAATGGAACTTGCAATTCTTGTTCTTCCGAGGTAGCTGAAGTGTGTTACTTGCATCTTCACATGGGAAATGCTTGAAGGCATAATCCTTGGTATTCCCTAATTGAAAAAGTGAACAATGTAATTATGATACTGTTAAGCTAGTTATATGATATATCTGATAGCTGAAACACTAGTTATACCGGGATTTTGTTGAGTTCAACGATTTCGCCGAGTTCTATTCATTGGG
Source organism: Secale cereale (assembly GCA_902687465.1). Lineage (NCBI taxonomy): Eukaryota > Viridiplantae > Streptophyta > Magnoliopsida > Poales > Poaceae > Secale > Secale cereale. The sequence continues at coordinate 26,069,104 of LR738715.1, read as the reverse complement.
AGCTCGGCAGGGTAATGTGTTTTCCGAGTTTGTAGAAAATTATACTCGGATGTGACGCGCAACTCGGCAAACTTCACCGGTTGCCTAGTGCCAGGAAAAGGAACTCCGCAACAGAAAGAAGAGAAATGATATGGTTCAGCCGACGGATTATCATGCTCACACCCTCCAGCTTGGTTGCATGCCACGCGTCCCACGTGCATGGTGGAACTGGCGCCCCATGACCTTTCCTTTATGCAACAAGGTGTTTGTTTAAAAAAAAATTGTAACAAATCCTTTGTTACAAAAATAATTAAATTGCAACAAGGACTATGGCAAAAAAACGTAACAAGACCTCTATTTCAAAAAAAGAAAAAGAAAAAAGGTAACACGACCTTCATTGCAAAAGGCAAAACATGTAACAAGATCTCTGTTGCAAAAAAAATCTAGCCTGACCTATGTTTTTAAACTTCTGCAACATGACCCGTATTGCAAAAAATTACTAACCTTTGTTGCAATGGTAGAGGGTGATGCTCGCCACTGAATCCGCCGGTCAACGTCTCGCGAGCCGACAGATCTTGAAAAAGATCAGCGGCCGACGCGTAGCAGCGCCAAAAAAGAAACTCAGAAGTGCCACATATTCGCTTTGTTATGCGGATATTAACTTGGTGGTGCTTGACAGCTGGACCCCACAGATGACTAGGTATTGGAGGCGTAACCGCGGTCTACATTTGCCAGATTTCTACTAACTGAAACTCGGCAATCTTTTTATTTATTTTTTATTAGGAAATGCCAGGGGTCACGTCTATGCCGACCACCGGTGGAGATAAACCTGATCGAGTCCAGAGGCCACATGTCAGCGAGACGAGTTGTGATTTTCTTGTGTGTTTTTTTTTTGGAAAACGCAGAGAGGCAGTGATTATAGCCCCAAAACTCACAACGCATATATAGTGCATAAATTAATTTATCATTTTTAGTATAGGTAATTCGTGGGAAAGTACGTATGTGAAGCCGAACCAAAACGCGAACCACTTAAGTGACAGCCCAGGATGTACAGTGGGTGCAAAGTAATTAGAAAGTGAATACAAGAAACTTGGGATGCTGTGAGAGCGGCAGAGGGAGCCATGTGCCCGTTTCCTGAAGCGTGAAAACGTCCCGGAAGAGAGTAAACCTTCAGATAATGTTAGAAGTGAGAAGGAGGATTTGGTGGAATAGTTGTTGCATTGCTTAAGCCTCGTGGGCATATATATAGGAGTACAATGATCTACTTGGAGTACAAGACAAGCCAGAACAAATCCTAGTCTATCTCTTCGAGTCCAGAGGTACACTCTCTTTTAGATTTCAACGCAAGTGACATCCCTCATGGTAAGCCTCCTGATCAATGTTTAGATGAGTTTGATAATTTTATTATGAAACAAAATCATTTTAATGAGAGGATACAAAGTCAGTTGCATGATAATTCCCTTGCTATCAAAAGACTGCTTGATGTTTTAGATAGAACAGTTAATGATGTTCAATGTCTTGTGAAGCATTTTCATATGGTTCAAACTCAGCTTGACCAAATTTCTAATGTGCAAAGAGATTTGCTTGCTAACAATGCCAAACAAGATAATTTGCAGGCTTTCGGGATTAAGACCCGAGGAGGAACTAGCACTCAAGATCCTCTCTACCCAGAGGGGCATCCGAAGAGAATCGAACAAGATTCTCAAATGCATGAAGAAGAAATTGTTGGCTCTCCAAAAAAGAAGAAGAAACATAAGGAGACTAACAATTCTAATGATCCTATTGCAGATGAAGAGCCAGCTGTTGATCCCAACAGTGTATCTATCTCCGATGCTGAGACTGAAGATAGTGCTGAACCTGAAGGTAAGGATAATGAGAAGAATGATCCGCCTGAAGTTCGAGAAGAAGAAGCACCTGACAAACGTAAGAGGTACGCTAAAGAAGACTTCATCGCGAGAAAACATGGGAAGGAAAGAGAACCATGGGTACAGAAACCCATGCCCTTTCCAGGTAAGTCCATCAAATCCAAAGAAGAAGAGCATTACAATAAGTTTTGTGAGTGGATTAAACCTCTTTTTCTTCAAATCCCTTTAACCGATGCTATTAAGTTACTTCCTTATTCAAAATATATGAAAGATATTGTCACTAATAAAAGAAAAGTTCCTAATGAAGCAATATCTACTATGCTTCCTAACTACTCTTTCAGTGGCAAGATTCCTGAGAAGCTCGGTGATCCAGGTATACCCACCATTCCTTGCTCCATAATGAATAATTATGTCAAAACTGCTTTATGTGATCTTGGAGCAGGAGTGAGTGTTATGCCTCTCTCTCTTTATGAGAGGCTTTGTTTAGAGAAACTAATTCCTACAGATATCTCCCTTCAGATGGCTGACAAGTCAACCGCTGTTCCGATAGGTATTTGTGAGGATGTTCCCGTAGAAGTTGCTAATTGTTTGATTCTTACTGATTTTGTTGTGCTTGACATGCCCGAGGATGGGAGCATGTCCATTATTCTTGGTAGACCTTTTCTTAACACCGCAGGTGCTATTATTGATTGCAATAAAGGGAAGGTTACGTTCCATGTGAATGATAAAGAACACACGGTATATTTTCCAAAGAAGATCGATAGGAGGCATGGCCTCAACTCTATAGAAAATATCGAGACCGTGAAGATTGGAGAATGGGATTGTCCACTACATGTACCTCACAAATACAAAACTATCATGGTAGGGACAATGTCCATCAAGGTAAAGGTTCAGTGATTACTTCGTAAGAGGTGAGACTTTTTGCTCTATATATCGCCTGTTTGGTGGTAAGACTTGATCAACCTTACTAGTAAACATGTTTTATATAGATAAAAAGTTGAGCTTGTTATGTTTTCATTTGTTTTTAGTTTTTGTTCTACTAGCTGTACCAAGTATTTATGTTTTGAAGCTTCACAATACTACAAACTGCTTCAAGTTTTCAGAGAGTTTCGCAACTTTTTGAACTTCGAAAAAATTTCAACAGTGAAGTTTTTAGAAAAATTCCAGAAAAATAAAAATAAAAATTTCCACATCGGGGGTGACCCAGAAAGTCCTGGGGCCAGCCAGGGGGACCCACCAGTGGCCCAGGCAGCCAGCTGGCGCGGCCCAGCCCCTGGCCGCGCCCACAGGGCGCCTGGGGCCCACGGGGCCCCCCTCTAGGTATGTCTTCTTCCTCCCTCTCTCTCTTTCTCCAAAAACGCGAGTTCTGCGCTTGTTCTTGTGTTCTTGCTGTTCTTGGAGGCGATTCTTCGATCTCTCTCTACAGCCCATCATTTGAGCTGAAATTTTGAGTAAATACTCCCTGGTATGTGACTCCTCCACCGCTCCAATTAGATTTTTGATTGGTGGCCTCATTTGTGAGTATTTAGTAGTTCTTGGTGTTGTAGAGATGAGCTTGCATGCATGTGTAGAAAGTTATTTTCCAAGTTTTGATGCAAGTTTATGCCTTGGGCAAGTGAGTTGAGTAGTTTGCCTTAACTCATCTTGTTTTAATCCTCATTTTTGTAAATTGTAATTTTTTTCCAGAAATGAGTTTGCTAGGAAGGGCAAAAGGGTGGCTTGAGAAGAGGAGACCTGCACACTCCGATCGAGTTACTAGGGCCGCAGCTTCACCATCGACTGCTAGGGTGAGCTATAATGAAGATCACGTGCCCCTGGAGTTGTTGGAAGACACAAGTCCAGCACGTGCGATGACATTTCCATGTGATGAATTCCTTGAAGCTGCGGGAATCAAGGATGAGTTTTATAATCTTTGTGCTAATGCAGGTTTGACATGACTCATCACGAGCCGTGTTACTCCGTATCAAAAACTTACCTCCATTTTCATTAACAGTTTTAGATATAATCCTGATTCAGGTGCTATTGAGTTTAAAATTTACAATGATCTTATCACCATGACTTTGGGAAATTTTTGTGAAATAATAGGTGTGTCGAACGTTGGGAGGACGGCCAGGATGGCCACTCAGCCCTCCGAGCTGAAAACCGTCATCAACTCTCTCTGCAGTATGGGTACGAGGGATATTCATCGGTCGAAGATCTCCAGCATCTTATTTCCTCACCTCAGGTATTTTGCATATTATATTGCCAGAGGGGTGTTAGCTCGTGACAACACGAGCAGCATTTCTGCTCTGGATATTGCTATCCTGGCAGCAGCCCTCTCAGGGAGGTCTGATTATAATCTGGGTGCCTCAATTGCTCGACGCCTTGCTATGAACGGTAACAAGGGGGACTTATATGGTGGCGTTTATGCCACACTTATCTTAGAACATCTTGGAGGCACCCCACACCCTGATGATAATCCTTTTACTTATTTAAGCTTTGATCTTGCTGCCATGAAAAGGCATAAGTTTGTTACCATGGCTTCTGAGCTGGATAATCTTGTTTACATCTTACGTTTCGGAACTACCGCGGAACGCGAGATCCGTCTACCTGCACCTCTTTTGTTTGATTTTTCTCGCAGGAACGGATGGTCCTTTGATGTTGTCCAGTTCGATGAGTTCATGGTCCAGCATCGGTTTCATAACCCCATGGAGGGGGTTGTGCCCGACGAGGAGGAGCACGGTGAGTTACCACCTTTCCAAGGAGAAACCGCCACCGAGTTTGGTGAAGGGTCTTCCTCTGTTTGGCGTGCGGAACCTTCCTCGTGGGAGACTCCGAGGAGTTCGGTATACGCGCCAGCATCCTTCTACGACCCTTGGTCTCACCACCATACCCCCGGAGCAGGAGGCTCCTGGGGGCAGTAGCTGCTACCAACTTAGGCCAAAAGCCTAAGCTTGGGGGAGTACATGCCCCTCTCACTTTTCCGTTGTATTATCCGTTTTATTCGCTTTTATCTTTTTCGAAGTTTTTGCCCGTTCTTCTTTGTTTTTCTTTGCAAAAACAACAAAAAGATTTTCTCTTTCTTTTTCTTTTCGTTTAACCTTTGAAATAATCCAAAAAGATTTCCTTTTCTCTTTAGTTTGCTTTGTTTTCAGAGTTCAGCTCGAGTCCGTGATGGCATTTGATTATATTTCCTACGTTCGATCGTGCAAGTGACAAGCAGTAATGACGAAGATCGACTGAAAGGAAGCAACAAGGAAGACCGGTATGAACTCTTTTTGTTTCTACTTTTGTACATATGCCTGTACCTATGATCTAGAGACCAGCTTGTAGCGACATAGTGCTATGATTACAATGCTCTTTCAGTGGTTCATGCTTTCCTTGTGGCTAGTCTCGAATAACTAGAGTATATAATGTGTTATTGAAATGATCTACTTGCATTGCACTATTCGTAGTCTGGTATACTAAGGTGGTATTTCCCTTTAGAGAATTTTTGGATTGACTTGGCACATGCTTACACATGCTTAAGACTAAAAAGTCTACTCTGCCTTGATGATCTTTGAGTTTCAGAATAGTTATATCACTTTTATGCCCGATTCAATGTTGCTTTGTCGCTCTGCATGATTATGACCGTTATTGCTCTCTAGTTGGTCGCTTCCCAGTCTTTTGCTAACCTCCACCTGTACTAAGCGGACTGACTGCTTGTGCATCCAAAATCCTTAAAACCTGTTATGCCATATGAGTCCACCATACCTTCCTATACATGGTATTTACCTGCCATTCCTAACGAAGACTTTCGTGTGCCATCTCGAAATTAATCAAAAGCATTTCTCTTTTTGTGCCTATGTTTTAGCTCATGAGGAAGTAGTAGTTAATTCATGATCTTTTTAAGTTGGACAAGTTTCACCCCTGGATTGCATGTATAATGTGCAAACCCCTAATACGAGAAGGAACTGGCATTGAGTGCGCCCGGCTCAAAAAGATAATATAACAAACAAACCCTCCTTCACGCTTTGTTCATGAGAAATCAGAAAACTTTGGCAGTGATAAACAAAGGAGATTAAGAGGATGTGATCGTCCTCATGCGGGAGCCGTTCCTTGAGACTTGTCCAGCTCAAGAAGTGATTGAGTTATCTGCTAGCATTCGTTGACGAAATATGCACCTCTCAAAAACGTTTTACCTCTGTTTTTAAAACCAAGAGCTCTGGTACATGTTTAGTTTTTGTTTCCGACCGCGGGTTTTCAACTTTCCCAAGAAAAGCCACGGTTCGAGAGTCTCCACCTTCTTTCTTCAAAGCACTAACTAGGAGAGCATAATTGTCATTCTGAGTGTAATGTGCATTGTCCCAAAGTATTACATTGTCTTCTGCATGCTTGTGATATGATTTATTCTGAAATTCTTAGTTCTAGTCTCCTTTAAAACTCTGGAGGAGTTTCTGCATTTATGTTTTGCTTCACTCATGGAGACTAGCGAGATACCACCCTAGTATGCTCAAGCTATGTGCAATGTAATCTTGTCTTGATTTTCAGTAGTATATTGTTTAGTTTTAAGTATTTGTGACTAGTCACTTGAAAGAAGGATTGCTCCTTGCATTGTCCTCATAGTACTGTTTCAATACTTGCTAGACTCTTTTCGTAATACATGCTTATATACATCTAATGAAGCAAAAGAGTTTGTCAAAGTTTTCTTTGTCACGTCCAGTTCGTTGAACTGAATTTCTTGAGGACAAGCAATATGCTAAGCTTGGGGGAGTTGATACGTCTCAAACGTATCTACTTTTCCAAACACTTTTGATATTGTTTTGACCTCATTCTTGCATGATTTGAACTAAACTAACCCGGACTGACGCTGTTTTCAGCAGAGCTGCCTGTATGGTTTTATTGTGTGCAGGAAAACGGATTTTTAGGTATCTCAGAAAAATCCACGAAAAATCACAGAAAATCCACGCACCAGAAGGAACCAGGAGCCAGAAGAGGGGCCAGAGGGGGGCCAAGGGGTGCCCAGGCGCCCTGTGGGCGCGCCCACCCCCCCCCCCCCCCCGCCGGGCCGCGCCGGGGGGTCGCCTGGGTGGGGCCCACACCCCCTGGTGCCCTACTTTGCCTCGTATTTTTACTGGCGACACGAAAACCCCATATCAGAAGTTCTTTTCGCAGTTTTCCATCGCGGAGCCGCCGCCACCCTCTGTTCTTCCTCGGGAGGGCTAATCTGGAGGCTGAATTGGCCTCCGGAGAGGGGAGATCGTCGCCATCGTCATCATCATCACCACTCCATCATCCCTCCATGACTTCTCCCTCCATATGTGAGTAATTCCCCTGCTGTAGGCGAAGAGGATGGTAGGGATTGGATGAGTTAGATCATGTAATAGTTTGTCAGATCGTTGGGGGCATGTTGCCTATCATCTACTATGGTGTTTATCATCTTTGCTACAACTTGTTATTCTTAATGCTTGACACTTAGGGCCCGAGTGCCATGATTTCAGATCTGAACCATATGTGTTTGCATGAATATATTTGTGTTCTTGATCCTATCTATGAGTTGTTTGCACCTATTACGGTTTGGAACCGGCGATCCCAAAAGTGACAGCTTGGGACACCAAAGGGGATGGTCCGTAGTTTGAGGATTACATGTATCCATTGAGTTCATTGCTTTGTTCCGGTGCTCTTTGACAGGAGCACCTTAATCTCCATAAGTTCCTTTTGGCCCCGTTCATAGCGGGATGGTAGGACAAAAGATGTTGTGCAAGTTCTTATTGCAAGCACGTACAACTACCTACGGGATACATGCCTAATGTTTGATATTTGCCTAGATGCTCATTACTTTTCCGTGTGCCGTGCCCCAAGTTAGAATCATGATATTGAAGGAAATATGCCTTAGAGGAAATAATAAAGATGTTATTTGTATTTCCTTATATCATGATAAATGTCTTTTATTCATGCTAGAATTGTATTAACCGGAAACTTAGTACATGTGTGGATACATAGACAAAACAATATGTCCCTAGTATGCCTCTACTAGACTAGCTCATTGATCAAAGATGGTTATGTTTCCTAGCCATAGACATGAGTTGTCATTTGATCAACGGGATCACATCATTAGGAGAATGATGTGATGGACTAGACCCATCCGTTAGCATAGCTCTATGATCGTTTCGTTTTACTGCTATTGCTTTCTTCATGACTTATACATGTTCCTATGACTATAAGATTATGCAACTCACGGATACCGTAGGAACACCTTGTGTGCTATCAAACGTCACAACGTAACTGGGTGATCATAAAGATGCTCTACAAGTGTCTCCGAAAGTATTCGTGGTGTTGGCGTAGATCAAGATTAGGATTTGTCACTCCGAGTGTCAGAGAGGTATCTCTGAGCCCTCTCGGTAACACACATCACAATAAGCCTTGCAAGCAAAAGACTAATGAGTTAGTCACGAGATGATGTGTTACGGAACGAGTAAAGAGACTTGCCGATAACGAGATTGAACTAGGTATAGAGATACCGACGATCGAATCTCGGGCAAGTAACATACCGATGACAAAAGGAACAACGTATGTTGTTATGCGGTTTGACCGATAAAGATCTTCGTAGAATATGTAGGAACCAATATGAGCATCCAGGTTCCGCTATTGGTTATTGACCGGAGATGAGTCTCGGTCATGTCTGCATAGTTCTCGAACCCGTATGGTCCTCACGCTTAACGTTTGATGACGATCTGTATTATGAGTTTATGAGTTTTGATGTACCGAAGGTAGTTTGGAGTCCCGGATGAGATCACGGACATGACGAGGAGTCTCGGAATGTCCGAGACATAAAGATTGATATATTGGACGACTATATTCGGACACCAGAAGTGTTCTGGAAAGTTTCGGAATTTACCGGAGTGCCGGAGGGGTTACCGGAACCCCCCGGGGGAATGGTGGGCCCTGGTGGGCCATAGGGGAGAGAGAGGGCAGCAGCCAGGAGGTGGCGCGCCCCCTCCCTAGGAGGAGTCCGAATAGGACAAGGGGAGGGGGGCGCGGCCCCTCTTTCCCTCTCCCTCTCCCTTTCTTTCCTCCCCCCTTCTTCCTTCTTTGATAGTTCCTACTAGGAATAGGATTGCAATCCTATTCCTAGTAGGATTGCATCCCTAGCCGCACCATAGGAGGCCGGCCGGCCCTCCCCCCTTGCTCCTTTATATACAGGGGCAGGGGGGCACCCAAAGACACACAAGTTGAATTGTTCTAGCCGTGTGCGGTGCCCCCCTCCACAGAAACACACCTCGGTCATACCGTTGCAGTGCTTAGGCGAAGCCCTGCGCCGGTGAATACATCATATCCGTCACCACGCTGTCGTGCTGACGAAACTCTCCCGTGAAGCTCAACTGGATCAAGAGCTCGTGGGACGTCATCAAGCTGAACGTGTGCTGAACGCGGAGGTGCCGTACGTTCAGTGCTTGATCGGTTGAATCGCGAAGAAGTTCGACTACATCAACCGCGTCACTTGACGCTTCCGCTTCCGGTCTACGAGGGTACGTAGACACACTCTTCCTTCTCGTTGCTATGCATTTGGTAGATAGATCTTGCGTGATCGTAGGAAAATTTTAAAATACTACGTTCCCCAACAGATATATCTCATCCATGCAGCGCCCAACCATCCGTCTCCCTAGCCTACAGTGTTTTAAACCCTGCTTGTCACTAGTTGCTACTTTTGCCATTTACCTTTACTATTTACTTTTGCTGTTTACTTTTACTATTGCTATCATCACTATCATATCACTGTTACCATTTATCTTTTGTTGCAAGTAAGTATATTTCAGGTGCGGTTGAATTGACAACTCAACTGTCAAAGCTTATAAATACTCTTTGGCTCCCCGTGTGTCGAATCAATAAATTGGGTTATTCTTACCCGCGAAGACTATCTCGATCCCTTACGGTTGAGGGTTATCAATGTGGCCAAGCCAAGCAACGCGAACACGTCCATCTTCGTCCCGCTCCAACCACCCCTGCTGACAGCCCCAAGCTCCACTCCCCCAAGACCTCCAGCTGCCAGACGCAAGACCCTTGCAGGTGTGGTCGGCTTCTCTCTTGGAAGGCGCAGCCCACGCCTCAAGGCAAAGAACCGCACCATGCCCATCGCGCAGATGGCGGAGCGCCTTCTCTGTCAGAGCTTGGGCATTGTGGGCGAAGGCGAGATGATCACTGAAGATGCGATCAGCAAATATGTGGCCCTGTTCAGCAAATATGAAGGCGAGATGTTCACTAAAGTTGCATGGCAATATATCTCGGAATGGCTATGGAAATGCCATGATAGGTAGGTATGGTGGCTGTTTTGAGGAACAATATGGTGGCTGTTTTGAGGAAGGATATATAGTGGGTTTATGGCACCGGCGAAAGTTGCGTGGTACAAGAGAGGCTAGCAATGGTGGAAGGGTGAGAGTGCGTATAATCCATGGACTCAACATTAGTCATAAGAACTCATATACTTATTGCAAAAATCTACGAGTCATCAAAACAAAGCAATCAACGTATGCTCCTAGGGGGGAGGTTGGTAGGAGTTAACCATCGCGCGCCCCCGACCTCCACACAAAGGTTGGCACTCTACAAATACCTCATGCTCTAACTTCGTCACATAGCGGTTCACCATACGTGCATGATACGGGGATCACTAACCTTTACACAAGTATTTCTCAATTTCATAATAACTCCACTATCATGACTCTAATATCACTATCCTCATGTCTCAAAACAATTATCAAGCGTCCAACATTTCCTTGGGGTGCCACGGGCATCCCCAAGCTTAGGCCTTTGCTACTTCTTGTTCCATAGTCCATCAAAGCAATACTCAAAACTTGAAAACTTCACAACACAAAACTTAGACAAAAATTCTCGTGAGCTCCGTTAGTATGAAAAAGCAAACCACTACTCAAAGGTACATCAATGAATTCATTCTTTGTTTATATTGGTCTTAAACCTACTGTACTCCATGTTCTCTATGGTTCATATACTCCAATATTTCTCATAGATGCATCGGAATAAGCAAACAACACACGAAAAACAGAATCTGTCAAAGACAGAACAGTCTGTAGTAATCTGCAGGGTTCGCCTACTTCTGGAACTCTAACAAATTCAAACTAAATTGGTAAATTTGTGCAATTTGTCTACCAATCGGCAGCAAAAAGAATCAACTAAAAATCACGCTCCAGTAAAATCCCACGACTACTTTAGCGAGCGCTAACGATTCTGCTTTTCACAGCAAGATCATATAAACTTCACACAAGTCTTACCAAAGGTTCTACTTGGCACAAACACTAAACAAAATATGAGACCACATCTAATCAGAGGCTAGATGCAATATTTATTCCCTAACAGCAACGAAAACAAAAAACATAAAATTGGGTTGCCTCCCAACAAGCGCTATCGTTTTACGCCCCTAGCTAGGCACGATACAAGATAGATCTAGGTATTGCCATCTTTGGAAGGCAATCCATAAGTGGCTCTCATGATAGATTCATATGGTAATTTGATTTTTTTTCTAGGAAAGTGTTCCATGCCTTTCCTTAATGGAAATTGGAATCTAATATTTCCTTCCTTCATATCAATAATTGCATCAATCGTTCTAAGGAAAGGTCTACCGAGAATAATAGGACATGAAGGATTGCAATCTATATCAAGAACAATGAAATCTACGGGCACATAATTCCTATTGGCAACAATAAGAACATCATTAAGTCTTCCCATAGGTTTCTTAATAGTGGAATCCGCAAGATGCAAATTTAAAGAACAATCATCAAGCTCATGGAACCCTAGCAAATCACACAAAGTTTTTGGGATATTGGAGACACTTGCACCCAAATCACACAAAGCATAGCATTCATGATCTTTTATTTTAATTTTTATAGTAGGTTCCCACTCATCATAAAGCTTTCTAGGTATAGAAACTTCCAACTCAAGTTTTTCTTCATAAGATTGCATCAAAGCATCAACTCTATGTTTAGTGAAAGCTTTATTTTGACTATAAGCATGCGGAGAATTTAGCACGGATTGCAACAAGGAAATACAATCAATCAAAGAGCAATTACCATAATTGAATCCCTTGAAATCCAAGGTAGTGGGTTCATCACTATGCAAAGTTTTTATCTCTTCGTTCCCACTTTTAGCAATTTTAGCATTAAGATCTAAAAACTCCGAATCGTTGGGACACCTTAAAGCAGAATCATCTCCAATCCTATTCTCATCAAGATTAATACTAGAAAACAAGGATCTAATAGGAGACACATCAATAACTTTCAGATCTTCATCTTTATTTTCATGATCTTCCGGTTTAGCAGCCATCTTATTAATCAAGGTGGACTGTTTATCCGAAATTTGGGCAATTAGGTTCTCAAGATGAGCAAACTGAGATTTCAAGCCATAAAATTCCTTAGACATATCATCAAGGTCCTTATACATATACTCCATAAACTTTTTCTGTTCTTTAAGCTCACTTCTGAAGAAGTCATTATGCTCAAATTGTATAGTCATAAAATGTCTAACATTGTTTTCAATCTCCTCCAGCCTCTTGAGGTGAGGGTCAACACTAGAAGGAAGAGCCATAGTGACAAGCAAGCAATCCAACACACACAAGCAAACAAGAAGCAAGCGAACGATAAACACACAGCGGAAGAAGGGCGAATAAAACGGCAAGGGTGAAGTGGGGGAGAGGAAAACGAGAGGCAAATAAATGTAATGCGAAGATTAAGGGTTTGCTATAGGTACTTGGTATATGACTTTTGCGTAAGCCTCCCCAGCAACAGCGCCAGAAATTCTTCTTGCTACCTCTAGAGCTTGCGTTGTATTTCCTCGAAGAGGAAAGGGAGATGCAGCACAGTAGCGTAAGTATTCCCCTCAGTTTTTAAGAACCAAAGTATCAATCCAGTAGGAGACCACGCGCGAGTCTCTCGCACCTGCACAAACAAATAAGAACTTCGCAGCCAACGCGATAAGGGGTTGTCAATCCCTTTACGGTCACTTACGAGAGTGAGATGTGATAGAGATGACACTACTAGAAAAAAGCTCATTAGTGGCGCACCACTTTTGGGTATTAGTGGCGCACCTCTGGTGCGCCACTATTACCACGCCACTAGTAATGTGTATTAGTGGCGCACCAGAGGTGCGCCATTACTAATCCAGATATCAGTGGCGCACCACCTGGTGCGCCATTGATATCCCCCCTGGTGCGCCACTGATAATGTATAGGGGTGGCCTGCTGGTGCGCCACTACTAAGTATAAGGGTGCGCCACTGATATTTTTTCAGAATTTTTTTTTTCAAATTTTTTTCCAGAATTGCTACAGGTGCGCCACTGATATTGCTACAGGTGCGCCACTAGTAACAATTTTTTTTTCAAATTTTTTTCCAGAATATTTTTTTCAATTTTGGCGGGAATTTTTTTTCCTTAATCTCGGGTCACTATGGCTTAATCTCGGGTCAATATGGCTTAATCTCGGGTCAAATCGCACTCCGTGGTCAAACTTCCCGGAAGGTCACCCATCCTACACTACTCCAGCCCAAGCACGCTTAACTTCTGAGTTCTATCCAAACCCAGCACCAGCTCACTTAGCAGGCACTTGTTGATATATCTATCCTATCAATCCTATTAAACCTTGTTGATGTCTAGGAGTTTGTTCATGTTCATGAGTGTGATGAAATTTTGAAAAAATATTTCAAACTTCCCGGTCATTTTACATATCATATTTTGAATTTTTTAAAAAAAAACTATTTTGGTTTAAAAAAACAATTTTTTTTTAAAACCATTTTTTTTAAAAAAAACATTTTTTTTCAAAAAAACTATTTTTTTCAAAAAAAACATTTTTTCAAAAAAAACCATTTTTTTTCCCAAAAAACAATTTTTCAAAAAAAATATTTATTCCAAAAAAAATAGTTTTTCAAAAAAAAAAAAACTATATTAGTGGCGCACCACACCCACGGTGCGCCACTACTATTTTTGAATTTTTTTGATTTTTTTTGCCTCTAGATCTTAAAAGCCCCGTATCTTTTAGTCGGTTAGGTTTTTGGGGATTCTAAGAATCTTCAACGGGGTTACCCCCGTTGAATTCGGATGTAACTTTTCGAGTAGATGCTTTTTCATATAAAAAACTTTTTCATCGGAGTTCGTATGCAAAAGTTATGCCCATTTTACAAATTCTCGAGAGATTTTGCAAAAAAAGTCGAAATTCATGTTTGTAAATTTTGCTAACAACTAGACCACAAATCACATTGGAATCTTATTTTTTTGACATTTCTATCATTTTCTTTTATTTTTTTTAAACTGAAACGGCGGTCCATGGGGGGGGGGTGCATTTGGTGAAAATGCGTTAAATCTGAAAAATGATAGAAATGTTAGTAGTGGCGCACCTCTGCAACGGTGCGCCACTACTACCTTTGAAAAAAAAATTAAAAAATAAAATGTTAGTAGTGGCGCACCGTGTGGAGGTGCGCCATTACTAGTTCAAACTAGTAATGGCGCACCTCCACACGGTGCGCCACTACTAACTTTGAATTTTTTTTTAAAAAAAAATGTTAGTAGTGGCGCACCGTGTGGAGGTGCGCCATTACTAGTTAAACTAGTAATGGCGCACCTCCACACGGTGCGCCACTAGTATGTCTGGGGAGGGGGTGTGCACAGAACAAACTTACTAGTGGCGCACCACACACCAGGTGCGCCACTAGTAAAAAAATAGTAATGGTAGCAGTGGCGCACCACATCCACGGTGCGCCACTAATAGTGATATTACGGATAGCCCTTTTTCTAGTAGTGTGATAGTTTATATTTTTGGTATTTTTGGTTTAATAAAACAGGAAATAAAAACGGTAAAAATAAAGTAGATGTAGATTGATATGTTGAGAATAGACCCGGGGGCCATAGTTTTCTCTAGTGGCTCTCTCATGATAGCGATATTCTACGGCGGGTAAACAAATTACTGTCGAGCAATTGATAGAAAACCGAATAATTATGAGACTATCTAGGCATGATCATTGTATATAGGCATCACGTCCGAGACAAGTAGACCGAAACGATTCTGCATCTATTACCATTACTCCACACATCGACCGCTATCCAGCATGCATCTAGTGTATTGAGTTCATACGAACAGAGTAACGCCTTAAGCAAGATGACATGATGTAGAGGGATAAACTCAAGCAATATGATGTAAACCCCATCTTTTTATCCTCGATGGCAACAATACACAATACGTGCCTTGCTGCCCCTACTGTCACTGGGAAAGGACACCGCAAGATTGAACCCAAAGCCAAGCACTTCTCCCATTGCAAGAACTATAGATCTAGTAGGCCAAACCAAACCGATAATTCGAAGAGACTTGTAAGGATATTATGAACACACATAAAAAGTTCAGAGAAGAACCAAATATCTTTCATAGCTAACCTTGATCATAAACTCACAATTCATCGGATCTCGACAAACACACCGCAAAAAGAGATTACATCGAATAGATCTCCTCGAAGACCGAGGAGAACTTTGTATTGAGATCCAGAGAGAGAGAGAAGAAGCCATCTAGATACTAGCTATGGAGCCGAAGGTCGGAGGTAAACTACTCACAACTCATGGTGAGGGCGATGATGATGATGATGAAGGCCTCCGTGATGGATCCCCCTCCGGTGGAGCTCCGGAACAGGCTCCAATATGGGACCTCCACGGGAACAGAAGCTACGGCGGTGGAATTAGGGTTTTCTCTCTGCGTATGGAGTTTCTGGGGTACATGGATATATATATAGGAAGAAGGAGGGCACCGGGGGCCCCACGAGGGAGGGGGGCGCGCCCTGGGAAGGGGGCGTGCCCCCACCCTCGAGGGCAGCCCCTCTGTCCCCTGACTTGGTCCCAAAGTTTTCCGTGCGTGATTTTCTCCAAAAATATCTCTCGCGAAAATTTCATTCCGTTAGGACTCCGTTTGATATTCTTTTTCTGCAAGACCCTGAAATAGGCAAAAAACAGCAATCTGGACCGTGCCTTTGGGTTAGTAGGTTAGTCCCAAAAATGATATAAAAGTGAATGATAAAGCCCATTAAACATCTAAGACTTCATAAATAATAGCATGGAACAATCAAAAAATATAGATACGTTGAGACGTATAATTACGTTGGTGGCGGGCTTTGCTACACCTACGTAATAACTATTACAAAACGTACGATATGAGCTGATGTGGGCTGATTTGGTTGGAATAGAAAAAATGCCAGTTTTCCTCTCGTCACTGGCGACTGCAACCCTAGCCGCCGCCAGGGCCGATCTTCCAACTCCGTTCTCCGGCGGTTCCCCTCCGCCGGCGACCTCGGTCGTCGGTGGTGAGGGGGGGCGCCGGATTCACGCGTGTGGATCAATTTTACTTCTTTATAGTTTAGATTTTTAGGTTGTTCATCGTCTTTGCTTCGGTGGTGACGATGACGGCGCTGAATAAAGAATCTTCGGATCCTTCCCTGACGAGGCCATCGGTCCTATGGTTGCGGATGGATTTGGAAACCAGTCTGTTCAAGCAAGGATGGTGTGGTGGCGGCAGCATCCTTGTGGTGGATCTGTGTCCTCCGACTCCGCTGTTGCGACAACGTTTGCTCCAGCGTCGACTTGGAGCTTGGGAGGTAGTCCAGGAGCGGATGCAGATTGTGGTCTGCATCGACGACATCTGGAAGGCGGAATATCTGCTGGGCTCATGGTTCGTGGATGGCAGATATGGTTTCCTCCTTCGGCGTCTTAGTCGTGGTGAGGTGCTAGATCTGGAGTTCGATGGCGTGTCCGGGGTGTTGCCCCGGTCTGATTCGTTCAATGATAAGGGCTTCACTTTTAGTGAGCCACCTTGGAGGTCCGCAAAGCTGCATATCAGCGATGGAGCCGCGTCGAGCACGGGTGAGGTGGTGATTCGTTATTCTTTTCTTCGGTGGCTGCTGTGGTGGTGCCGGAGGCAGTTGACGAGCATTGGTGTCAAGCTTAAAGATGTTCTGCTATCTTTTCAGTTTTGTCATGTCGGTCTTTACGTGATTTGTACTTTATTCGTTATGATATGAATGAGACACGTATTACCATGAAAAAAAAGGCCTGGCCCACCCCCTGAAAATCAGGGGAGGGGGGCGATTAGGGAAGTTACATAGCTTCACGTAACAAGCTACGTAGGTGTAGCATTTTTCTTGTTGATGGTGTTGCATGATGGCTGCGGGGATTTCTTTCCAGCTAGCCCCTACCTTGCTCGTCATGCATGCACAAGCAACACAAACATGCAATACGAAAGAGAAATACTCACTCCGTGCCGAAATATATGTCACTGGAGAAGTTGAACTATGTCGAAATATATATATACTTTCCAGCCGCCTCCTCCTCCTCAAGAAAGAAAATTACGGTTCCTGTCTCTCACCAGCGCCGGCGCAGCTCCGCCTCGTCTCTTGTGGCCCTAGGGCCATGAAGGTGCGGTGGATCCTGGCAAGGACCGGCGGGAGGGCTCCGTTTTTAGTTGATTTTTTCAATCTTGCTAGGGTTTGTGTCCTGTTTAAGAAGGCGAGACGGCGACAGCTCCCTGAAGATGGAATAAAGGTCTTCCCGCCTAGCCCTCATTCCGGCGGTGCGTCAAGCATCGTTGGTGGGCATGTGGAGCTGTGTCTCCGGCAGATCTATCTTTGATGGATTTGTTCAGCTCTCGTCGTTATTCTACGTTCGTGTGTCTTTGGTTTCAATCCTTTCGGTCTACGTTATTTTTCATCGACGATGGTTGCTGTTCTGGGGTGCTGGTCCTATGTGGCCTTAGCACGACGATTTCCCGACTGTCTACTACAACAAGTTGTGTCTGATTCCGGCGATGGAGGGGTGATGACGGCGGCGCGCCTTCGGCTCGCTTCAGTGCTTGTAGTCATCGCTAGGTGGTCTATGAATCTAGGCGTAATTTTTATTTCTGATATTCGTTGTACCGCCATGATTAAAGATGAATAGATAAGAAGGTTTCTCGAAAAAAAAACTATGCACGACATATATTCCGATACAGAGGGAGTAGCACACTAGTACTTTCCGTGCGGGCGACTGCGTGCCGCTGCCGCTTACCGTGCATGCTTGCCGCTGTCGCCTGCAGTACGTGCGTACTTGCTTGCCGCCGCAGCCTGCCACTTTGCTCGTGTGCACCACTTTGCGGCAAATTTGACAATTTTGACTTGTTGGCGTAATCAATTCACGGAATTAATTATCTGCGAAACTATTTTACAGCCATGATCTTTTTGTATAGCGTCTGCCTCAAAGGCGCTGCACCCTACTGTGCAGCGCCTAGCTCAGGGGCGTTGCACGCCTGTCTACCGTGGCAGCCTCCTGTGCAGCGCCTGCCTCAGAGCGTGCAACGCCCCTGAGCTAGGCGTTGCACAGTAGGGTGCAGCGCCTTTGAGGCAGGCGCTACATAAAAAGGTCATGGCTGTGAAATAGTTTCGCAGATAGTTCATTCCGTGAATTGATTACGCCAACAGGTCAAAATTGTCAAATTTGCTGCACTTTGCTCGTGTGCTGCTGCCGCCCCGCGCCACGGAGACCTCCTTCCGAGTTAGTCAAGCGGATTCTAGTCCTGAAAAGAACACAGCCCGTACGTGGTGAGACCGGATTGCCTGGGTGGCGCAGACATCTAGCTTCCTTGCACTGCTCGGATTCCGAGTCCGAGTACAGAGCTAGTGCGTAGTGTATAGAAAAGGCAACGATGACACACGCCCGGCTTTCACTAGGCAACGAAATCTCCGAGAGAGGCCATCGCGAGCAACCAACCTTCTCCGCGAGAGTAGGTCGCGAGACCTCTGCTCGTAAATCGATCGGCGCCTCGCGCGACGACCAAGAACATGGAGGCGAGGCAGCATGCCGGCGGCGTGGCCCCGTGCGCCAACGGCTGCGGGTTCTTCAGTGGCGGCGCGGCCACAAACGATCTCTGCTCCAACTGCTACAAGGAACGGCAGCTGCTGGACCTCATGGCCTTTGATGGCGCCGTCATGTCCGGCCTCAGGTCGCTGAGGCTGACGAAAGCTGGAGGCGAGGAGGAGACGCCCGAGAGAAGGGCGGGGGCGACGAAGAACCGACGCAATGCGTGCCAGCAAAAGGCGGGGCTGCTGGGATTTGTGTGCCGGTGGTGGGCCACGGCCACCTGCTGCGGCGCGCACCGCCATGCCGACGCACACGTCTGCTTCTTCGACTACAAGGCAGCCGGCCGCGAGCAGGTCGCGCGCAAGAACCCGCTTCTTGTCCCGCTCCCGCACAAGATGGCGAGGATTTCTTTTTCTTAAGAAAAGGAGGTTAAGCTTCAATCGATGCAAGCAGCCATTTTTATTAATTATTTCACAAAGTTTTGACAAGAATATACATCAATCCACCCGAAGCCACTACTCATACCTACAAACTCGATAATGTGGAGTGCTCTCATTCCCCATTTATCTAAAATCGGTGTGGTCGCCAATTCATCGACATAACATATCGGGACAAATAGTCGGTGCAGTAGACCTAAAGCGCACGCCACATGCACATGTTTTAGAAGCCATCATCATCATCGGACCACTGACCTATCTTCCGAAGAGAGAACCACATCATCCTTGCCAGTCCGGACATCAAGGATTTGAATGCTTGCTTCTACCCACGACATGTACCTCACGCTATGCTGACTCTTGCAGGAGACGCCCCAGAGATGAACTGTGGAATTAGTATGTGTTTGATTGCGTCGCCGTTGTTTCTACCTTTGTGACGAGGAGGATGTGTATAATAACTAGCTAAACGATGCGCCTGTATTTTTTCCATCAAGTTAAACTCATACAAATATCCATTACGTTCTTCGCAAGTTGGTACGCATCATGCATTTGGATGATAAACTGCCCAAATGTCTCATCCGATCTACTCCCTCCGTTCCTAAATATTTGTCTTTTTAGACATTCAAATGAACTAGTACAACATATGGATGTATGTAGACATATTTTAAAGTGTGGATTTACTTATTTTACTCCATATGTAGTCACTTGTTGAAATATCTAAAAAAAACAAATATTTAGGAATGAAGGGAGTAACTCCTATGCTATTTGATTAATCAAACCAGGAAATAAAAATAAAAAATCCCATGAATCTGCGCAAAATCCAACAGGGTGAAAGTTAGATCGAGTTATTTCTCATTTAGATGAGAGCTGGCCATATATGCTCTAAATTGCCAAGTTTTGATGGTCAATCAGTCCACCACATCCATATCCAATCGGCTAATCTTCTTTTTCTATCACTAGTTACCGCCGCACGTACGTCATACACGTAGTTAGAACAATATATCACTAACCATAGTTTAAAATCACAAGATTTGGGTCACCTTAACAATAGAATTTTTGCTGGATTTGCATCCATGCTTGGGCCAGTCTTTGCGCGCAAGTGCTCCATCCGTAGCTCTTCATCCTTGCACCCACATGCATGACATGCACCGAACCACACACTACATCTGCTGCGCTTGCCCGATAGCAGGAGAAGAAACTATTCCCTCCCTAAAGAAATATTAAGAGTAAAATACTTTTATATTTCTTTACGGTGCGAGTAATTACGAATGACAACAATAACAACAACAAACTGTAACACAACATGCAACAGTAAAATAGCTAAAAAAAACACGTTGTTCGCGCTCGGGCTGACACGGGAGGAGCCCCAAAACCTAGCCGCCGGGTCCGGCAGGATCTCCCTCCACTACTAGAATCGATATTTATGCCGAGTTCCCAATAAACTCGGGAGAGCACTTATTAAACACGGCAAAATCTTCACCGAGTGCCAAACTCGGCGCAGCGCACTTGGCTGGATGAGGCCCGGCAATCATTAATACTGTCGGCATTCTATCGAGAACTCGGTGCATATGTCAACAATGTTTGCCGAGTTCTTGCCGAAAAAACTCGGCGAACCTCACCGTCCGAACAAACGCGTCGTTAACAGACTTACCACGTGGCACAAACGTTCACCGAGGTTTTTCATCCTAAAACTCGGCGAAGCCTCACCAATTGAAATAATCCACGTGGCAGAACACATTGCTAGTACAAAAAATCTGACAGGTTCATCATTCAACAGAACTGGGCAATTTGTTTGCCGAATTCCACACTCGGAAAACATGTAACCAATTAGGGTGTGCGGCATGTCACAGCGTTATTACCCAGTGCCAAACTTCGCCCGGTTCTTAGAACATAAACCTGGCAAAGAATTTACCGAGTTTGCAACTCGGCAAACCCCAATCAATAAGGGATCGCCACGTCGCACCGTTTTTAGACGGCGAGTGACCGAGTTTTCATGTGGCACATCGACGAGAGCTAAACCATAGCTCTCTGTCCTTGGCTGAAGCGAGCACGCGCAATGCCCTGTCCAAGGCCTTCGGTGCCTATCAGACCACACGAGTAGTGATGTCAGCACCACCACAAACTCCCACCGCACACGCGAAAGGAAGACGTTGCTCTCGAGCACACCCCGGGCAGAGCCAACCTTACCTACCCGAAGCACCAATTCTAATCCGCATCGGGCACATATCTGGCCTGTCTGAGCACGAACCCTAGCTGGCCGCAACTCGCATTGTCTGCCGAGGAGCTCCCCTGGCCAATCCAGATCGGGGCTGAGCGAGCCACCCACAACGATGTGCACCACCATCCCGATGTCGCCTAGCACACGGCCCAAGTCCCCACCCCGCCGAGGCATGGCTGGAGAGCCTCCATGCTACGACACCCGTCGCCAGTGCCACATCCTGTCGCGACCACCCCACCCACCCCGAGACCAGCGCGCGAAGAGCTGACGAAGCCCCACCGCCGCCGGGCGCCAGGCTTTGCCCGGCCACGTCATATGGCGGCTGCGAGGGAGGAGGCGTGGGGTGGAGGGAGCTTGTGGCGACGGTGGCTGGGCTGCCCTCCCCATCACACGCATGGCGATGAGGGAGGGGAAGGTTTTTTTATGGTTCCTATTGTTTTTCTAGCTTCCGTGAAAAATGTTTCTGAGAATTTTAGTACTTTAAAAACAAGTTACAATGCTTAAGGTATTACAATCGACACTTTATCTAGGCACTATGAAAAATTGCTAGGATCATGGCACTCATGATATAGCTAGTTGGATTCGGCAATAATAGCGCTTGCGGTTTGCTCCCTCCTGAAACACATGTCATGCTAATCGTCATTGTTGATATTAATGTCTTTGTTGTCGTTGATTGCTTCAGTGTAGCATTTTGGCTATGTGCTTCCAAAATGTTTCAATTGTTTCTTAAGATTTGATGTAATTTATGCCAACTTGATATTAATCCATTGCTCCGCATCAAAAAAATATTGATGTATATTATCATATAATAATAATTGTAATAGAGTGGCAAGAAGAAATTAAACACTTGGTTTTGGTTGGGAGCATACGGCGGTGAATGCAATTACTCATCCAAATGCATCATCTTATAAGATGCTCAACAATCCTACTCAATCGAATATATAAATCCCAAGCATGCAAAGTGTGCAAGATCTTCTATAGCAAGGAAGGAACAAGAATTTAGCCTAATTAATTCTACCATGGATCAAACGGACACTAGCTTAGTTGAATCATTTTCTATCAGGGCTCAGCTAGGAAGACGCGGGTCCACGAGGAAGGCTGCGTGAAATTTCTGCTTCAACCGACCAGCAAAGCGTGAAAGGATGGAGCACTGACCAATGGTTGTGGCCGGAAACGGAAACCACCTATTTGCAGGAGGAAGAAGACGCGGTGTGGTAGTCTGGTAGCTCTTTTGACTCAACCATGCAAGCATTTCCATGTTGCTAGTGCTAGTACGTATACTCGGCTGGTGGTCTGGAACGACGGGTCTCTTTCTCTTATCCACCACCTTCTCTCTCTCTCTCTCCATTCACATTTACTACCTCCCTCGTGCATCCTTCCTCCTTTTCCTGCATGTAGCTAGTTAGCACAAGACTAAGTAGAGTGGAAATCAAATCAAATCACTGCCAAGATGAACAAAAGTGAAAAATCGAATCAGTCATGGCACGACTAGCTGACCACGCTCGAGATAATGCATGTGAACGGCACTTCGGCAAACCAACATTCTCCAAAACTGGCGGAAATCATACGGTTCAAAAAGTAAGTATAAATCACAAGCCACTGACCTGTGGCTGTGGCATGCATACGAGTATATCATTTCACTGATTCTATGTAACCATATATCATTTCACTGGCCTCCTGCTGCTGCTTTGTACTACTATTATCAACATGCCTGATGGATTTGTAACCGGCCGTTGGGTTAATTTCCGGATGGATGGATGGATCCGTATTCGTTGTAGCAGCCAGCTAGGATGGGTGAAGCATCAGGCAGGCAAGTTCCTCGAGCAGGTGGAATGGTGTGGCTGCAGGCTTTCATCTTCCTGTGTTGCTTTCACGCTTACGGAAATGGGCCTGGACGGAGCGGCCACAGAGAAAGAGATGAGGCTGGCTACGTGAGTGATGATGATGCGTACCCAGGCAGCTCATGACTTCATGAGAACGTCGAATTGCCATGCGTCCCTGAACCCACACAATTTGCCCATATATGAGTGTTGCTTCTCAAATGAAGCACAATTTTCATGGTGCAAACAGACATGAAGAAAAATTCAAGCATCCATATTCCATGTACGCTACGTCCGACTGCTTCACAACCAAATTAAAACAACATTTCGCAACCAAATTAAAACCTCTTTGTGATTAAAACTAGATGCAGAAGTACTTAACTTCCTAGGCAGCTTCCTCACCTAATTAATTCAGTCACAGACGGTCTCTCAGTCCGGCGTAAAGATGGGCCGTCGGTTGAAAGGAGAGACGCCAGCCAAACCACGAGTCCACTTTCACTCCGTTCTGAGAGAAATTCCTTTTCTCGGCCAGCTATAGATGGTCTACCCTCTTCCGGGATGTTTTCACGCTTCGGGAAACGGACACATGGCTCCCTCTGCAGCTCTGTTCGCTCTCAGAGGATCCCAAGCTTTTTGCGTTCACTTTCTAATTACTTTGCACCTACTGTGCATCCTGGTCTGTCACCTAAGTGGTTTGTGTTCTTGTTCGGCATGGAAGATGTTCTTTCCCATGAATTAGCTATCGTAAAAAACATAAATTAATTTATGCACTATGTGTTGTGAATTTTGGGGCTATAATCACTGCTGTCTCGGTTTTTCGAAAGAAAATAAAATCACTACTCGTCTCGCTGACATGTGGCCTCTGGACTCGATCGGTTTTTTTGTTGTTGACAATCACAAGACTTTATTTCTCAGATAATAGCCAAGTCTGTTACAATAAGTTGAGAAATAAAATCAGGAGGGGTAGCATCCCACATAAAACTAGATTTTGAATTAAAACTGGATTTAGCCAGACAATCTGCTATGGCGTTTGCTTCACGTGTGCAGTTGTCGAAAGAAACAGAAGCATAGTTTGCCTTCAATTCATTGCACTCCATGACAATCGCTGCTTCCTGGCCCAAATAACTTTCAAATTTTTCCACCGCTTCTAGCGCCAATTGGCTATCAGACTCCACAATCACCTTCGAACATCCAATATGGGCAGCCAAGTATAAACCATTCCGTATAGCAAGAATCTCTGCTGAAACAACACTGTTAATATGTGGAACAAACCATGATGCAACAGCCAAGAACTGGCCATTATCATCCCTTGCAATAGCACCCGTCGCCCCTGAGAGAATATCCTCGTGAAAAGAGGCGTCCACATTGATCTTCACCTTCCCCCTGGTTGGTTTCTTCCACATTTGATCTCTCTTTCTAACTGGTTGGTTGGGTGTTGCTGCTCGTACATAGTTCGTCGCTAGGACCTTAATTGAAATAGCTGAATGGTGTGCATCCGAAATCGTTTCCCCCTTTGCAAACTGGCGACGTTGCCACCAAATATACCACGCAGCCACCGTAATCAACTCATCCGCTGGAAGATCACCAGTTGACGAGTGGTTTCGCAATAAAATCTCCATGGTAACTGATCCCGAGCGGTCCTTCATTGCTGCTTGGTTGATCACCTCATTCAGGCCTAATTCTTTCCACACTTCCATAGCACGGCAACACAAGAATAAGCAATGCTGAATATCTTCAAACCCAACTTTGCAAACCGGGCATTGACCAGATACCGGGATATGACGTTTCACGAGGACTCCGTAGCATGGCAGAAAGCCCCTGAGCACCTTCCAAGCGAAATGCTTAATCTTGCCAGGAACTCATAGTTTCCACAAATGTTTCCAAATGCCATTTACTACATACCCTCCTTGTCCATCAGCAAGAGAAGCGCGCGAGCCAAACTGATGATTGAACTGTGTATGGTATGCTGAACGGACTGAGAAGGTTCCTGACCATGTAAACTGCCATGCCACAAAATCGTCAACTATACTCACATTAAGAGGGATCCTTAGTATCCTTTCCACATCGACTGGATTAAACACGGACTGCAATAAGGTTTCGTCCCATGTGCCCGAGTGCGGGTCTATGAGCTCTTCAACTTTGGACAACATAATCTGCCCCCTCGGCGTTATAACTTTGCGCGAGGCACTTGACGGTATCCATGGGTCCAGCCAAATATTGATATTAGAACATGTCCCAACTCTCCAAATAAACCCCCTCTTAAATGTTTGTATTCCTGATACTATACTCTGCCAAGTATAAGAAGAGCCTTTCTTAGGGCCAGCATTAAGAATGTTACCATCAGGGTAATACTTTGCACTGAGAACACGCGCACACAAAGAGTCCGGATCTTGGATCAGTCGCCAACACTGCTTTGCTAACATAGCAAGATTAAAGCTGTGTAAGTCTCTGAATCCCATTCCACCTTCCTTCTTTGGGATGCACATTTTCCACCATGCATACCAATGCATTTTTTTCCTATCTTCATCATCACCCCACCAAAAGCTTGACATTTCATCTGTTATTGACTTGCATATACTCTTTGGTAGCTTGAACACAGACATGGCATATGATGGTATTGCTTGAGCTACTGATTTCAAGAGGATCTCTTTGCCTTGCATAGACAAGACCTTTTCTTTCCACCCTTTCAGTCTCTGACACACTCGATCAATGAGGTGTTGGAAGCAATCACTGCGATCCACCCCAACCATAGTTGGGAGACCAAGATATGTGTCTGAAAGGGCCTCCGTTAATATATCAAGTTCTCCACAAATTCCTTCTCTAACAAGGACACTAGTATTAGGGCTGAAGAAAATACTCGACTTGGCGGTACTTACCAATTGTCCAGAGCTACTACAATAAGTATCAAGCACCCTCTTCAGGGCCACCGCATTATGAAGATCAGCTCTCATAAGGATGAGAGAATCATCTGCAAAGAGTAAATGGGATATTGATGGGGCATTCCTACACACTTTCACTCCCTCTATACCTCTTGTTTCCTCTTCATGGGCTAGCATACTTGACAATCCCTCCGAGCAAAGTATGAACAGGTAGGGGGACAAGGGGTCTCCCTGTCTTAGTCCACGGGAAGGGAGGAACTCATCAATTTCAGTATTATTAAATCTGACTCCGTAGCTTACCGAAGAAACACATTCCATGATGAGCTCAATCCACTGCGCCTGGAAACCCATCTTTTTCATAATCTCTCTCAGAAATCCCCATTCAACTCTGTCGTAATCTTTCATAATCTCTGGACTCGATCGGGTTTATCTCCACTGGCGGTCGACATAGACGTGACCCCTGGCATTTTGTAATAAAAAAGATTGCCGTGTTTCAGTTAGTAGAAACCGGGCAAATGTAGACCGCCGTTATGCCTTCATTACCTAGTCATCTGTGGGGTCCAACTGTCAAGCACTGCCAAGTTAATATCTAACAAAACTCGGTGAATATTTGGCACTTCCGAATTTCTTTCTTGGGCGTTGCTACGCATCGGCCAACGTATCTTTTTAAAAAAATCCGTCGGCTCACGAGACGTTGGACCTGGTGGATTGAGCGGTGAGCGTCACCCTCTACCATTGCAACAAAGGTCAGTAATTTTCTGCAACATGGGTCATGTTCCCAAATTTTAAAAACATAGGCCAGGCTAGATTTTTTTTTTTACTTTTTTGCAACAGATGTCTTGTGACATTTTTTTTCCCTTTTGCAATGGAGGTCATGTTACAATTTTTATTTAGTTTTGCAATTGAGGTCTTGTTACTTTTTTGCAACAGTCCTTGTTGCAATTTAATTATTTTTGTAACAGAGGTTTTGTTACAGTTTTTTTTTTGCAATAAAGACCTGGTTATAGTCATGGGGAGCCAGTTCCACCACGTCATGTGGGATGCATGGCAGGAAACCAAGCTGGTGGATGCGAGCGTGATAATCCGTTAGCTGAACCATATCATTTCTCTTATCTCTTTCGTCAAGTTCCTTTTTCCTAGCACTACGGAACCGGTCAAGTTTGCCGAGTTGTGCGTCACATTTGAGTATAATTATCAACAAACTCGAAAGACACATTACTCTGTCGAGCTCCCGATGAATAGAACTCGGCGAAATCGTTGAACTTGACAAAATCCGAGATATAAGTAGTGTCTCAGCTATAACATATAACTAGCTTAACAGTATCATAATTACATTGTTCACTTTTTCAATTAGAGAATATCCAAGGATTATGCTCGCAAGCATTTCCCATGTGAAGATGCAAGTATCACACTTCAGCTAACTCGGTAGAACATGAATTGCAAGTTCCAGTATTCGGATATCACAGATGGAAGAAGATAACTATTCTCTACTTGACGACTTTCGGGTTCTTTACTATCGAAAGCCATCAAGTTATGCATGGCTCTCTTCTTTCATCTGAGCAACCCCCTTTGTGGCAGATATGCAAATTGTTTGACTTGCACATTAAGCTTATGTTGTTCTTTGTTGCTCGAAATTTATGTTTGTCACATAACTAGTATAAAGAAGGAGAAGCGATCATCACCGACATTCAAAATACAAGTGAGAGAGTGTCCGCCATATATACAACCACCTCAGATGAGAGTTCTAGGAGATATTCCCAAAGGAAAGAAATCGACTTTTGACATTGACGATTGAGCTAGGCGAGTTTTTCCTGTGATACCTTGGGGATGCACGATGAGGTTACATGCTCGACCATCACCGACAGTCCAAATACCAGTGAGAGAGCGTCCATCATATATACAACCACTTGAGAGATGAGAGTTATAAGAGATGTTCCCGATGGAAAGAAATCAACTTTTGACGTTGATGGTCGATCTAGGCGAGTTCGTCCTGTGATACATTGGGGGCGCACGACGGGATCACCTGCTCGACCATGACTAACATTCGAAATACTAGTGAGAGAGTGTGCACCATATATACAACCACCTAAGAGATGAGAGTTGTTGAAGGTAGCTTCGAGGGATTGGAAGTCAGCACACCGATTATAGTAAATTAGTTTTGTAGGTATCCCACGAATAGATTAGAAGTACTCTTTGATATTTGATTCTTATATTATTTGTTGATCATGTGTTGAAAGGTGTTAGCACCATTGATCTTGCGGTTATGGCAGCTCGTCTTCCGTTAGGGTCCATTCCGAAGTTAACGACGAGCGTGCTAGTGAGGACCCCTTGCCGGCACTCATTGAGGTGCACCCCTAGCTCATCCTACTAAAGCATTTTCAGGATCTGTCTAAGAAAAATCCGCCAACTAATGGGAGCGACAACCAAGTGCCACTGAGTCCACCCAGCATCTTTCCAGACGACACTTGCTCCTCCGCTGTGGGGGATATCCCCACCTCTTTTGACTCCACGATCACTGGCTTCACTAACTACACCTCGGAGGAGAGCCGCATTCTTGTAGTAGTGTGCTTGATATATCTTGACGATGATGTAGGGATGTACCTATGTAGATGATCATGTGGACTTAGATTACAACTTCTGATGCTTTTGGTATATAAATCATGAAGCCTTGTATTGTATATGTGCGAGTGCATGTTTTTTCTAACACTTTGTGATCTGTTGAAATCTTGTCATTCTCCCTTCTGTAGATGAGACGATATGTGGTGTACTCAGGTAGACATCTAAGAGTTTATGATTCTTGAAAAGCATTCCATGAACAAGTCAATTGTTACAAAGAGAATTGCTACAAAGGGTATGATACTAGAAAGGAGGCAGAGCATGCTTACTCCACATATTTGCTCCAAGAGAAATCATATCGGGTGGAGGTGGATGAGAACTTCTTTTTCCTAATTGTGATCTGTCTTAGTGGGATGCTTGTGTGGTCCATGTAACACAAATGGGTCATAATGAGGTTTTAGTGACTAATTGAGACTTGTTAGGTTGCTTTAGTTAGTTTGATGAAGAACTTGGGACTTGTTATGATGATTTAATTAGTTTGATCAAGAACTTGGAACTTGTTATTATGCTTTAGTTAGTTTGATGAGGAACTTGAGACTTGCTATGATTCTTGTACTTTGGTTGTAATTTGGTACTATCTGCGGACACATTATCTTGTTTGTATATGTGTTTTGTTGCAGGGATGATGCAGAAAGAAATAAAACTGAACATATGATTTGATCTTTGCCGTGTACACAACTCAGTAAGTACTAATTGTTGAGAACAAAGCTCAGCGAATAGGCCACGTGACCTTATCTGGTAGCCTAATCCCAACATTGCCGAGTACAAAAAGAGAAATCTCGACAAACCATGGCGTCTGGGGCTTGCCTGAGCACGGGATCACCGAGAGGGCACACTCGGAAAAAACTTTACTCGATAAAGATCGAGTTTGCCGAGATCAGGTGGGCTAAACTCAGTAAATATTGGATGCCACGACCTCACTCATGGGCTTCCAAGTTTGTCGACTCCCCATCCTTGGCTCTATGCAAATTGGTCTGTCCGGCCCGCCAACTCCCTTTTATTTTTGCCGAGTCCACCATTTAGTGATCGGCACACACTTTGCCGAGTCCCCGACGGACGGCCCTCGGAAAAGTCATGTTTGCGGACAGGTTTCAAGCCGAGTACCCATAGCCAAGAACTACACTTGATCGGCAAACTGTCCGTCGAGTGTAAAACGGCTTTCGCTGAGTTTTTCCAGCTCTCGGGAAACTCAGAAATTCCGGTAGTGTATGCTCTGATGAAGGTTTTCCATTAATTCTATGTAACCATATACTATCATTTCACTGCTCACCTGCTGCTCTGTAATGAATTTGCTGAATGGATTTGTATCTGTTGGATTAATTACTGGATGGATCTGTATCCGTTGTAGCAGCTACCTAGGATGGACGGTGGGGAAGCAATGTGAGCGTCCGGAAATGGGCCTGGATGGAGCTGTTAAACGTGTGCATGTACACTTGTGTAAATTCTGTTGTAAACTGAGTCCTCTCCTACATTGTAGGATCTAGCAACGCTCATGGCCTGCGTGCCTTGCTTTTAGGAGCGTTAGCTCTCTCCCTACGGGGATATATTATGTACCTTGTAACTCAGTTGAGTGTGGTGAATACAATTGAGTTCTCCAACTTGGTATCAGACTCCAGCGCCCCCTCCATGGCGGCCAGCACGCCCTCCTCCACCAGCGCCGTCACGAGTGCCGCCACCTCTCCTGGCTCTCTTCCGTCCTTCTCGACGGTGCCTGCTGCGGCATCCACTGCGGCGTCCTCCCCCCCGTTCGTCTTTGGGACTTCCCCATCCCTTCTCAGCGGCTCCTCTTCTGCCGCTCCGGTCACTCAATTTGTCGCCCTCTTCAACCCCGGCGTCGCCCCTCTTCCGCCGGCGCCCGCCCCGCGCCACCCTATCTTCCAGGACCACATTACCAACCACATCAAATTTCTCCTTAATTCCGCCGATCACAACTATCACAAATGGAAGACCTTCTTCCTCATGGTTCTCGTCCGCTATGGCGTTTCCTACCTCATCGAACATCCGCCGCCACCCAACGCTCCCGCCACATACCTCGAGCTCGACGCCCATGTCGTTCTGTGGATCTATGCCACGCTCTCGGACACCATGTGTGATCATGTCGTCGGCGCCACCACCACCTTTGCCCTCTGGACCAAGATCCGCGACTACTTCCTCGCCAATCGTGCAGCCCGTTTCATGATAATCAACCGCAGTATCGCAACCTTAAGCAGGGAGATCTGTCTGTCTCTGAATATGCTCGTCGGATGAAGCTCCTCACCGACGGCCTCGCTGACATTGACCGCGCCGTCATCGAGGTGGATCTCACCACCAAGTTTCTCCACGGCCTCGACAAGCGGCTTGATACGATCCGGGTCATGCTTGGCGATCAGGATCTCCCCTTCGACACCGTTCTCTCCCGCGTCGTCCTGGCTGAGGAGTCCTAGGAGCAGCGTGCGGCTGAGGAGAGCGCCTCCGCCTTCGCCATCACCGGCGGCAGCGCCTCTGGTTCGAGCTCCGGCACGGGTGGCCGTGCCCCGAGCGATCGTCAGGATCGCCCTGCTCCAGGCACTCCAGGCACTCCCCCGCTGCCGCCCCCGCACCCTGGTCGTGGGCGTGGCGATCGCGATGGCGGTGACCGCGGCGGCCGTGGACGCGGCCGCGGCCGTGGTCGTGGGCGCGGTGACCACAACGGCCGGGGCCACCCCTCCCCATAACTGGCGTCGCCCTTCACGGGCTACTTTGCGCCCTACGGGATGGCGCTTCCCACTCCACGCTCCGGCTGGATCCCTCCGAATGCAGCAGGCATTCTCGGTCCGCGCCCCGGGTCGCATGCGCAGGCCTACTCGCTTCTTCATGCATCACCGGCGGCCCATGCTCCGTTCTATCCGCCTGC
The DNA here is from genome assembly GCA_902687465.1 of Secale cereale. Lineage (NCBI taxonomy): Eukaryota > Viridiplantae > Streptophyta > Magnoliopsida > Poales > Poaceae > Secale > Secale cereale. Next base: position 26,037,603 of record LR738715.1, on the reverse strand, counting down.
TCCATCATCATGGGACCACGCCGCCATGCTCAACGCCGCCTACAGCACCGGTGGTTTTCCGGCTGCCCCCGCTCCTGAGTGGTATTTTGACAGTGGCGCCTCCTCTCATGTGACCGGCAATCCAGGTAACCTCTCCAAGTCTAGTTATTCCTTAAAGCATGTTCCTTCTAGCATACTTGTTGGCAATGGCCAACACTTACCTGTCACTGCCACTGGTTCTACCACTCTTTCCCCTCATGATTTTCGTCTCACCAATGTTCTTGTCTCTCCTACTGTTGTCACCAGCTTAATTTCCATTCGTCGTTTTACTAAGGACAATTCTTGCTCTGTTGAATTTTACCCTTGCGGTTTTGTTGTGAAGGATCTTCGAACTCGGAGGGTTCTCATGATCTCCGTTAGCAACGGCGACCTCTACCCCTTCCACGGCAATAACCCTGCTCCACCGATGGCGCTCACCATCTCCACATCGGATCTCTGGCATCGTCGACTCGGGCACCCCGGAGCTCATTCCATGTCTACTTTAGCCACAGACTTTCTTAGCTCTTGTAATAAAAGTGCACACATTCCCTGTACTGCGTGTCAGCTTGGACGTCAAGCGCGTCTTCCCTTTTCTTCTTCCTTTAGTAAAACTTTTGCTCCCTTTGATTTAATACATTGTGACTTGTGGACATCCCCAGTTGTAAGCTTCTCCGGTTTTCAATATTATTTAGTTGTTCTTGATGATTTCACACATTACTCTTGGACATTTCCTCTCCGAAACAAATCGGACACCTCCCTTACCTTACAACGCTTCTTCACCTTCGTCCACACACAATACAATATCATCATCAAAGCCATGCAATGTGACAATGGAGGGGAGTTCATCAACTCCTCCCTCCGCTCCTTCTTCTCTGTCAACGGCATAGCCTATAGGTTCTCGTGCCCACACACCTCTCCCGAAAATGGCAAAGCGGAACGCCTTCTTCGCACCACAAATGACGTCGTCCGCTCCCTTCTTATCCAAGCTAACCTTACGCCCCCATTCCGGGTTGAGGCCCTTCACACCGCCACCTACCTCCTCAATCGTCGCCCCTCTCGTGCCATACACGATCATACACCATACTATCTTCTTCATGGTACCCATCCGACTTATGATCATTTACGTGTGTTTGGGTGCCTATGCTTCCCCAACACATCCGCCACCATGGCTCATAAGCTCTCCCCTCGCTCGACACGATGCATCTTCCTAGGTTATCCCCTAGAGCATAAGGGGTACCGTTGCTATGATCTGGCCACGCGCCGTGTGATCGTCTCCCGGCACGTTGTTTTTGATGAAATACTTTTCCCTACACACCGGCCACTCCACTGACTACATCATCCACGTCCGCACCTGATCCACCTCTCCTGCCCAGATCCCCAGCAAATCTCTCGGATCAGCCGCCCGCACCTACCTCGGACTGGCCTCACCAACCGCGCCACCCCGCTTCCCGCGCATCTCCTGCATGCACCCAATCACCATCAGACCCTACCTCCACTACTGGCTCTGCGGGGCGCAGCTCCCCGCCCAGATCCCACGGCCCGACCGCCTCGTCTGCCGCATCCCACTCACCACCACCCAGTCCACCCGCCTCCACCTCGCACTCCGCGCCTGTCGCCTTTGCTCCACCCGCCGCAGATTCTTCCACCCATGTCCCCAGCCCCACCGCATCCTCCTCGGGATCCGAGGCATGCACGCCCAGTACCCCTCCGCCACGTCTACCCCGCCATGCACAGCCGGCTGAGCCTCCACGTAATTCTGACACCATGACTACTCGGGCCAAACGTGGGTATTGCATACCCCTTCGCCTCTTCCTCGCCGACTCCTCTTCCACACCACTCTCTCCACTCCCTCCCACGTATAAATCTGCACTCTACTTGGTCTTTGGTGCCTAAGCCTGCAGGTGTCAACATTTTTACGGGGAAGTGGATTTTTCGCCACAAGTTCAACACGGATGGCTCATTGGCTCGGTACAAAGCTCGGTGGGTTGTACAGGGCTTGGACTATGACGAGACATTCAGTCCGATCGTCAAACCAGCCACAATTCGAGTCGTGCTCAGTCTTGCCACTTCACACTCATGGCCCATTCATCAACTGGACGTCAAAAATGCATTTCTTCATGGTGATCTCAAGGAAACGGTCTATTGTTCCCAACCGGCTGGTTTTGTTGATTCATCTCACCCAGATCATGTGTGCCTCCTCAACAAATCACTCTACGGTTTGAAACAAGCACCCTGGACATGGTTCCTTCGGTTCAAATCGTTCTTGCTGTCTATTGGCTTTTGTGCCTCCAAGAGTGATTCTTCCTTGTTTATACGACACCATGGATCTACCATTGCATATCTTCTCGTGTATGTCGATGATATCATTCTCACAACCAACACTTCTGCCACACTCCACTCCATCATCGCCTCTCTCAAGCAGGAGTTCTCTATGTCTGACCTTAGTGAGTTACATCACTTTCTTGGCATCAATGTTACTCCCAACTCCTCCGGCTTGTTTCTGTGTCAGCAACAGTATGCACTTGAGATTCTTGACCGCGCCAACATGCTTCATTGCAAACCCGTGTCCACTCCAGTCGACACCTCTGCCAAGCTCTCTCTTCATGATGGTCATCTTCTCTCCAACCCTACATACTATTGCAGCTTGGCTGGTGCGCTGCAATATCTCACGCTTACACGCCCGGATATCTTCTATGCTGTCCAACAAGTGTGTCTCTTCATGCATGAGCCGCGCGACACTCACATGCAATTGGTTAAATGGATACTTCGCTATTTGCAAGGTACCTCCCACTACGGTATTCAGCTCTACAAATCACCATCTCATGACCTCATCGCCTATACCGACGCTGATTGGGCCGGATGCCCAGACACCCGCAAGTCTACATCTGGTTTTTGTGTCTTCCTGGGAAATAACATCATCTTTTGGTCCTCCAGGCGTCAACCTACTGTATCCCGATCCAGTGCCGAAGCTGAATATCGAGGTGTCGCCAACTGCGTTGCTGAATCTTGCTGGCTCCGCCAACTGTTGCATGATCTCAAGTGTCCACCAACGAGCGCAACTGTGGTTTACTGTGACAATGTCAGCGCCACATACCTCGCCTCCAACCCAGTGCAACACCAACGAACCAAGCATATTGAGATTGATCTCCATTTTGTCCGGCATCGGGTGGCTCTTGGCGAGGCTCATGTGCTTCATGTACCATCCAGCTCGCAATTTGCTGATCTGTTTACCAAAGGCCTCCCTTCTCAGGTGTTTCATGAGTTCCGCGCCAGCCTGAACGTCCTTCCCAATGGAGTTCCGGCTGAGGGGGGGTGTTAAACGTGTGCATGTACACTTGTGTAAATTCTGTTGTAAACTGAGTCCTCTCCTACATTGTAGGATCTAGCAACGCTCATGGCCTGCGTGCCTTGCTTTTAGGAGCGTTAGCTCTCTCCCTACGGGGATATATTATGTACCTTGTAACTCAGTTGAGTGTGGTGAATACAATTGAGTTCTCCAACTGGAGCGGCCAGAGAGAAAAAGAGATGAGGGTGGCTATACGTGAGTGATGATGATGCGCAACCAGCCAGCCCATGTGAGCGTGGATTTACCATGCGTCCCCGAACCCACACAATTCGCCCATATGTGAGCTAGTGTTGCTTCTCAGATGAAGCACAAATTTCGTGCCACAAACAAAAATGAAGAAAAAAAAATCAAGCTTCAATTTCATGTACGCTATGGCTAGGCATGGATGCTACGTTGGACCGTTAGTGCTAGCCAGGCTTTGCAACCAAATCAAAACTAGATGCAACCAAATCTGAACTTCTTAGCCAGTTCCGTCACCTAATTCAGGCACACGCGCTCTCTCAGTCCGGAGTGAACCACGAGTCCACTTTCATCGGCCAGACGCGTTCTCCAAAAAATTTCTTTTCTCGGCCGAAAATTCACTTTGGCTCATAGGTGTATATGCACTCATTAGCTATTGATGGTTGCAGACGTTTCACGCTTCAGGAAACGGCCGGGCACATGCATGGCTCCCAGCTGTGCCGCTCTGTTCACTCTTACAACAACCCAAGTTTTTTGTGCTCACTTTCTACGTCATTACTTTGCACCTACTGCATGCACACTGAAAATAGTATTAATATTTTCCCGAAAAACTTCACATATCTAAAAACTGTAGTTCAAGACATAGCAATATAGTACAAATTTAGGCGACAGTACTTTACAAAAAATCTAGGTAACCTAGAGCAATAAAAAATGTGAATATACATCCAAATGCCAATAGGAGGTTGAGCTTCATGGAGGCCTTAATTAAAATAATAATTCTAATTCATACTTTTACAATTTTTTTTGAAAAACAAAACATATACCCAGAGATATAGTGTATATGTATTGCTCACCATCAAAGTCCTCATTTTTGTTTTTTATGCAGCTCACAATTCAAAGTATGTCATAATGAAATATTACATACATATACATTACATACTGTATACGTGTATATTTGTTTCTAGAATTTTGGAACTAAAAAGTTTCATTTTTATATTTTATTTTCAAAATTAAGGCATCCATGCATGGTTTTCGGACTCCAAAACGCCCTACTCAATATACACGTGTTATTCTTATAGAGAAGAAAATAAGGCCATTCTAGCTAAGTACGTATTCCCTCCGTCCGGAAATACTTGTCATCAAAATGGATGAAAATAGATGTATCTAGAACTAAAATACATCTAGATACATCCATTTTAATGACAAGTATTTCCGGACGGAGGGAGTACTTGCCTTGAGCTAATTCACCAAAATAAAAACTAAAGGAGGAAACGAGACATGAGCTATAAGATTTTCCTCTCTTGACAAGAAAAAGGACACGCCCAATTGATTGTTCTAACCAAAGAAACAGAAAAGCTAATGTAATGACATATGATCTGGACTATCATAATACTAGAGGCGATCGAGAAGAAATGCCACATAATAAACTTATTCTTGAGATGGGTTTAGATCTCGGCGACTAGCCACATAACAAACTTCCCCAAATTACATCAGCTTGAAACATTGGCCACCAAATTAGAGCAGACACAAAAATTACACAAAACGAAAGCCGCCACCGCTGGCCTCCTAATCAGGCTGTCGGCGTCTAAAAAATCCCAATTTCATTGCATCCAAATTATAAACAACAGCAATTATCCAGCGAACAAGTCTTCGTGTCAACTATATAAACACAAATTAGCAACAAGAACAGGGTATTAGAACAGCCACATTAATTACATCAGTCTAGAAATATAAACCATCAGCACACTCGGACCCCAATCTTCGATCAGCTAGAAACATAAACCATCCAGTGAGAAGAAACAGAGAACTTGAACAATCTTCGATCCTGAGGCCTGAGCACACCATGATCTTTTTTCTTGTTGGAAAAAATCACCGGGCACCATGATCTTTCTGAAGATCGCACTTTACCTTCCTGAACACCGCCGGCGACTTTACCTTCCAGAAATGAACCTGGATGGAGCGGCCAGAGAGAAAAAGAGATGAGGGTGGCTACGTGAGTGATGATGATGCGTACCCACCCACCCAGCCCAATGTAAGCGTCGAATTACCATGCGTCCCCGTACCCACCACTCGGCTCCCCTGTGCCTGTGCCTTCTCCAAAAAATTTCTTTTCCCGGCCAGCTGTAGATGGCCTACTACTCTCTTCAGGAAACGGGCACATGGCTCTGTTTGCTCTTACAGCATCCCAAGCTTTTTGTGATCACCTTGAAACGGCTACATGGCTCCCTGATCGTCTATTTGTCTTCCATACATGCATTTTAGATTATTTTTTAAGCAAACCTGAGATACTTAATTGAACATTGTTTAGGGGAATACAAGTAATCTTCAGAGGATTAACAAATCAGCCATGCCTACCAACATCTAGTGCAGTGCCAGCTTTAACTCGGCGTACACATTACTCTGCCGAGCTCCTAATGAATTCAAGTCGGTTCAACAATTTGAACTCAGCGATATCCTAGATTCTAGTAGTACGATATAGTTCACTGTAGAAATCGGCAATAGTCACATCAATTAGAGTCAGTGGGCGAGCCAGCAGGACCAGTTGGAGCACTGGCGCCGTAATACCATGGATTTGTTGTAGTAATGGTATGAACAATGCTTTTTTTTCTCTAACCGCCTCTCATTTAACATCCTAATTTAAGTAATCATGCCTCTGCCCCTGATTTAAAGCCAAAGCAAAAGAAGAATAAAAGACGGAAGAAATAAGAAAACACAAGAATAAATCTAAGTGGTTGTCTAAATATGGGATATGATAATACATGTAAACCTGCACACTAAAAATTGAATTGATATTTTACAAAAATTCCACATGTCTTAAAAATGTTGTTTAAGACATAATAATATACATCTTTAGCTGACAGTACTTTATGAAAAATCTCGGTAACCTAGGAATATAATAAATGTGAATATGCAGAAATGGCAACTGGAGGCTGAGCTTCATGGATGCCTTAACTTTTTTTAATCTAGTTCATACTTTAATGTTTCAACTTTTTTTTTTGAAAAAAAATTATTTACCGAGAGACATAGTGCGCATGTCTGTAAATTTTCATGATGAAATACGTTAAAATGAGATCTATATAAAAAAACAAAGCTAAGCTTGACTTTTAACCTATGTATTGTTCATCCTCGAAGTCCTAAATTTGTTTTTTATGTAGCCCGCAATTCAAAGTATTTCATCATGCAATATTACATACATATACATTACATCCTTGTATATGTGTATATTTGTTTCCAGAATTTTGAAACTAAAAAGTTTGATTTTTTGTTTTTTTTTTCAAAGTGAAGGCATCCATGCATGGAGCTCGGACTCCAACACGCCCTACTCAATATACATGTGTTATTCTTATAGAGAAGAAACTAAGGCCATCCAGTACTTGCGTTTGAGCTAATTCACCAAAATTAAAAATTAAAGGAGGAATAGAGACATGAGCTATCCGATTGTCCTCTTTTAAGTTTTAACAAGAAAAAGACAAACCCATCTGATTGTTCTAACAAAGAAAAAGAAAAGGCAATGTAATATGACATCTGATCTGTGTACTAGAGGGTGGTCGAGAAGAAATGTCATGAATAAGGCAATGTAACATGAAACTTATTCTTGAGATGGGCGACGTGCCACATAACGAACTTCCCCAAATTACAGCAGCACGGGGTATTATATTAGAACAGCCACACAAAATATGCAAAACTAAGAACACAAATTACCAACAAGAGCATGGGGCACTAATTAGAACAGCCACATTACATCAGACGTGCCACATAACGAACAAGTCTACCAGTGACTGAGTACTACCCAAAACTAAGAACACAAATTACCAACAAGCAGAGTTTGTTAAAACAGTGACATCACATCAGCTAGAAACATAAACCATCAGCCGTGCAAATGTCACCCGTCCAGTGAGAAGAAACAGAGAACTTCGACCACTCGTACCTAGCAATAGCATAGCTTCGATCCTGAGCATCAATGGACACCATGACCTTTCTGAACATCGCACTTGACCTTCTTGAACATCGCGGGAGACGTTGCCGTTGACAGAGCCAACTCTACCCGGCAGATTGCGTCGAGCCTGTGCTTCTTGTGGTGCGGCCGGTACATGACCTCGCCGACAAGCTTGACCTGCAGCTGGAACTGCCCCGCCGCTTTCTCCTGGACGAAGTCCGCCACGCCTGCGCTCCCCAGCGCGACGCTCGCGCTGTCGTCCGCCGCCGTGGCGTGGTACACTTCCGTGCGCCGCGGTCGGACCACGGACCCTGCGGTCGCCAGTCCGACGCGGGCGAAGCGGGCGCCGTCGAAGAGCAGCTCCGCGTACAGCGGCGCGGTGTGCTGGGCGGGCATGAACCAGTTGCCGTTGTGGACGGCGACGGCGATGGAGATGTCGTAGGCGAGCGCAGTGGCCGTGGCGTTCTTGTCGACGAGGGCGAGGCGGGCGAGCGCCGCGTCCTCCATGCTGACGCCGACGCGGCGGGGGACGAGGGCGATGACGAGCAGGGTGACTACGGTGGCGAGGACGGCGAAGATCACGAGACCACAGAGGATGCGGAGGAGTGCCTTGCCGCTGATGGCATCCGAGAAGCAGACGAAGCAGAAGCACGGCTCGTCGCAGGAGTCGAAGCACTCAACGCAGCAGTCGCCACAGTCACCACAGTCGATGGCGCCACAGTCCAAGTCGCCCATCGTTGCAAACTGTTTTGTGAGCACCGAGGAATGGGATTCTGGGTTTGCTTGGCTTGGCATATATAGTGCTGAAGGCTCGGCGTAACAGAGACCGCGTATGCCCACGCAGCGCAGCGCTTCATATTTTTCTTTTCTTTTTCGCAATCAAGGAGCTTTAATTATTACTCAACCAAATTTTACAAGGGAATGTGTACTTTACAATATTGGAGAAAGCGCACTTTATGCCCGCGATTTTGCTAAATCTCAGAGCATCTCCATTAGACGTTCCAAATGTAAAAATGCCAAATTTTTAGATCGTCTGAGACAAAAAAAAACGTTGCTCCAATAAATGGTCTATATGTATAAAAAATTGGACCCCGCCCGACCCCGCTCAGTCCGCCTCCTCTCCGGCCGCCTCCGCCTCCGGTCAGTCCGCCGCCCCGCTCCGTCCGCCTCCGCCCCGTGCCGCACCCCGCCGCCTTCGCCCTGCGCCGCATGCCGCCGCCCTGCTCCCCACTGGGCCACCGCACCGACTCGGGCTCGGCCCCCGCCCGCTCCCCGATGGTGCCGAAGGGTAAGTCCGGTTTCTTCAGCGTGAGGCAGAAGCCCTCCGGGAACTTCGGTGTGGAGTTCTCTGACGTTGGGCGGCGTTGGTGGCTCGGCACGTATCCCATCGCCGAGGAGGCCGCGTGTGCCTACAACGTGGCAGTGTGGCGTGCCAGAAGGACAAAGACGAACCTCAAATTCCCGGAGGTCGATTCCCAGGCGGTGGCGGAGTGGCTCGTGCCGCAGGGCATCCGGATAGAGGAGATGCCGGCGAAGAAGGCGGAGAAGAGACCGGCGGTAGTCGTCGCTCCCGGCGAGAGCGACGAGGCAGCGTGGCTCGGTTTGCGGGAGAGCATCCGCAGTATGTCCAGGCCGAGCTGGAGCACTACTGGAAGCGCGACGTCGAGGCGAAAAAGAAGGGGGTGAATAAGGAGGCCAAGGCCGGCCCCTCGACAGTGATCCCTATCGAGTCGTCTGATGAGGACTAGGGTGACTCCGAGGAGGAGGACGAGGGGTGCGATGACCCTTTCAAGGACGAGTATTGGGAGCAGTTGCGCAGCTCTGACGACTAGGAGTAGTTTCATCTAATGGTTCGAATAAGTAGTGGTTGAATTTGTGTATGTAACTGTTGAGAAATTAAGCAAGTGTTCGATTAATTTAATCCAATAATAAATCATGAACATGATATAGACAGTGCTAATGACATACTGAAAATTCATGATGTACGTACATACTAGACATATAGTAGAAACATCTACGCAAAACACTAGTACTGCACACATGGAAATAATCAGGATAAGGGTAAGCATGTTATACCCTCCAGTAGGCCAGTTGGCCGGATCAGCAGCAGAGGCAGCGGCCTCGTCGGCGATGCGCTTGTCGGAGGCGGCCTTGTCGGCAGCAGCCTTGTCAGCGTCGATGCTGGTGCTCATGGTGAAGGCGAAGTCGACGCGGACGAAGATGTAGTCGACGTAGAGGAAGCAGTCGAACCGAGGCGAGCAGTCGCGTAGAAGACGCTCCCCAAAAACCTAATCGCCCCTCTCCCGTACAGGATCTGGAGAGGCGGGGTTTCTGAGGCCTGCTCTCCCGTCGGCCGTGTACGCGGAAGACGGGATGGAGTCACCGGCGACAGCAGCAGCGAGAGGAACGACAGAGGTGGTGGTGGCAGAGCAGATGTGATCTGTCTTGTTCTCTGGAGAGGAGCGACCTCTCTTATATAGGCGCAGAGGAGGAGACAAACGGTCCAGCATAAACGCACATAATGAATCACAATGAATTATGGTAACGGCCGTACTTAAGACCGCACATAATGAATCACAATGAATTCTGGTAACGGCCGTACTTAAGACCGCACATAATGAATCACAATGAATTCTGGTAACGGCCGTACTTAAGACGAAACGTTTCAGCTCGTATTCATTTTCCATTAATTGTTTTCAGTTGACTGTTCAAATTCCAATCTTGCGTGACAAAAAGAACACATCGGCTCGGCGAGATTCCCACAACCCGCAGCATGGGCCCTTAGGGATTTTTTCTGTAATTGCTAAATGGGTCCAAAGCCCATCTCATATTCAGCAATCCCCCACCAGATCCCAAAGGCCCATGGTGTTGTCCTCTGTTTCAAACTCTGTTTTGATATACCAGTATTTCAGTGGAGACCTGTTAAGATTGAACATCCACCTAGAGCAAATAGCTACACCCCTCCACAACTGAACAATGGACTAAGCCTTGAATTGTCAGTTTGGCGTAAAGAGGTTTCACCACATGTCTTACTGATACTAGGCTGCCGAAGGCTGACCCCTCGGGTGGAGCATATAAGTCACACTCCTGGCCTGTTCATGAGCTTACTAGAGATCACCCCAATCTCATAGACTGTGACCAGCAGTCGGGCTCATATAGGTGTGTTCCTCCAAAGATCGCTCTGTAGGATAGCATCTTGCTTATACATATAAGCCTTGGAACACATTAAGACAATAGTCATCCTCCCATACAGTATTGAGAGTATTGCATCTCCAGCGGAGTGGGTTAGTATAGTTACTCTCCTCAGTTCACCACTGGCTTGTTTTCCCAGGTCCTACTTCACGGGATCTCCGATCACATAGGTTGGGTTACCACCATGGCAACTCATGTGGGTCTCATGCCCATCTCCCTCGATGCATTATCTATCACAACACGTGATAGCCCTTTTGTGAAGGGATCTGCTAGATTCTTAGCCGTATGGACATATTCCAACGCTATCACCCCGGAGTTTCTCAATTTTCTGACAGCTTTTAATCTCATTCTTATGTGTTTGTTGGACTTCATGTTGTCCTTTGAACTCTTCATCTTGGTGATGACGGTCTGATTGTCACAGTTCATAAGGATAGCCGGAACCGGTTTATCAACCAATGGCAAGTCCATCAAGAGATCTCGAAGCCATCCCGCTTCGACACCAGATGTGTCTAATGCTGTTAATTCTGCTTCCATTGTCGATCTCGTTAAGATCGTTTGCTTGCAAGACTTCCAGGAAACAGCGCCACCTCCAAGAGTAAACATATACCCAGTTGTGGCCTTCATCTCATCAGCATCAGAGATCCAATTCGCATCACTATACCCTTCAAGTACCGACGGGTATCCGGTATAGTGAAGTCCATAGTTCATAGTACCCTTCAGATAACGCATAACTCTTTCAACAGCATGCCAATGTACATCACCCGGTTTTGATACAAACCGACTCAGTTTGCTCACAGCAAAAGCGATGTCAGGCCTCGTAGCGCTAGTTAGGTACATCAGTGAACCAATGATTTGAGAGTATCTCAATTGATCTATAGCCGTGCCTTTGGATTTTCGAATCAACACGCTAGGATCATATGGTGTTTGAGATGGTGTGCAGTCCGAGTATCCAAAACGACTCAACACCTTCTCAACATAATGGGATTGCAAAAGTGTAATCCCACCCTCATTATCTCTCAGTAGCTTGATGTTCAAGATAACATCAGCCACACCAAGGTCTTTCATCTCAAAGTTCTGAGATAGAAACGACTTGACCTCCTCAATTACTTTGAGGTTGGTTCCGAATATCAGTATGTCATCAACATACAAGCACAGTATAACTCCTTCGCCCCCACCATGGCGATAGTATACACATTTGTCAGCTTCATTAACGATGAAGCCAACAGATGTCAGTGTTGTATTAAACTTATCATGCCATTGCTTAGGTGCTTGTTTCAGGCCATATAAAGATTTTATCAACCTACACACTTTTCCTTCCTGACCATCTATCACAAAGCCATCTGGCTGTTGCATGTAGATTTCCTCGTTTAGCTCTCCATTCAGGAAAGCTGTCTTAACATCCATCTCGTGGACGAGAAGACCATGCGAGGCCGCCAACGAGAGTAATACTCGAATGGTGGTCAGTCTGGCCACAGGTGAATAAGTATCAAAGAAATCTTCCTCTTCCTTTTGGTCATAGCCCTTGGCCACAAGCCTAGCCTTGTACTTTTCAATCGTACCATCGGGCCTAAGCTTCTTTTTGAATACCCACTTACATCCCAATAGTTTGCATCCATAGGGACGATCAGTAATCTCCCATGTCCCGTTAGCCATGATGGAATCCATCTCGCTACGGACCGCTTCCTTCCAGTAGTCAGATTCTGGAGACGCATAAGCTTCTGAAATAGAAGTGGGAGTATCATCCACAAGGTACACAAGGAAATCATCACCAAAGGACTTTGCAGTCCTCTGTCTCTTGCCCCTACCAAGGGTTTCCTTGTCCTCCTCCTCAGGATTTTCATCATGTGTTTGTTCATAATATTCCATCGGAATGGCAGGTTCAGGAGTCTCATCAGATTCCAGTCTAGAAGTGCTTTGCATATCTCTCATAGGAAAAATATCATCAAAGAATGTAACATCTTTAGACTCCATAATCGTACCGACTTTCATGTCAGGTACCTCAGATTTCACTACCAAAAATCTATAGCCGACGCTATTCTTAGCGTAGCCCAAATTAACGCAATCCACAGTCTTTGGTCCAAGCTTACGCTTTTTGGGGATCGGCACATTGACTTTCGCCAAACAGCCCCAAGTACGTAAGTATGAGAGTGTTGTTCTTCTCTTTTCCCATTGTTTATAGGGAGTGATCTCATTGTCTTTTGTCGGAACTTTATTCAGGACATGACATGATGTCAATATAGCCTCCCCCCACCATGCCTTGGATAAACCCGATGTATCTAACATGGCGTTAACCAAATCAGTTAGAGTACGGTTTTTCCGTTCGGCAACCCCATTTGACTGAGGTGAGTAGGGAGGCGTCCTCTCATGAATAATACCATGTTCCGCACAAAAGGAATCAAACTCATTAGAGAAATACTCTCCACCACGATCTGACCGGACTCGTTTTATTTTCTTTTCAAGTTGATTCTCAACTTCTGCCTTATAGATTTTAAAGTAGTGTAGAGCCTCATATTTAGTGTTTAAAAGATATACATAGCAGTATCTAGTAGAATCATCTATCAGTGTCATGAAGTATCTCTTTCCACCTTTAGTCAACACACCATTCATCTCACAAAGATCAGAATGTATGAGTTCTAATGGCGCCAAGTGTCTCTCCTCCGCAGCCTTATGGGGCTTGCGAGGTTGCTTTGCTTGCACACACGAATGACACTTAGAACCTTTGGCTAAAGTGAAACTTGGGATTAAATTTAACTTTGCTAACCGCGTCATACAACCAAAACTAATGTGACAAAGACGTGAATGCCAAACTTCTGTTTCATTAACATTTGAATGAATATTGTTCACGACTTTATTACAAAAATCAGCGAGGGAAAAGCGGAATAGACCTCCACATTCATAACCTTTTCCAACAAACAGTCCATATTTCGTAACAACTACTTTATTAGACTCGAATACCAGCTTAAACCCTTCTCTACATAGAAGGGAACCACTAACGAGATTCTTCTTGATGGCGGGGACATGCTGCACGTTCTTCAGTTGCACGATCCTTCCCGAAGTAAACTTCAGATCGACCGTGCCAACACCATGAACAGAAGCACTCGCGCCATTCCCCATCAGTACGGACCCGTTTCCTGTGGCCTGATAAGAAGAAAACAATGAAATGTCAGCACACACATGAATATTTGCACTTGTGTCAATCCACCAATCGGTAGACTGGCAAACTGAAAATACAGTAAACAAATTACCGTACCCAGATGGCCCACTCTCATTGTTGCTCACAATCATGTTGACAGTCTTGGAGTCCTGTCCTGGCTTCTTGAACTTGTGTGGGCACTTGACAGCCCAATGTTCATCAGAACCACAAGTGAAACAGCCACCCTTCTTCTTATCCTTCTTGAAAGGCTTCTTGCCCTTCTTCATAAACTCGGTATTCTGTTGGACACCAGTCTTTCCCTTGGGCTTGTGGGGGTTGAAGTTCTTCTGCACCATGTTGGCGACAGAGGTCCCTTCGTTCCCTTTTCCATTCGAGTCCTTTGCTCTCGAGTTCTGCTCAACACTCAGATGGCCAATGACATCCTCAACTGAGAATTCATGCCTCTGATGTTTCAGAGTGGTAGCAAAATTCCTCCAGGAATTGGGTAGCTTAGCGATGATGCATCCCACGACAAATTTGCCCGGCAGCACACACTTCAGAACCTCAAGTTCCTTAGCGATGCACTGTATCTCATGAGCCTGTTCCAATACAGGACGGTTTTCAACCATCTTGTAATCGTGGAACTGCTCCATAATATACATCTCGCTTCCAGCATCGGTTGCGCCGAATTTAGATTCGAGCGCCTCCCACAAGTCCTTGGCAACCCGCATATGTAAATATGCATCAACCAACTTATCTCCGATCACGCTCAGAACGCATCCAACAAAGACGACGGTGGCCTCCCTGAACGCCTTCTCCTGTTCAGGAGCAATCGTTCCCGTGGGAGTCACACCGGCGACCCAGAACACGTTCATCGCCGTGAGCCATAAGACGGTTTTGGTCTGCCAACGCTTAAAGTACGTCCCCGTAAACGGGGCAGGTTTCAGTGCAGCAGCAAAACCATGGATCGAAAATTGCCTACACAGATTAGGTTTTTGGATTGTTGAGAAATTAAGCAAGTGTTCGATTAATTTAATCCAATAATAAATCATGAACATGATATAGACAGTGCTAATGACATACTGAAAATTCATGATGTACGCACATACTAGACATATAGTAGAAACATCTACGCAAAACACTAGTACTGCACACATGGAAATAATCAGGATAAGGGTAAGCATGTTATACCCTCCAGTAGGCCAGTTGGCCGGATCAGCAGCAGAGGCAGCGGCCTCGTCGGCGATGCGCTTGTCGGAGGCGGCCTTTTCGGCAGCAGCCTTGTCAGCGTCGATGCTGGTGCTCATGGTGAAGGCGAAGACGACGCGGACGAAGATGTAGTCGACGTAGAGGAAGCAGTCGAACCGAGGCGAGCAGTCGCGTAGAAGACGCTCCCCAAAAACCTAATCGCCCCTCTCCCGTACAGGATCTGGAGAGGCGGGGTTTCGGAGGCCTGCTCTCCCGTCGGCCGTGTACGCGGAAGACGGGATGGAGTCACCGGCGATAGCAGCAGCGAGAGGAACGACAGAGGTGGTGGTGGCAGAGCAGATGTGATCTGTCTTGTTCTCTGGAGAGGAGCGACCTCTCTTATATAGGCGCAGAGGAGGAGACAAACGGTCCAGCATAAACGCACATAATGAATCACAATGAATTCTGGTAACGGCCGTACTTAAGACCGCACATAATGAATCACAATGAATTCTGGTAACGGCCGTACTTAAGACCGCACATAATGAATCACAATGAATTCTGTTAACGGCCGTACTTAAGACGAAACGTTTCAGCTCGTATTCATTTTCCATTAATCGTTTTCAGTTGACTGTTCAAATTCCAATCCTGCGTGACAAAAAGAACACATCGGCTCGGCGAGATTCCCGCAACCCGCAGCATGGGCCCTTAGGGATTTTTTCTGTAATTGCTAAATGGGTCCAAAGCCCATCTCATATTCAGCAGTAACTATGTTGAATTTCATGTTTGAACTATGTTGAGATGAAGTAGTAGTTGGTCGTTTTAATCTTCGTTTTGGATCATCCGTTGGAGTTGCTCTTTTTTTACATCTCCATTTTGGACCATCCGTTGGAGTTGAGCCTTTTTCGGAGATGTAAAAACACTTTTTGGTGCTCCAAATTTGAACCATCACCTGTTTGGACCACCGAATTTTGGACCATCTATTGGAGATGCTCTCATATGTGTGGAAATTTACCCCCCTCACGAGGCCCAGCGGCGTTATTTCATTAACGATGCATTCAGTCTGACAGTGTCGTTTGCGGAGTTTTTTCTGACCGGAACTCGGCAAACATTGTTTATATATTGATTGACTGAGTTTGCGATAGAAAGCACTTGGCATTATAATGATTGTCGGGCCTCATCCAAAGGAGTGCGTTGTGCCGAGTTTGGCACTCGGTGAAGATTTGGTCGAGTTTAATATGTGATCTGTCGAGTTTGTTTTAAACTTTGCATAAATGACAATTCTAGTAGTGTCAGTCGATTTTAGATTTTGGGACGATGCCGAAGACATGAGCCAATGTGGTGAGTGCCAAGTGATTGTCGGGGCGGCGGAAAGCACGTTGGCGGGGCAGGTTGAGGGGAGGGTGAGTTGGTGTGCCGTGTGGCTTCAACAGTGATGACTCCTTGGTCAAGACCTGAAGGCCTCGTGCTAGCAATGTGGCCCTTCCATCGGGTTAGGTTGGTCACTTCATGCCTTGGGTGGCAGGGGCAAGGATTCAAACGAAAGCTCTATGATTCAGCGCCGGTGACGGTGATGCTTGCACATGTCGCTTACCTCTTGGTGACATCGTTGTGGGTATCCTCTCGGTGACAGGGTTCCAGGTGAAAGCCCTAGCCCGTCAATTCGGTTTTTAGGGCTAGAGTAGACACGAGCGCTTAGATAAAGAAAACGCATGAAGGCCAGACGCGAGAAAGCCAATAGTTGAAGGAGGATCACCACATCACGTAGAGATGCCCGACTGCTGCCACGTGGATACAAAAAAAAAGATTTTTAGGGCTAGAGTAGACACGGCCGTGTAGATTCCCGTCGTCTCCTTTGGGAGATGAGATTAGGGTGTCTTGTCATGTGCGAGATTTGCTGTTAGGTGCTTTAGATATATTTAAGGGTTCAACGGCGACTACCGCGGCCGCATGGCGCTGGTCCTCAGGGGGACATGCATGAAGACTTCATTACTGTCATTGACAACGTCAAGTCGGCTCCGGTGGAGGAGTGGCATCAGCAGCTCGTTCTAGCGGCAGTATTGGGCGTTCAGCGTTCTCGCAATCTTGATGAGGAAATGCATCAGCGGCTCGTTCTGGCAGTGGTATTGGTCGTTCGACGGTTATGCAATCTTGATGCGATTAATATTATGTTTGAGTGGTTTTCTACTTCCAGTGAAGTTTGATAAGATCTGGATTAATTTTGCAAAAGACATGACCGTTTGGATAAAAATAAGATCAAAATTTGTGATGATATTGATGGGCAATTTCCTCATCTTAAAAGTAGATATAATGGTGGGATTTTCCTATTTACTAAATTAAAGGTCAGATATTTCTGATTTTTGTGAGAATTACTAGCATATTTCTCTTTTTGTTTTCTTGTTAATCCGTTATGCACTTTTAGTGTATACAAATACAGTTGATTATGGTGTTTTACGAAATTACAGTTGATTATGGGTCATTCAGCTGGAACATGTAGTAACTGAATGCACAAGGCGTTGTAGAACATTATGGCTTTTGATGATGACTGAAAAGGTGTAGTTTCCACCGGCCGGGTGATGCGCACAGTCAAAAGGACATGTCGTTTCTAGCTTCAAAACTGGCACTGTCCACGTCAGATATCACAACCCGGTCGGTTCCGTCTCGTGAGTAAGCATGGATCGGATGTGGGGTGTCATTATCTAATGATGTGGGGTGAATATTTACATAGTGACTGTGCATTACTCACTGGCCGGACCGCCGGAGTTAAGGGGTTGTTTGGAGAGCAAGTATTAGTAATGGATTTATAGAAAACAAGATTTTATCAGGTTTTTTTAGCATACTAGCAAGATGTCCATGCGTTGCACCGAATATCAAGAAGCATTTGTATGAGTAGTTTATCTTGTGGGAGAAAATGATGAACGAGGGAAAGCCTTATTTGCAAATATAGAAAGGGGTGTGGGTATCTTTTTACAAAATTGCCATAGTTTCCTTCCTATCCGTCAGATATAAATCGGACGGACTATATTGCAGGATGGCAGGCACACCATCATCACCAACTCTGCTTTTTATAAGAGTAGAGATTGCTTTGCGGTACTGTCTCGTCTCGTGCCGTCTCTTGCGGTACGTACTACCTGAGCCGGGGCGTGGACCCTTCATCCCTTTGGCCAGCTGATGAGTAAAGTAGCTGCCCAAAACATATGCTTGCATGTTGAGGCAAAAGCGTGTAGTACGTACCACGTCTCTCCGACGTCCTCTTCCTGCTACAAATAGGGAGGTGGTTTCCGTTTCCACAGCCATGGCCAGCGCTCCATGCCTTGCCCGAGTAGAGTAATTCATCGCCTCTATCCTTTCATGCTTTGTTGGCTGGTTGAAGCAGAAATTTCGCGGAGCTTTCCTCGCGCCCGCGTCTCCACGGTTGATCAAAGTTGTTGACCAGACACTAGAAGAAAAATTCGTAGTTTAAGTTGAATATCAAAGAAACATTCTAGGAGATCCACCCATTATAAAGCGAAAAATAAAAAACTTTTATCAAACATCGTGAAACTTTTTCACCTAGATTCCACACACAAAATATGATCCCATGCAAAACTTTGCAATTTCATGATCACATTAACTAGGTTGGTTTCTATTTTTTGGATGATAAAAATGCCAAAAATGCATTTCAATCCAAGAAAGTAGCAAATGAGATATAACAAATCTTACAATTCGACATTATCTTTAATCAGCGGTTTAGTGCATGCAAAAAAATCAGAGTATATTGGGTAAATATATTTGCATTGTGCTTCACAAGGTACCGGTTTTTAGGTACATGCAAATTACTAGAAAGAAATTATCGTATGAAGAGTAGAAATATGATACTCCAATAAAAAAATCTCAATACTAATGTAATTATATGCTCTAGTCTATTTTTGTTCTTACGTGCACAAATAAAATATATGGTCACTAGAACCTTATAGTTTGACATGAATGACTAACCAAAATCCTAGGAGATCCACCAATTAAAAAGCACAGCTTTTGACAAATATGGTGATGCTTTTTCACTTATCTATTAAAGCCATAGCATGATCCCATGGAAAATTTAATATATATTTTTATCACATTTAGGTAATTTCTTTTTAATGAAAAAACTAAAAAATGCAATTTAAACCCCAAAATTAGCAATTGAGATCTAAAACCCCATAAATCTAGCATTATATGTAATATATATACTACCTATATACCAAAATATATGACCTTTTTGCAGTTCATTTAAACTGCAAAAATGTGTTATATTTTGGTATGGAGGGGGCATTTTTATTCATGTAGAGCAAGGTTGGAGCTTCTTACAAAGTGCTGCATATGGTACCGCCTTTTAGTTAAATGCAAAGAACTAACAACTAATATTGAGATGATGATTGGCAGTATGATGTTAAATTCAGCAATACCACTGATAAAAAATAGGGATCACAATGCTCACATGCATGAACCCCCAAAATATTTTGAAACTGTCATTTAGCATCCCCATCCGACTTGTGGTTTTCACTTACTTTTTGAACCGTACGATTTCTACATGAGTTCGCCCGTTGATTATATTAGTTTTGGACAATCTGGGGTTTGATGAAGTGGCATGCACATGCACTATCTCGAGTGTGAACAGCTAGCCATGACATATCTGATTTGATTTTTTCACTTTTGTTTATCTTGGCAGTGACTTGATTTGGTTTCCACTCTTACAACCCTTGTGCTAGCTAGCTGCAGGAAGAAAAAAGAGGAAGGACGCGTGAGAGAGAGTGAGAAGGTGGTGGGTGTGAGAGAGGGACCCGTCGTTCCATTTCCCAGCTGAGTACATAGTAGCACCATGGAGATAGAACAGATGCTTGCATGGTTGAGTCAAAAGAGCTACAAGACTACCACACCGCGTCTTCTTCCTGCTGCAAATAGGTGGTTTCCGTTTCCGGCCTCGGCCATGGCTAGTGCTCCATCCTTTCACGTCTTGCTGGTCGGTGGAAGCAGAAATTTCGCGGAGCCTTCCTCGTGCCCGCGTCTTCCTAGCTGAGCCATGAGATAAAATGATTGCAAGCTAGTATCTTGTTGATCCATTGTAGAATTAATTAGGGTAATTTCGTGTGCCTTCCTATCGAAGATCTTGGACACTTTGCTTGCTGGGGATTTGTATGTCTGTTCGAGTATGATTGTTGATGCATTTGGATGATTACTTGTTATCACCGCCGTATGCACTCAACCAACACCAAGTGTTTAATTTCTTTCTTCCCACTCTATAACAACTATTATTATATGGTAATATATATATATTAATATTTTTCTATACGAAGCAATGAATTAATATCAAGTTGGCACAAATGACACCAACTCTTAAGAAACAATTGAAACATTTCGGAAGCACATAGCCAAAATGCTACATTGACGCAATCAACGAAAACAAAGACATTAATATCAACAACGACGATTCGCATGATATGGGTTTCGGGGGG
>LR738715.1:25927092-26016959 GCA_902687465.1 Secale cereale | reverse complement strand
AGCAAACGACTAGCGCTGTTATGACCAAATCCAACTGGCTGCAATTTTTCATAGTGCCTCGATAATGTGTGGCATGTAATTCCTTGTAAGCATTGTAACTTGTTTTTAAAGTACTTAAATTCTCAGAAACATTTTCCCCGGCAGCTAGAAAACAATAGGAGCCAAAGAATCTCCCTTCCCCTTCGTCGTCGCCCCGCGTGCGACGGTGAGGGCAGCCCAGCTGCTGTTGCCACAAGATCCCTTCACCCCGCACCTCCTCCCTCGCCACTGCCATAGGGTGCAGCCAGAGGCGGCGGGACTTCCTTAGCTCCTCGCGCGTTGGTCCAGGGGCGGGGTGGGGCAGATGCGATGGTTTGCGGCGCTGGCGTTGGGTGCTGCAGCAAGGTGGCTCTGCAGTCGTGTCTCGGCGGGGGCGGGTACGTGGGCCGTGTGCTTGGCGGCGTAAGGATGATGGTGGTGCACGCCGGTGGGGGTGGCTCGCTCAACCCCAATCTGGATTGGTTAGGGAGCTCCTCGATGGATAGTGTTGGTTCTGGTCGGCTCGGGTGCGCGGCATGGCCAGCTTGCCGCGGTTGCTGGTGGCAAGAGGGTCCGG
This sequence comes from Secale cereale, assembly GCA_902687465.1. Classification (NCBI taxonomy): domain Eukaryota; kingdom Viridiplantae; phylum Streptophyta; class Magnoliopsida; order Poales; family Poaceae; genus Secale; species Secale cereale. The sequence goes on along the minus strand of LR738715.1, from coordinate 26,016,364 downwards.
GTGGCCGGTGGTGGGCTTCCCCCGCAGCTGGTCCTTCTCAGGCATGATTGGTGCTGTGAGCTTGTGGCGGCAGCGGCGACACAGACCTAGTTGTGGAGCTTCGCCAGGCGGCGTATGGTGGTGGTGGTGGTGGGTATCCTTCTCTTTGGTTCGAGCTGACAGTGCGAGGGGCTGGGCGGGTGTTGGTGGTGCCAGCCGCATGTGCAACTGGCATAGGTTGGAGCTAGGGTTCGTGCTCGGGCAGGCCAGATTTGTGCCCCAGGTGGATCATAGTTGTTGCTTCAGGTAGATGAGGTTGGACTCGGCCCGGGGTGTGCTCGCGAGCGGCGTCTTCCTTTCGCGAGTGCGGTGGAATTTTGTGGTGGTGGTGACATCGCTTCTCGTGTCGTCTGATATGCGCTGAAGTTTGTGGTGGTGGTCACGGGGAAGTAGTTCGAGGTAGCGTTGCATGGCGACGCCTACGAACTTCAAGGCAGGGATGGACGGTGCGGGCAACGGGGAAGATTGGTTCCTCGATGCCGTTCGAGGCGGCTGACCGCGACCTCGCAGGTGGCGACGGCAAGACGAGTGGAGAAAGAGTTGTTTGCATTTCGAATGAGATCTGACTGCTGCGAGTGGGGGCGTGGGCAAGGTCATGTAAAGCAGTGACGGGCACAGGGCAGAGCCCACCACCGCCATACATGCATGGTAGGCGGCAACGTGATCAAATGGCCCAGTCAGAATCCGACACTATGCACTTTAAAAAAAATTGAAACTGTTTGTCGTGTGGATACCCAAATATAGTTGTGGCGGGCACTAGCAGCTGCCCGCTACAGCTAAGCAAGGTACCTATGGCGGACACGTATGACGTACCTACGCCCGCCATAGCTGCTTGTCAGCCATGAAGGAATTAAAAATCGCATAGTTGTGGCGGGTCCCTGGTAGCGCTGGCCACTGTTACTTGTGTAGCAGTGGCGGCCACTTTTTAACACCCGTCATTGCTTATTTTCATACATAGTTGTGGTGGGTGCCCTGCCTCGGCCGCCATTCATTTAAATTCACCTATAAGGTTTTTTCCAGTAGTGCTCTGAATGCCACCAGCTCTAATTGATGTGACTATCGCTGAATTCGTTATAAAGGTTGACTACTAAAATGTTGTTTCTTTATTATAAACTATTGTGAAAGACGACAAAAACGTGAAACCAACTAAACTCTATGCACAAAACCACAACATCGAAACCAAAACATGATAAACTACAAAACAAACAAAACATACTCCCACGGTCCTTTCCCTTGGCACCAGAGTAGCCCTGAAAATGGAGCCTCCAAGTCGCGCCGTTACTTCACCAACTCTTCACTACGTTTGTCTCGAAGACTCTAGACCCTCCGTGTCCGGCTACGGGTGCTATCTGGTCTAATTGTATTGTTAACACACATTATTTTTTTAAGAATTCTTTAAGTTTTGGTTCATACTATTTTCTGTACACAAGTTGACTGAGTCATTGTCGCCTTGGCTTACAGTGATGGACATTAATGGATCATGACACATTTTTTTCCACCCTGAGCTGACCTTATTGCACCACGGATTCGGACCTCATTGGGCGGACCTCTTCGCGCCGTCACTCCGCCGCGCCGACCTAATCGTTCGCCGATTTGGACCTCATCGCGCTGTCACTTCACGGACCTCGACCACGCGCTATTACTTCCTTGACTCACCATGGCCGACTATGACTCCTTGTCGTGTCTGACACAACGGTGATTATGCGTGTGCCCCGCGTTTGTGTGTCTCTAACCTAACCTGGCTACCCGCAAAAAAAATGACCTGGCTAGAACGATCACATCTTGCAAATTTAATTTATGTTTAAATAAGCGCCATGCATGTATCCATTTTGTTACACTGCGACATGGCTAGCCTTGGAGTCAAGGTTGCTAACTTCTACTCCCTCTGTTCCAAAATAGATGACTCAGCTTTGTACTAACTTCTAATTAACTCAAAATAGTATGACTCAACTTTGTATAAAGCTGGGTCATCTATTTTGGAAGGGAGAGCGTACGTGTGGGTTGATAACTGCCCACCTCATTAATGCCACTCCTATTGTACACATAGATGCACAGTAGATTATTATTTTCTTGAAACAGATTAAAGATGTATACCCCTAACTAATGTGGTACTATAGGAGAAGTTGGTATAAATGAGAGTAAACTGGAAAAGTACGTATTATGGTGCTATCAAATGATGTTAAAAATGGAATTAAGCAGTGCACAACCACCTAGTGTCACTTCTCCTATAACATACCTCTTCACAAAATACAAATTAGATATCCCAAGTCCCATTTTATTCAGGTTAAGCTTCCTCTTGTTTGAATACATCTACGTACCTTACGCAACAAAGAAAAACAAACAAATTGGATCAATCGTGAAGACGCGGGCGCGAGGAAGGCTCCTCGAAATTTCTGCTTCAACCAACCAACAAAGCATTAAAGGATGGAGGGCATGAATTACTACTATACTTGGGCAGCGCATGGAGCACTGGCCATGGCTGTGGAATCACTGTGGCTGGGCATGCTCTTTTCCCTCAACCATGCAAGCACCCGTTGTATCTCCATGGTGCTAGTACGTACTCAGCTGGAAAAGGCACGACGGGTCCCTCTCTCACACTTGTCACACAGCTCCCAAGATAAACAGAAGTGAAAAATCGAATCAGACTTTGCATGAGTAGCTGTTCTCGCTCACGATAAGCTAGGGTTTAACTCAGGTGGAAATCATGCGATTCTAAGAATAAGTGGAAATCACAAGTCGGAAGGAGATGGTAAGCGAGAGTCTCATATTATTTTCAGGGTTCATGTGATGTGAGGGCCTTGAACCCAATCTTTTTATCAGTACTATTGCAGAAACATCGTACAGCCACACATCATGTCATAATTTCTTTTTAGTACTTTGCATATAACTAAAAACCGCCAGTACCTTGTGAAGCACATTGCCAGAATATCCATTCAACATACTCCAAACTTTTTCTACATGAACTAAAATACATATTAGAGATAATAATCCAAAGTTTAATATTTTTAGACTTTATTTGCTACTTTTTTGGTTTAAAATATATTTTTGCCAATATTAAAAAAGTAACCTAATGTGATAAAAAATGTTAAATTTTCCATGGGCTCATGATATGGCTTTAGGAGCTAGCTGAAAAGGCCTCACGAGATTTGACATAAGTGAGCTTGTACTTTGCTTTGTAATTGGTAGAATGTTTCTTAGATGTTCAAGTCAAACTATAAGGTTTGTTGTGATCAATTAATTTCTTTGTGCATGTAACTTCAAAAATACACTAGAACATAATATACTTTACATTAATATTGTACTATTGATATATTTAGTATCATATTTCCACTCTTCATATCATAGTTTCTTTCTCGTACTTTGCATATACCTAAAAACCGGTACTTTGTGAAGGAGAATGCAAACATATTTACCCAACATACTCTGATTTTTTTGCATGAATTAAACCATTGATTAAAGATAATGTCAAATTGTAAGACTTGTTAGATCTCATTTGCTACTTTCTAGGATTAAAATGCATTTTTGGCATTTTTATCATCCAAAAAATAGAAACCAACCTAATGTGATCAACAAATTGTAAACTTTTGCATGGGATCATATTTTGTGTGTCGAATCTAGGTGAAAAAGCCTCACAAAGTATGATAAGACTTTATTTTTCCTTTATAATGGGTGGATCTCCTAGAATGTTTCTTTGATATTCAACTTAAACTACGAGTTTTCTAGTGTCCAATCAACAAATTTGATCAATCATGGAGACGCGTGCGCAAGGAAAGCTCCGCGAAATTTCTGCTTCAACCAACCAACAAAGCATGAAAGGATGAAGGCAATGAATTACTCTACTCGGGCAACGCATGGAGCACTGGCCATGGATGTGGAAACGGAAACCACCTATTTGTAGCAGGAAGAGGACGCCGAAGGGACGTGGTACGTACTATGCCTTATTTGCCTCAACATGCAAGCATATGTTGTGCAGCTATCCATCCAGCTACTTTACTCATCAGGTGGCCAAAGGGGTGATGGGTCTTTCTCACCTCCACGCATGGTACGTACCAGTACCTTGTGAAGCACCTTGCAAGAATATCCATTCAATGTACTCCAAACTTTTTATACATGAATTAAAACACATAATAGACATAATGTCAAAATTTAAGATTTTTTTAGATCTCATTTGATACCTTTTGGGTTTAAAATACTTGTTTTTGGATTTTCTCATAAAAAAGAAATAACCTAAATGTGATCAACAAAAGTGAGAGATACTGTTGTTTATAAAATTTCATGCAATAAAATAGGGAGCTTGACGCTCCTTCAGAAAAAAAAACGGTCAAGTGCTCCGTTTTTAGACGGTGAGTGCCCGAGTTTTCATGTGGCACATCGAGGAGAGCTAAACCCTAGCCATGTGGCCTTGGCCCAAGCGAGCACGCACAATGCCATGTCCATGGCATTCGGCGCATATCAGACGGCACAAGTAGCGATGTCCCGACCAACACAAATTCCCACCGCATCCGCGAAAGGAAGACGCCCCTCACGAGCACTCCATGGGCCGAGTCCAACCTCATCTACCCGAAGCACCAGCTATGATCCGCCTCGGGCACAAATCTGGCTCACTCGAGCAAGAACCCTAGCTCCAACCCTTCACGATTGCCCGTGCGGCCGACACCCACCCAGCCCCGTGCACCGTCAGCTCGAACCCAAGAGAATGATAGCCACTACCACCACCACCATGCACAATTTGTCAAAGCTGCGCAACCGGATCTGCGTCGCCATTGCCACCACAAGCTCGCACCAGCAACCATGCCTGAGAAGGACCAGCAGCGGGGGAAGCCCACCACCGGCCACCCGGACCCTCTCGCCGCCAGCAACAGCGGCAAGTAGGCCACGGCGTGCACCCGACCTAACCACAACCCGCACTGTTCACTGAGGATCTCCCCTTGCCAATCCAGATCGGGGTTGAGCGACCCACCCCCACCGGCGTGCACCACCATCCTGACGCCGCCCAACACACGGCCCACGTCAACGCCCTCGCCGAGGCACGGTTGGAGAGCCGCCGTGGCTCAGCACCCAGCGTCAACGCCGCATCCCGTCGCGGCCGCCCCGCCCCGCCCTTGGACTAGCACGCGAGGAGCTAAGGAAACCCCGTCGTCACCGCCTGCTGGGCATTTCCTGGACGCACATTATGGCGGTGGGGAGCAAGGATGCGCGGGGTGAAGGGAGCATTTGGTGACGGCGGCTCGACTGCCCTCTCCGTCGCACGCGGGGCGATGAGGGAGGGAAAGGGGGATTTTTTGGATCCTATTGTTTTTCTAGCTGTCAGTAAAAAAAATTCGTAGAATTTTCGTACTTTAAAAACAAGTTACAATGCTTACAAGGAATTATATGGGACACTTTATCTAGGCACTATGAAAAATTGCTAGGACTATGGCACTCATTCTATAGCTAGTTGGATTTGGCAATAACGGCGCTTGTGGTTTGCTCCTGAAACCCATATCATGATAATCGTCGTTATTGATATTAATGTCTTTGTTGTCCTTGATTGCTTCAATGAAGTATTCTGGTTATGTGCTTCCGAAATGTTTCAATAGTTTCTTAAGATTTGGTATAATTTGTGTCAACTTGATATTAATTCATTGCTCTATATAGAAAAATATGAATATACATTATCATATAATAATAATAGTTATAGAGTGGGAAGAAGAAATAAACACTTGGTTTCGGTTGGGTGCATACGGCGGTGAAAATAATTACTCATCCAAATGCATCATCTATAAGATTCTCAACAATCATACTCGAACAGACATATAAATCCCAAGCATGCAAAGTGTCCAAGATCTTTGATAGGAAGCCACAACAAATTAGCCTAATTAATTCTACCATGGATCAACATGATACTACCTTTGAATCATTTTCTATCACGGCTCAGCTAGGAAGACGCGGGTACAAGGAAGGCTCCGCGATATTTCTGCTTCAACCGACCAGCAAAGCGTGAAAGGATGGAGCACTAGCCATGGCTGAGGCCGGAAAAGGAAACCACCTTTTTGCAGCAGGAAAAAGACGCGGTGTGGTAGTCTGGTAGCTCTTTTGACTCAACCATGCAAGTATCTGTTCTATCTCCATGGTGCTTGTACGTACTCAGCTGGGAAAAGGAACTAAGGGTCCCTCTCTCACTCCCTCTCTCTCGGACGTGGAGTAACTAGTCTCGAGCACATATGCTCACGATATCTGGGGCATTCGCTAGTGCGTGGGGATCTGGGCCAATTCTTTATACGATGGGTTCAGGAGTGCTGGAAAATGCGCATTATGCAGGAATACGGTATGTGTCAGGCCTGGGTAGTGGGCCAGTTCAAGGGGCGGCAGTCGCAGTTGACGGGCTGAGCCGTGGCCCAGGTTCACGTATGTCCGTCTGATCCGGCTCAGAAAAGTCGCTTTTCGTCAAGCGGTGGCAGCCTCGAATAGAATGGCTGCCCAGACTCTTTCCCCACCCCGGCCGCCGCGTGCGATTTGAAGATTGGAGCTCATTTGCTTTCCCTGCCATAGATCCACTGATTGAGAGGTCAGAGAGAGCCTGGTGCCGGAAGGACGCCGGGGGACAGAACCAGGCGAACTTTGGTGGAGGTGGCGCTGCCGAAGGGCACGGGTGTGAACGGCGGCGGATCTGCGGCGTGTCTGGAGCAGTTGCTCATAGCGGAGAAGGGCGGATCTGCAGCGTGGCTCAAGCGGCGGCAGTGAGAAGGGACAGCTCGCCTCCTACTTCTGAGTTGTCGACTCCTAAGGCTCCTAAGGTTAGAGGAACTGAATTTAATTTGAGCAGTGCTAGTATAATTTCAGTACAACGTGGTTGCAGGCTGTGTATGGCCGTGTAGTTTTGATTGAATTTTTTACGTCGGTTAGGCATGGTGTCATATGAATTAGTGTGAAAACTTGATGTCTGAAACATATAATATAATCTAATTAAGCGTGATATGAATTTGTAGTTTTAACTGCAATTTGATGGGCAGTGAATCAAACTAGGCCGTGAAGTGTTGGTTGATTTTTTGACGGCAGGTAGGCGTGGTGTGAAATGAATTAGTGTGAAAAGATTCATGCTTGAAACATTTAATATAATCTAATTAAGCTTGACATGAATTACTAGTTTGATTTGCAATTTGATGGACAGTGAATCAATTAAGGCCATACAGTACTAATTGAACTTTTTACGACAGTTAGGCATGGTGTGATATGAATTACTGTGAAAGCTTGATGTTTGAAACATGTAATACAGTGTAATTAAGATGTATATGAATTAGCAGTTTGGACTGCAACTTGATGGTCAGTGAATTATTTTGGATGACACAATCATTTGTAATCCTTTCAGGTTAAGGATTGGTGCCGCTAGATTGATGCATGCTAATGTCCTAGGTACCTCCCATGTATGCGCAAACAGATTATTGCCATAGCATGATTATTATCCTTCCAAACTCCTATTCTTAGTTCTCCTCTTGTCATATACTCGTCCAGATTTCGCCAGTGTTAAGCGGGCATGCTTTCCTCGGCTCAAACTGCGGTACAAACAATCACTTGTTTAGGTAAGCAATTCCTTAAGGGGTTATGCCTGGTTCAAAAAAAAGGTAAGCATAGGAAACACATTTTTAGTACCTTCCCACATGTAGAGGCTGATATTCTCAATCTACTAAGTGATAACCATCCAAGTTACTGACTACATATCATAAGATAATAATTGAATGTATGTTGTCCCTGAGTTCTAGTAATAAGTCTAAATGGTGAAAAACATAGGAACAGATATGTGAATATCCAAGAGTTAACAAGATAATAACCGTCATACTGTGTACAAAATTTCAGCTCAAAACCTTGTATTTCTTACAACTCGCGCGAGAAATTCATCCTTGAGCTTCTTTTGATAGTATGCATGGAGGCAAGCCTCTTAGCTCTTTTTCCAAGTTAAATGGTGGAATTAACTTGGTTATCTTTGGATTTCTGTTGAAACTAGTGTGCTTTCTGCCCCCATTGCGCTCTTAATTTGTTTTCTGATAATTCTGGGCCAAGGCCTTCGGCTAAAACTCTAAAAGTAAGTTTAACCAATATCTGTGCTGTAAATTTCATGAACGGCATGTAGTTCAGAGAGGAATTTTTTGAGGACTTTGTATGCTTCATGACTATCGCTCTTTCTCTGTTCTAGATGCTGAAAGTGCAAGGTTACACACCAAGCACATGAACTGTAGCCATGAAGTGTCATATTCACTACAAGTCTACAACAATGTTTTCGTAAAGTGTCCAGTATTTGCTTGATAATGATCGCTCTTGCTCTGTTTAAGATAAGATAAGAAAGTGTCCAGTATTTGCTTGATAATAATCGCTCTTGCTCTGTTTAAGATAAGATAAGAAAGTGTCCAGTATTCAGTTCAACGGAGCCATAAGGAATGTGCACGTCAACAAATCAGTGTAACAGCTTTCTTCAATCGTTAGCATGGCTTGATGAATTAGTGGTTCAGAGTGCAGCACGGTAGTCACTGGATTCAGTCAATCGAAGCATTAGGAGTACGCACATTAGCAGCTTAGTACGACAACTTTCTTGTAGCATTACCATGTCTTGCTTACTTAGTAGTTCAGACTTCAGAGCGCAGCGTGATGTTCCAGTTAATTGAAGCTTTACGAGTATGCACATTTACAACTTATTATGCGCATTAACAGCAAAGAGACTTTGTGTCTGTACAATTTAGGCCAGGAGAAGCCAGCAGGCTTCATATCATCTGACACATCTCAAACTGAATTCAAGCTTACAGCTTGCCAAAACGTGTGGGATGGAGGAAGTAGTTCGGAGCGCCGCATGAGTTCATTGGATTCAGATAATTGAGCCCTTAGGAGTATGCACATTAGCATCTTAGTACGACAACTTTCTTGTAGCATTACCATGTCTTGCTTACTTAGTAGTTCAGACTTCGGAGCGCAGCGTGATGTTCCAGTTAATTGAAGCTTTATGAGTATGCACATTTACAACTTATTATGCGCATTAACAGCAAAGAGACTTTGTGTCTGTACAATTTAGGCCAGGAGAAGCCAGCAGGCTTCATATCATCTGACACATCTCAAACTGAATTCAAGCTTCATATCCATGCTATGTTACAATTTACAATTTTTTTCTTCTAAAAGCTATCTTCAATATTATCCAGAAAGAAACGGAAATGACACAACTTTCTGGTAGTATGTAAAGTTGATAACCGATGTAATTTGCTAACGACGCTTCATTTTGATAATGTATGTAATTAATCAGTCAGTTCATGATTTTTATATTCTCGACTCAAGCAATACATTGGAGTTATACTGAGTTGGGTTTTGTGAGTTATCGGATTGTTGCCATTGCTTTTCCTTAATTAAAAGATTTTTTGAGGGGGTGAAACTGCTTGTAGTTGGATTGGATGACCCATCTCCTTCCACTTGGCCGGCGCAGACAATCGGAGGGTAAACCGGATGCATATTGTGTTCTGCAAGTTATGGTTGATGAATGCAGATGCACATTTTTATAATAGCTATCTTTGTTCGCATGGGTGAAAAAGTTAATTTGTACTTGGTATGCATTAATGCAAGTGAGATGAACTGCTGAGTCATTGGTTTTGACTGTTTAGGCCTTTAGGGTGAGGACAGGCGTGGCGGCAGCTAGCAAGATGGATTTTCCGTCTAGTCAGTAGAACTTGTGTTATTTGTATTATTTCCGGCAAACATTTCAGGATTATTTGAGATGAGCTGGGGGTCACTATCCAGCTGTGAGTGTTGTGTTGATGAATGTACGGTTGCTACTATTGTTGTTTTTCTTTCGGCCATGATCCTTGGTTGTGTGCGTTGGTTGGTTAGTGTTGCAAGATGACGCTCCATTTGGACAGAGTTGGAAATGATATAACAGTAGACCAGTAGTTACTAGAAGCAAAATTTCTGCTCTTTTTCTGTGTGTTGTGAGCGATATCCTTAATTGGAAGTGCAGTTGGAGAGCCTTGGTTCAGCTTGGAAACAGGAGAGTTTTTACATGTGAGGAAGAGCATGGTGTGCTGGCTTGATGGTCGCCGATGATGCGGGATGGCAGCCAGGTTAGTGCACCCACAGAAGACGATTTTCTAGTCAGACAGAGTTCATCGATATTTCCCTCTGTTCCCGATATGTGTAGTTGTTCATACAGGCAGCCGATGTACCATAATCTTGAATGGGAAGGAAGCATGGTGGGGTCACGGAGCCCAATTAATGGGGTGGTGGAGACGGAAGGTGTTTGGTCGAGGACGGCTGGGCCGTGGCTCATTGAACATATAAAGCCTGAACAACTGCTAGGCACAACCGATGCCTCGAGCACACCGCAGCACGCGAAGGAAAAACCCACCGCACCGCGCCGCGCTTGGGCAAAAAACAGCTAGGCGCAGCGCACCACGCGAGGGAGGAAACCACCGCACCGCGCGAGGGACGCGCTCGACGTGCAGGCCGTGGTGAGCCCCGTGCACGTCCGCTTTCTCCTCCATCCCCGTTCCCTTGTCTCCAACCCTAAATCTTTTCCCCCTCCCCTACAGCCGCCTTCCCAAGCTCCTCATCCCCTCCACTCCCTCGACAACGGTGGCGGCGGCGCCCTCTGGTGGCGCCCGCATCCCATCCCCTCTGCGCGGTGCCGGCGGCAGCAGCGGCTGTGGGCGCGCAGCAGCGAAGCGGAAGGCAACGGCATGCGTAGGCGCGTGGTGCAAGGAGGCGGGCGTGGTCGGGCCGCGGCGGCACGCCGGACGTGCGCGGGGCAGCGCTGGAGGGCACGGGACAGGGCGCCTTGGCCTCCAATCCCCTTCCCCCCTCAAGCCCCGCTCATTCCCCTCTTCCTTCTTCCGCCGCCCCTTCTCCTCCCCCTTCGCTTCTCTCCTCATCTGCTAGCCCGTGGTTGCTGATGCCTCTCCTCAAGCCGCGCCACCAACCATCTTTCCGCCCCTTTCTCTCATGCTTGCAAGATAGCGCCTCCCAACTCCCATGCTATCGATCTGGTGTTGCTGTGCGTGAGGAGGACAAACAAGGGGAAGGTGCAGCAAGGCAGCACTCGCGTCGCAGTGGAGTGGAGCCGGCCGTCACTACCAACTGCTGCTCCCTGGTTGCCGTCCCTCATCCCTCATCTGGGTTGCACTTCTTTGGCCCTGCCATCTTCTTCCTCCCCAATTTTTTTTCTCTTGATTTCATAGGTTCTTTGATAATCTGATTTTGATTCTTGATTTATGTTTTTCTTTTGAACAATATGTTCGCAGATCAGACGAAGAAGAGAGGAAGGATCATGTGGAAGAGTTGCAACCCGATAGCTCAGGCGACAATGAGCAGATATATGTCATCTAACTCAGCCTCTTCTTGTTCATGTCGTGACTGGTTGCAGAGGTACCTCTCTAGAAGAAGAATGAGGTGATATTTGATTTTCCCTGACTGAGATTGGATTACAGTTTTTTTGCTCGATTATATGGTCGTGTTTAGTTAGGATAAGTCATTGATGGTTGATCTTGTTAGCTACAGATGCTACCCCCTGTTCCGAACAAGATTGAATATTGATGGACTAAAATTAGTGTTTGATTCATTCTTCTTTGTAGGATGCTCACAGTGTTATCCAATTTAATCAGATAGATCCATATGCAGCTTATGTCGCGTCTACAGTACATAAAAAGGAAGGTCTTGCATCTTAGGTACACATTGCTTCTGCTTTCATGTAACCTTACCATTCTTACGAGGGTGAAAAACTGGCCAATGATGCTTTAGTTACAGGCTGCCATTTTTCTATCACATAATCAGAACTTGATTTCCTTCAAAGCCCATGTTGTTACCTAATGAAGATGATGTGTAATCATAGATAGTTGGTTTTAACAGACTAACAATTCTCTCGGGCTCATTGTATATATATTTGTTCTTTTTTAGGCGATAGATATTTGTTCTGTTAGCCGCAACCTGTTAGATATATGTATGTTCTCTTAGTTGCAGATTGTCTTTTCTCTCCTGAAAACCAATGCTGCAGCCAAATTTCATGTTCTGATGTGCATGTGTGCCTTCATTTACATTATTGGAGGACAAACTGTTTTGTTTTGTGAGTCTGCACTTCTCTATGCATATGAATGATCAAATTTCGTTTAAATATATAACAAGCCTTGCCCCATCTCATAACAGAATATTAGTGGGATGTATTATTCAATATGCTCTCTCGGTATTGATGTCACTTATTGTGAATTGACGAGTACATGCATGTTAAAAATTTGTTTGCAAGGAATTTGTCCCCTGAAAATTGTGGTGAAACAAAGATTTAATTCAGAGGTATGTTATGTGCTAGGCCATCGACACACCTATTTTGAGGGCAAGGTTAGGTTTGAGTTCATCCTATTTTCTTTCTTCAGTCTCAAGTGAAGATTCATGTCTCATTCACTAAAATTCATTCTTTATGTAATTATTTTATTGATCCATGACACCAACCATCCACTGTTTGAACATTTAGCCTGTGTTTATACTAATTATGATTTCCTATGTCCGAACATTTAGCTTGCAATAATGCACCAGTCCATTTCATTGTGGAAGTTCCTGCTATTCAAATAGGTGTTATTGGTGCTTGAGAATGTATGATTAAATGTGCCGATGTCTCTTAACTTATACCACTCATATAGAAATTAAAAATCATAAACTCCAAAGACGCAGCAGAATTAGTCACACGTTCTTAAGTTTGGGATGCCATTTTTTTGTGCAAAATGTTTTCTATTGGGTATCGATGTGAAAGGCTTATATGGTATGCTATTTGTGTCCGAAAGCTTTATCATGGCATCGATCTTGGTTTTGGCTTATAAATCTCAATCTTGAAGGCTTATATGGTATGCAATGCAGAGGTTGGATGGAATTCAGCCTAAAGCTGGCCACAGGTTGCAGGATAGCAGGATGTGTATTTCATAGACCAGGTGATATCGTTGCCGACAGGTACCTGAAGTACGCACTTCAAAATTTGGTCATTTATTTATCCTCATAGTTGGTTTCCCTTGCTACAACCTATGTTTCTGGCACCTGTTGGGATTCCCATCCTCTACAAGTATATATATACTCTATCAAATAGAAATCTGTAGGCTCTATCATAGGTAGTGGGCGATCAAGTGTGTGCATTTTATAACGTAAATTTACTTGTGTTTTGTTTTAAATGTAATATGCCCTAAATCATTTACTGAACTTTCAATTCTTTTTCGGAACTAGGCGAGTAAAACCAATTTGTTATCTGCCATCCTAAATTATTTGCCATGTCATCCATGTAAGTTTTAGTACCTTATACTTAGTTTGGCATATGAGAGTAGTTTGTAACTGTGCAGGCCGTGGTGAGCCCCGCGCCCGTCCGCTTTCTCCTCCATCCCCGTTCCCTTGCTGATAGTTTTGTGAGGTAATTTAGCTACATATTTGCGTGTTTCTTTTCTGCTGTAGCAATTCCTATTTTAATTTAGAAAATAGAAACATGATGTGTGATTTAAGCGTCTAATAGCATATGTTTTTAGCATGAACAGAATGTGTACCATACCTACTGACTAATAGCAGAGTCTGATTCTTCCCAAGCAGTGGCTGTCGATGGAGACTTGACCGGCGTGGTTTTACTTAGCGAAGCCATTTTCTGAATTTTTGAAAGTTGGTTGCACACCATGAACTTCAGTTTTGTTATATTTTGGCAGCTAATCCGTTCAGCTATATGAAATCCCTCAAGAAAAGTCCACGTAGCCATAGACTCACAACTCGTAATCATTCATATGTGTTCTACATATTAGTTAGCGTTTCCTCTTTTTGTATTTGGCCCAGTATGTATGTACATTTTGTATGTGTTGACCATGGACAGTTAGATACCAAGGGTGTGTTTGGATGTGAGGCAAGGGGCGGCTCTAGCTTAGCTATGCAAGGTTATCCATTTGGTAATCAAAGTAAAACTAGCTTCTGGAAGCAATCTAGCCCTCAACCGCCAAAAAAACCTTGCTGATGGAAGCTAGCCGAATTGGCTCTCCCACACTAGCAAAATTAGCCATTATCCAAATAACTAGCCTTGCTTGTAGCGGCTCTTGCTAGAGCGGGCTAGATAATTCTAGCCCAGCTAAGCTAGGTGAGATAGCTATCCAAACGCACCCGCAGTTTTATTTTTGCATTTGTGTATTTTTTTGATGCATTTCTGTATTTCTGAATGGTTGAGTGCAAAAATATGTATATTTTTTTGCAACTATCACAAGGAATGTTTTGTAGCTATTCAAACGCACCCGCAGTTTTATTTTTGCATTTATGTTTTTTTTCATGCATTTGTGTATTTCTGGATGCTTGAATGCACAAATATGTATTTCATGGCACAGTTACCAGTTTTGTGTGCCAATTTTCCGCATTCCACTATGTAAAGGTGCATTATATCTCTCTACATGATGCAAGATGCTTATGCTTATATAGGCGGTGGCATCTTATGGGAAGGGAGCGGAGAAAGGGTAATGAGGTGGAGTGGGCGGGGTCTTTCCGCAGTCGCCTTAAATTCCACATCTACACACCAGTCGCCATGGCTTGGTAGAGCCAAATCAAAGGTCCAAGGCTATAGATGAGCTCTTTTTTATCGATGTTTTTTTTTCAGTTTAGAGTTTCATTCAGTTTTGTTCGCCTAGGAGCTGTTTAAGCTGGGTTGAACAGAAAACCACAAGTTTATAGAATCTAATTTTAGTTTTTTTTTAAGTAATCCAGATGTGCGAAGAGGACATTTTCTACCATGTACGGCTGACACATGTTTTTACAATGTGGAGTTGTATTTAATTTACTCCTTTTGGATCACCTATGCTGAATATTACTCCCTCTGTAAAGAAATATAACAAACGCTCTTATATTTCTTTACAAGGGGGAGTACAAGATTAAACTAGGAAGAGTTTAAGCGAGGCAAAACTGAAATCGTAATTCGCCATAATCTCTGTTAAGTTAAATGGCGAAGAGGACCCTCTTCGACCATGTAAATCAAACTCCATATTTACGCATGTCATACCTTCTTTGTAATTTTTTTTACTTTTTTTACCAGTATGTTTACTTATAGCCATGGTACTGATCAGTGTTTATACTATTATGCACTAATCTTGGTTGTTGTTACATAACCACCTGTTTGGTTGTTACATAACCACCTGTTTGGTTCTTGACATACTGGTTCATTTGTGTTCCGCGAGAAAGGCAGAAGTATGATTGTTAGACATAACTAAAATGAATAGTGTTTGGTTCATCCCATCTATTTCAGGTTACTTTGGATACCACATACACAGCAACAATAATAGATAGGGAATGTGATTCCATAAAAATCAGATACCAGTTGGATTGTACTTCATATTTGCTTCCACAACCTGATCTGTATTAAGTTAATCCTAGCTATTTCACATTAGTTTCAGTACCGCATACACAGCAGCAGTGATAGGTAGGCAGTGTGATTTCGTCCAAATCAGACAAAAGACTGATGGTACTTCATATATGCTTCCATAACCTGATTTGATAAATAGTACTATAGTATCAAGGGTGAGAGAATGAAGGGAAGTTTCTTCTCTTCTCAGACTCTGCATGCTTCCTAATAAACACCTGAGTAACCAATTGGTGCATAGCCATATCTGTTGATCCCCTGTTTTCCTGGTGCCTAACAAATAGTACAAGTATGTATAGTCTACAGTTTAAGCAAGCTCAAACCCCTGCTACTCTCAATTCTTTTATTACCTTTTGTCATCTTCAGAATTACCTAGCCAACACATATCATTCAGTTACTACCAGTGTTGTGTACCTCACCAAAAATTGATAGACATACATACTCATATAGAATCATACACTGCACCTATAGTACCCCGCAAAAAAAAATACACTGCACTTATAGTGTCTTCCTCTTTGTCAGTCAGGAACACTATGATGGAGCAGCTTGGCTTTCCGAACGCAGTGTACTCAACACAGAAGGCAAGGACTGTTGGTCTTGACGCAGAAATTCAGTTCTATCCATCTAAGCACCAACTAAACAACAGACTTCCAAGGAAATTCAGTTCTATTTTCCACACAAACATGGTTTTAAACAGGTCTCTGCGCCATTTGGCGCAGCTGGTCATCTAGTATCGTTAACAGCTCATCTGATCCTTCCCTGGTGAGACGGCGCACGTCGCAATTACTGGGGTAGGTGGGTGGGCCATTGTTCAGAAAAAGCTTTCATATACTACTACAGATACACAGGCAAATACGTGGGGTGGTGCGAATCTTAGAGAGAACGAGTGTTGGAGATAAACAACTCATCTGAGCTCGGGAGTAGATAGGCACTTTCCCTCTCTTATATATATGCCCACGAGGCTCAAGCAATGCAACAACTATTCCACCAAATCTACCTCTCTTTCCCTTCTAACATGGTATCTATCGCAAGTCGATCCTAAACCCTAGCCGCCACCGCTTCCGCACCCTCGCGCCGCCCCCGGGGCGGTCGGCTTTCATGACCGCCGCCGGCGGCCGCGCCGCCCATACCTAGGGTTCGTCCGCCAGTCGTGTTGGTCGGCTGCCCTAGAGAGTCTTTTTCCCGAGCCATTGCTCCGGGTTTTTTCGCTCTCTCGCCGGCCGTTTTGATCGGCGTCTTTCTTTGGTTTTCCGATCTAATCTTGATCGGTTTGCGTCGCCCGCCGCCGCCGTCGACCCCCGTGCGCCTCTACTCCGACCCTGGCGCGACCTGCCGGCCTCTCCTCCGACCCGGCGGCCAGGCGCGCCGACGCGGCCCGTTTGGGCCAGCCGTCGTCCATGCATCGCTCCGCCCGTCGTCCTGCGCCGGCCGTCACCGCCCTGCTCCGACAGGGACACCTGCATCACCGACCCGGCGGCCTCGCGCCATGCGACGGCCAATCATAGCCGTCGCTCGCGCACCGGCCCGCCCGTCGATCCACGTCACCCGCCTTCGCCGCGTCTCCATGGCGGCTCGGCGGTCTACCTCGCCGGCCTCGTCCTCGATTGCATCAGGCTCGTCGGCTGCCTCAACTCGGGCGCCGCTGCTCCGTTGGTCGCTCGGGCCTCGTTGCCCGGGCGCCGGCGCTGCTTTGGCAGCCCGGGTGCCGGCGCTGACGTCCCACGCCGTTCGCCGTCACCGGCCTCATCCAGGACTCCGCCGCCACCACGCCTGCATCGAGCGACGTCTTCGACCTCGCGCGCGATCGGCTTGATCACCCGCTCGCCGCCGCGATCCGCCTCATCTACGCCGCGCGACTGATGTCTACACACGCTTCTACTCTTGTAGACTATGTTGGGCCTCCAAGCGCAGAGGTTTGTAGGACAGCTGCAATTTCCCTCAAGTGGATGACCTAAGGTTTATCGAACTCAGGGAAGTAGAGGTTGAAGATGGTCTCTCTCAAGCAACCCTGCAACTAAGATACAAGAAGTCTCTTGTGTCCCCAACACACCTAATACAACTAGGAGTTGTATAGGTGCACTAGTTCGGCGAAGAGATGGTAAAATATGGATGATAGGAGTGGCAAAGCAAAGTAATATAAATCTGTAATAAAAAGTGCAGCAAGCAAACAAGTGGTAAACGTGAGCACAAATGGTATTGCAATGGTGGAAACAAGGCCTAGACTTCATACTTTCACTAGTGGCAACTCCCAACAACATTAACATAATCGAATCACATGATATTTCCCATAAAACATGCAATGGAGACGCACCCGGAGGTCATTCCTTCGTGGTCAAGAGAGGACGAGAATTATGTAGGGCTACAAAAGCACACCTCAAAGTTCGTAGTTCTCAATCTAAGGATTTCCCAATGTCACCGCGGCCATCCAAAGAGAGTCCCACCATCACCACAACATATCTAAAGGATAGTCAAAGACAAGCACCAAGAGACTCTCAATCTTCAATCAACACACAAGAGAGGAAATCACTCATGAAAATATTTTTCTAATCCATGTCCAATAGGCCGTTGTCACCTTGGTCTCGGGGATTATACTAGATAAAGACAAGTGAGTACATCAATCCAATACATAGAGGAAGGGGAAATATCATGGGATCACCCTAGATTAACATAGCCTATGATCACAACGAAGATCACATCATGGGAGAGAGAATTGACCACATAGCTACTGGTAGAAACCTCAGCCCCGAGGAGGAACTACTCCCGCATCATGGAGGGAGGAAGCAACGTCGATGGAGATGAATCCGGGGGCACTTCCCCGTCCCGGCAGGGTGCCGGCACAGGAATTCTGGCCCCCCGAAGCTTGATGGCGATGGCGGCGGAGATCGGAATTGCGTCTGGAGAAAAGGGGTCCGGAATCAGGGTTTCTGCGACGCGGTGTAAATATATGCCAAAGGGGGTCACCAGGGGAGCTAAGGGGGGCCCAGGCGCCCCCCCGGCGCGGCCAGGAGGGGGGCCGCGTGGGCAGGCCGCCTGGAGCCCCTGTGGCCCGCCTCTGGCCCTACTTTGGCTGCAAGGAAGCTTCCGGAACGCTGATTTTTTATATAATTTTTCCGGGATTTTTCGGGCAGTTCTCGTAATGGGGAAACCTGAAATACAAAAACAGCAGAAAACAGAAACTGGCACTGGGGTGCACTGAGTTAATAGGTTAGTCCAAATATGATCAAAAGTGTATGGAAGTGTATAATTATCATAGCAATATCATCCAAAAGAGGCATGGAGCAAGCAGAAATTATAGATATGTTTTGGACGTATCAGCGACCAACCTGGCCCGTTGGTTGCGCGCGCCTCCGCAGGTCCCGTGAAGATTGTCCCGAGGTCAGCGCGCCCCTCCACCGATCGAGCATCGGGCTGCCGCTGCGTCGCTCCGTCGGGCCGCAGCGCCGCCGCCCCGTGGTTCTCCTCGCGGCTGCATCGACTCGTGCTTCGCCGCTGCGTCGCCCCTTCGTGCCGTAGTGCCGCTATACGTGGTCCCCGCCGTCGCCCCGAGGCCATCCCCACGGTTCCACCAACTCGCGAACCGCCGTTGCGTCGCCCCTTCGGGCCGCAGCGTCGCGGGCCACGGTCCCCGCCGCCGCCCCGAGGTTTTCCCGTCGTCGCCCCGACCCGTCTGCCGTCGTTGCGTCGCCCCTTCGGGCCGTAGTGTCGCGTCCCGCGGTCCACTCCGCCGTCACCGCGCGTCGACTTCACGTGGTATGCGCCGCGCCGTCTCCCTTGGCGCGGGAACGCCACTGTCCGCGCCGGTCTTCGTCAAGCTGTCAGGTTCTTCGCCTACTTCGAGCACCGCCGCCGCGCTCCTAACCCAGCCGCCGCCGCCGCCGCTCTTCTTCGGCCGACGCCGCCGCTACCCCCGTAGCCTCCGCAGCCGCCCGTCCACCCCCTTCTTCTTCGACCAGCACCAGCACGTCGCCAGCGTCGTCTTCATCTACCCCGACCACTTCGTCTACACCGACCACCGTTGGTGACATCGGCCCCGCGCTGATGGACGCCGCAATCGTCGTTGAGTTCTCCTCTGCTGGCCCCTCTAACTTCTCCGACATGACGTACAGCTCGTGCAGCTCCCTCGTCTATGCCCGGTGCTGGCAACACCGATGCGTGCATTCATCCATGACGTGTCCCCAGGCCTGGCAAGCCTGGTCGGCGCTTCGTCAACTTCGTCTTCGTCCGTCTACGCATGCCCGGTGCTGGCAACACCGGTGCGTGCCTTCGTCTACGATGTGTCCCCGGACTTGGCAAACCATCCGCGACGAATCGTCAACACCGTCTTCCTCCCGGCGTATCACCACTTCGACACCACTGCGCCCATATGATACGTCCAAAACGTATCTATAATTTCTACTTGCTCCATGCCTCTTTTGGATGATATTGCTATGATATTTATACACTTCCATACACTTTTGATCATATTTGGACTAACCTATTAACTCAGTGCACCCCAGTGCCAGTTTCTGTTTTCTGCTGTTTTTGTATTTCAGGTTTTCCCGTCACGAAAACTGCCAGAAAAATCCCGGAAAAATTATATAAAAAATCAGTGTTCCGGAAGCTTCCATGCGGCCAAAGTAGGGCCAGAGGGGGGCCACAGGGGCTCCAGGCGATCTGCCCACGCGGCCCCCTCCTGGCCGCGCCGGGGGGGCGCCTGGGCCCCCCAGACCTCCGCTGATGCCCCCCTTTGGCATATATTTAACACCCGTCGAGGAAACCCTGATTCCGGACCCCTTTTCTCCAGACGCAATTCCGATCTCCGCCGCCATCGCCATCAAGCTTCGGGGGACCAGAATTCCAGTGCCGGCACCCTGCCGGGACGGGGAAGTGCCCCTGGATTCATCTCCATCGACGTTGCTTCCTCCCTCCATGATGCGGGAGTAGTTCCTCCTCGGGGCTGAGGTTTCTACCAGTAGCTACGTGGTTAATTCTCTCTCCCATGATGTGATCTTCGTTGTGATCATAGGCAATGTTAATCTAGGGTGATCCCATGATATTTCCCCTTCCTCTATGTATTGGATTATTGTACTCACTTGTCTTTATCTAGTATAATCCCCGAGACCAAGGTGACAGCGGTCTATTGGACATGGATTAGAAAAATATTTTCATTAGTGATTTCCTCTCTTGTGTGTTGATTGAAGATTGAGAGTCTCTTGGTGCTTGTCTTTGACTATCCTTTAGATATGTTATGGTGATTGTGGGACTCTCTTTGCATGGCCGCGGTGACATTGGGAAATCCTTAGATTGAGAACTACGAACTTTGAGGTGTGCTTTTGTAGCCCTACATAATTCTCGTCCTCTCTTGACCACGGAGGAATGACCTCCGGGTGCGTCTCCATTGCATGTTTTATGGGAAATATCATGTGATTCGATTATGTTAATGTTGTTGGGAGTTGCCACTAGTGAAAGTATGAACCCTAGGCCTTGTTTCCACCATTGCAATACCATTTGTGCTCACGTTTACCACTTGTTTGCTTGCTGCACTTTTTATTACAGATTTATATTACTTTGTTTTGCCATCCATATCACTTGCCATTTAACATCTCTTCGCCGAACTAGTGCACCTATACATCTAACAAGTGTATTAGGTGTGTTGGGGACACAAGAGTCTTCTTGTATCTTAGTTGTAGGGTTGCTTGAGAGAGACCATCTTCAACCTGTACTTCCCTGAGTTCGATAAACCTTAGGTTATCCACTTGAGGGAAATTGTTGCTGTCCTACAAACCTCTGCGCTTGGAGGCCCAACATAGTCTACAAGAGTAGAAGTGTGTGTAGACATCAAGCTATTTCTGGCGCCGTTGCCGGGGAGGTGAGTGCTTGAAGGTATATCTTTAGATCTTGCAATTAAATCTTTTCGTTTCTTGTTTTTAGTTTCACTAGTTATGTTTATGGAAAACCGTGCTATTGGATCGTTGCTTGCGGGAAGACGCCCCACACATGTGGTGGTTGCTCCTCCCCCTACTGAAATTGTGCCCTATAAAATACCAGCTGGTATTATCGATTATGTTTTGGCTAATCGTTATGCAGGAGACAAACATCCCGGTGAACACTTGCTATATATGTCACAATTATGTTCATTATTTAAGCTTGCAGGTGTATCAAGGGAGTTTGTCATGAGGAAATTGTTCGCCGTATCACTTATAGATAAAGCTTCAGATTGGTATAAGCTTCTCGATAACTCACACTTGCTTGATTGGGAAGAGATCCAGTCTCTCTTTTACTCCAAGTTTTATCCTCTTCATGAAGTCCATGAGAATAGGAATTATGTTTATAATTTCTATCCTCATGACGGAGAGAGCATAGCTCAAGCTTGGGGGAGACTGAAAACGTTAATGCTAAAATGTCCTAACCATGGGCTCCCCAAAGATATGATTATTACTAATTTCTACGCGAGGCTCTCTCGACAGGATAAAGATTTGCTCGATGCTTCCTGATGTCTACACACGCTTCTACTCTTGTAGACAATGTTGGGCCTCCAAGCGCAGAGGTTTGTAGGACAGCGGCAATTTCCCTCAAGTGATGACCTAAGGTTTATCGAACTCGGGGAAGTAGAGGTTGAAGATGGTCTCTCTCAAGCAACCCTGCAACTAAGATACAAGAAGTCTCTTGTGTCCCCAACACACCTAATACACTTGTTAGATGTATAGGTGCACTAGTTCGGCGAAGAGATGTTAAATGGCAAGTGATATGGATAGCAAAACAAAGTAATATAAATCTGTAATAAAGAGTGCAGCAAGCAAACAAGTGGTAAACGTGAGCACAAATGGTGTTGCAATGATGGAAACAATGCCTAGGTTTCATACTTTCACTAGTGGCAACTCCCAACAACATTAACATAATCGAATCACATGATATTTCCCATAAAACATGCAAAGGGGACACACTCGGAGGTCATTCCTTCGTGGTCAAGAGAGGACGAGAATTATGTAGGGCTACAAAAGCACACCTCAAAGTTCGTAGTTCTCAATCTGAGGATTTCCCAATGTCACCGCGGCCATCCAAAGAGAGTCCCACAATCACCACAATATATCTAAAGGATAGTCAAAGACAAGCACCAAGAGACTCTCAATCTTCAATCAACACACAAGAGAGGAAATCACTCATGAAAATACTTTTCTAATCCATGTCCAATAGACCGCTGTCACCTTGGTCTCGGGGATTATACTAGATAAAGACAAGTGAGTACATCAATCCAATACATAGAGGAAGGGGAAACATCATGGGATCACCCTAGATTAACATAGCCTATGATCACAACGAAGATCACATCATGGGAGAGAGAATTGACCACATAGCTACTGGTAAGAACCTCAGCCCCGAGGAGGAACTACTCCCGCATCATGGAGGGAGGAAGCAACGTCGATGGAGATGAATCCGGGGGCACTTCCCCGTCCCGGCAGGGTGCCGGCGCAGGAATTCTGGTCCCCCGAAGCTTGATGGCGATGGCGTCGGAGATCGGAATCGCGTCTGGGAAAAAAGGGTCCGGAATCAGGGTTTCCTCGACACGCTTTAAATATATGCCAAAGGGGGGCATCGGAGGTGCCTCGGGGGGCCCAGGCGCCCCCCCGGCGCGGCCCAGGGGGGCGCGCCCACAGGGCGCCTGGAGCCCCTGTGGGTCCCCCCCGGTTGTACTTTGGCCGCACAGTAGCTCCTGGAACGCTGATTTTTTATATATTTTTTCTGGATTTTTCCTGGCAGTTCTCGTAATGTGAAAACCTGAAATACAAAAACAGCCGAAAACAGAAACTGGCACTGGGGTGCACTGAGTTAATAGGTTAGTCCAAATATGATCAGAAGTGTATGGAAGTGTATAAATATCATAGCAATATCACCCAAAAGAGGCATGGAGCAAGCAGAAATTATAGATACGTTTTGGATGTATCAACATCCCCAAGCATAATTCCTGCTCGTCCTCGAGTAGGTAAATGATAACACGAATAATTTCTGTGGTGACATGCTATTAACCATATAGGACTTTTTTTCATAGTCACATGACAAAAGCTTACTGAGACAATGAATCTGTAGTAATTAAGTTGCCTCATGAGAAATTCACAAAGAACTGAAAGTTTTACAATATGATACTGAAACATCAAATAGATTTGTAATGAACATGGTGTGCAAATATGATAATGTGATATCTAGCTTGCCCCCTTTTGTGAAGCAAAACATAAATGCAGGGGCACCTTCAAGGTTTAACCTTCAAGGTTTAAGTGATGACTAGATACAATGATTTCAAAATAAGCGATATCACAATCATGCAAAAGACAATGCTACTTTGGGACAATGCACATTACACTCAGAATGACAATCATGCTCTCAGTAGTTGGTGCTTTGAAGAAAGAAGGTGGAGACTCAACATAAAAGTAAAAGAATGGTTATGTGCTAGAGCTTTTTATTTTGAAAACATAGAAGCAATTTTGTCAACGGTAGTAGTACTTCATATGTGTCATGCATAAGACATCCTATAAGTTGCAAGCCTCATGCATCGAATACCAATAGTGCTCGCACCTTGTCCTAATTAGCTTGGATTTCCATGGGTTATCATTGCATTACATATGTTTCAACCAAGTGTCACAAAGGGGTACCTCTATGCCACCTGTACAAAGGTCCAAGGAGATAAATCGCATTTGATTTCTCGTTTTTGATAGATCTCAACTTGAGGACATCCATACCGGGACAACATAGAAAATAGATGATGGACTCCTCTTTAATGCATAAGCATATTCTCATAAGAGATTGAGGATTAAGTCCAAGCTAAAACTTCCACCATGATACATGGCTTTGGTTGGCGGCCCAATGTTCTTCTCTAACAATATGCATACTTATTCAACCCATGGCAAATCACCCTTACTTCAGACAAGACGAACATGCATAGCAACTCACATGATATTCAACAAAAGTGTGACAGTTGATGGCGTCCCCAAAAACATGGTTACCGCTCAGCAAGCAACTTATAAGAAATAAGATACATAGGCAACATATTCTTTACCACAATAGTTTTTAAGCTACTTCCCCATGAGCTATGTATTGCAAAGATTGAAGGTTTTAAAGGTAGCACAGGTAAATTACTTGGAGTGGCGGTGAAATACCACGTATAGGTAGATATGGTGGACTCATATGGCATAACTGGTTTAAAAGGATGTGGATGCACAAGCAGTCAGTCCGCTTAGTACAGGTGGAGGTTAGCAAAAGACTGGGAGCGACCAACTAAGAGAGCAATGACGGTCATAATCATGCAGAGCGACAAAGCAACATTGAATCAGGCATGGTAGTTATATCGCTACTCAGAAATAAAAGATCATCAAGGCTTGACAGACTTTCTTTACAGTCTTAAATATGCGTGAGCATACGCCAAGTCAATCAAAATAAATTCTCGAAGGAAGATATTACTAAACCATACCACATCATAGGCAAACAAATCATGTTGGTACTCCAATAACACATTGGAAATCCCCCAGCTATTTGAGACTAACCATAAGAAAACCTGAACTACTAAGCGCCATTATGCACGTAGCATCATTATCATAGACATATTAACCAATGCAACGGAAGCAAACTCTCTTAATAAGGTGAGCATGGTAATTAAAGAGAGTTCCAGCAACCAACTAAACAAAAGCTCTTTGAAAAGATAAACATGAATACTAAGAGCAGAGCGTGATAGTAGCTATTAAAAGACAAAGAACACACACATCAAAGATAGACATGAAAATTCTATGTTATGTTCTAGGTAGAAGTGGAGCGTGTTTCTCTCCCACATAAAGGAATGCTGAGTTCCGACTCGTTATAAAAAACTAAAAAGGAAACTAAAAGCAAGACGCTCCAAGCATAGCACATAACACATGAAGTGATAAAAATATAGCGGAACGAAAGACGAACTGATAATGTTGATGGAGAAGGGGATGCACGGGGGCATCCCCAAGCTTAGACGCTTGAGTCTCCTTGAGTATTTCTTGGGGGTGCACGGGGGCATCCCCAAGCTTGAGCGCTTGACACTCCTGAATCTTTTTATCATCTTCCCTCGCACACTTGAAAACTCCCTTCATACATAACTCATCATAATCTGATTAGCGAGGTTAGTACCCTTAATAAAATAATTATACCTTGCTGGAAATAAAGATATTCTTGAAGTTCTACTGTTTCTCAAGATTGCCAAAAGGTTTTTGCAAAGAAAAAGCAAGCTCTTGGTTTGCAAACTGAAGGAAAGGCAAAACATGACAGAATCTGTGAAAAACAGAACAGCAGGTAGTAATCGATTTGTTCGGGATACTTCTGCAACTCAAATCAAAAAACTCAGAACATAAGCATGAAAGACAATTATATAGAGAACGCTGTCGAAAAAATTCAGACCAAAAAGATGATCTGGTGATTTTATACGAATTTTTCTATCCAAGGACACAATCTGTTTCCTGGACAGCACCTCACAACTTTTGAACTTTCTAGCAATCAGAGGCTATACTTGGCACAAATATGAAAAGCAAAGATACAATGATGATGCTACTGTAGTAACAACATCAAGACACAACAAAAGCAAAATAAAATTTTATTCATTATGGGCTGCCTCCCAAAAGCGCTTTCTTTTATGCCTTTAAGCTAGGCATAAGACTTTAATGATGCTCTCGTAGGAATAAAAGTTGAAGAAAAAAAGAGAGCATCAAGAAGCAAATACCAAACACATTTAAACCTAACATGCTTCCTATACATAGGAATATTGCAATAGAATAATTCATTGAAGCACAAAGCAACTAGCATAGGAAGGCAAAACAAGCATAACTTCAAAGTATTCACCATAAAGAGAGGAAACTTCTTATTATTAAGATATTTAGAACCAAGTCTCCCTCTCTCATTATAAATTTCAGTGGCATCATGGATGAACTCAACAATATAAGCATCACATAAAGCATTGTTACCATGATCCACATGCAAAAAGGTACTCTTACTCTCCACATAAGCATAATCTTTCTCATTGGTAATAGTGGGAGTAGGACTATCATAAACAACTTGAACACTATAGATTAATTGTATATTAGGAGGGTGGTGTTCAACAAGGGAGTAATTCCCTCCATGATTATGACAAGTTTCATAAGGATAATTTCTCCTTATGTCATAGGTACCTTTATAATCACTATAGATTGGAGTTATAACATCATCATGGTAGAGAAGAGCATTATCATTGCTAGCAACTATATTTGTAAACATGTTGTATTTATTCTTACTAGCAAAAGAATTATCAATTATCACATCACTAGTGGGTAAAGGACTTGCAATCCTATCATCCCCAAGCTTAGAGCTTCCCATATCATCACTTTCAGAGTTGGTACCAAAAAGATTTTCAAGATCATAAGTAGCATTATCATCATTTTCCCAATCACAATAAGTAACATGCATATTATAATCAAAATCATCTTCAATAGTACCTACGGACGTATCATCAAGATGATAATTAAGGCAATAAACTTCACCTTCTTCTTTAAACTTACAATCGTTAGGATAAAAGTTGATGGGAGGAATATGCTCAGGCCAGGTTGATACCCATTCTTCTTCTTTCTTGCTCCTCTTCTTTTTCTTATTCTTAACCTTAGGAGGGAGTGGTTGAAGATGAAGCTTCTCCACATATCCTGGTTTATCATTAGAAACAATAGGGGAACTTGGGAGAAACTCTCCTTTTTATTAGCAAAAATATAAGAGACATTTTTATACTTTGGTAAAGTTCCCTCCTTTATAATCTTACCTATGTAATCATTTTCATGGCAATTAACAACACAATAGAGATGGCAATTTTGCAAAGTGTTTTTTATCCCTATGGCATTAACATCTAGCCATGAAGTCTTTTCTGATAACTCTTCACACATCAAAAATAACATAAGCTCATCATAAAGATCAGAGGTGATCATGTTATCACACAACTGGTTAACAGTTATGTTTTGAAAGTTCATGCATTGAAAATTAAAGTGACCCTCTATACGGCAAAGTTCACAAGTAAAAGGATAAAGGTCACACAATTCTCTAGCAATTTCATTTAAATCTCTAACCCAAGTGATTGTTCTTTCATGCTTATGTTGCTTACAATACTTCTCTTCTTCAATCATAGGCCTTTCACAAGGTCTATCCACTCCAAAAAAATTAACATGCTTATATAAAACTTCATTTTTAGGAATTGGGTCATGCATGTTGCAATCATCATGCACAATTTCATTTTCTTTGCAAGTCTCTTTAAAAGGTTTATGATACTTGATCCAATCCTCCTTAGGCATATTAAGATGTGAAGCAAAAGATTTGAGGAAATCAACAAGGAGTTGAGAATCAAGTGAAGGAAATATGCCCTAGAGGCAATAATAAAGATGTTATTTGTATTTCCTTATATCATGATAAATGTCTTTTATTCATGCTAGAATTGTATTAACCGGAAACTTAGTACATGTGTGGATACATAGACAAAACAGTATGTCCCTAGTATGCCTCTATTAGACTACATCATTGATCAAAGATGGTTATGTTTCCTAGCCATAGACATGAGTTGTCATTTGATCAACGGGATCACATCATTAGGAGAATGATGTGATGGACAAGACCCATCCGTTAGCATAGCACTATGATCGTTTAGTTTAACTGCTATTGCTTTCTTCATGACTTATACATGTTCCTATGACTATGAGATTATGCAACTCCCGAATACCGTAGGAACACCTTGTGTGCTATCAAACGTCACAACGTAACTGGGTGATCATAAAGATGCTCTACAGGTGTCTCCGAAAGTATTCGTGGTGTTGGCATAGATCAAGATTAGGATTTGTCACTCCGAGTGTCGGAGAGGTATCTCTGGGCCCTCTCGGTAACACACATCACAATAAGCCTTGCAAGCAAAAGACTAATGAGTTAGTCACGAGATGATGTGTTACGGAACGAGTAAAGAGACTTGCCGGCAACGAGATTGAACTAGGTATAGAGATACCGACGATCGAATCTCGGGCAAGTAACATACCGTTTGACAAAAGGAACAACGTATGTTGTTATGCGGTTCTGACCGATAAAAGATCTTCGTAGAATATGTAGGAGCCAATATGAACATCCAGGTTCCGCTATTGGTTATTGACCAGAGATGAGTCTCGGTCATGTCTACATAGTTCTCGAACCCGTAGGGTCCGCACGCTTAACGTTTGATGACGATCGGTATTATGAGTTTTTGAGTATTGATGTACCGAAGGTAGTTCGGAGTCCCAGATGAGATCACGGACATGACGAGGAGTCTCGGAATGTCCGAGACATAAAGATTGATATATTGGACGGCTATATTCGGACACCGGAAGTATACCGGAAAAGTTTCGGATTTATCGGGAATGCCGGAGGGGGTTACCGGAACCCCCTACGAGAGGGGATGGTCCATAGTGGGCCTAAATGGTGAGAGAGAGGCAGCCCATAGGGCTGGCCGGCGCCCCCACCTAGGAATCCTAGTTGGACTAGGATTGGGGGGGCGCCACCTCTCCTAATCCTTTCCCCCTTCTTCCTTCCGGTGAATCCTACTAGGAATAGGATTGCAATCCTATTCCTAGTAGGAGTCCCCTCCCTAGCCGCACCATAGGAGGTGGCCGGCCCCTCCTCCCTTGCTCCTTTATATACGGGGGCAGGGGGGCACCCAAAGACAGAAGTTGAATTGTCTTAGCCGTGTGCGGTGCCCCCCTCCACAGAATCACACCTCGGTCGTACCGTCGCGAAGCTTAAGAGAAGCCCTGCGCCGGTGAACACATCATATCCGTCACCACGCCGTCGTGCTGACGAAACTCTCCCGTGAAGCTCAACTGGATCAAGAGCTCGTGGGACGTCATCAAGCTGAACGTGTGCTGAACGCGGAGGTGCCGTACGTTCGGTGCTTGATCGGTTGGATCGTGAAGAAGTTCGACAACATCAACCGCGTCACTTGACGCTTCCGCTCCCGGTCTACGAGGGTACGTAGACACACTCTCCCCTCTCGTTGCTATGCATCTGGTAGATAGATCTTGCGTGATCGTAGGAAAATTTTAAAATACTACGTTCCCCAACAGTGGCATCATGAGCCAGGTCTATGCGTAGATGATATGCACGAGTAGAACACAATGATTTGTGGGCGATACTAGTCATACTGCTTACCAGCATGTCATACTTTGCTTCGGCGGTATTGTGAGATGAAGCGGCCCGGACCGACATTACGCGTACGCTTACGCGAGACTGGTTTCACCGTTACGAGCACTCGTTGCTTAAAGGTGACTGGCGGGTGTCTGTCTCTCTCACTTTAGCTGAATCAAGTGTGGCTACACCCGGTCCTTGTGAAGGTTAAAACATCACATACTTGACGAAACATCGTTGTGGTTTTGTATGCGTAGGTAAGAACGGTTCTTGCTAAGCCCGTAGCAGCCACGTAAAACTTGCAACAACAAAGTAGAGGACGTCTAACTTGTTTTTGCAGGGCATGTTGTGATGTGATATGGTCAAGACATGATGAGTTATACGGTTTTTGTATGAGATGATCATGTTTTGTGAAGGTGATCATGACGGTGCTTTGGAGATGGAGATCAAAAGCACAAGATGATGATGGCCATATCATGTCACATATTTTGATTGCATGTGATGTTTATCTTATTATGCTTAGAACGACGGTAGCATTATAAGATGATCCCTTACTAAATTTCAAGGTATAAGTGTTCTCCCTGAGTATGCACCGTTGCGAAAGTTCGTCGTGCCGAGACACCACGTGATGATCGGGTGTGATAAGCTCTACGTTCAAATACAACGGGTGTAAGCCAGTTTTGCACACGCAGAATACTCGGGTTAAACTTCACGAGCCTAGCATATACAGATATGGCCTCGGAACACTGGAGACCGAAAGGTCGAGCGTGAATCATATAGTAGATATGATCAACATAAGATGTTCACCATTGAAAACTACTCCATCTCACGTGATGATCGGACATGGTTTAGTTGATTTGGATCACGTGATCATTTAGATGACCAGAGGGATGTCTATCTAAGTGGGAGTTCTTTAAAATTAATATGATTAAACTGAACTTTAATTTATCATGAACTTAGTCCTGATAGTTTTTGCATATCTATGTCGTTGTAGATCAATGGCCCGTGCTACCGTTCCTTTGAATTTTAATGCATTCCTAGAGAAAGCTAAGTTGAAAGATGATGGTAGCAATTACACGGACTGGGTCCGTAACCTGAGGATTATCCTCATTGCTGCACAGAAGAATTATGTCCTTGAAGCACCGCTAGGTGACAAGCCCCCTTCCGCTAATGCAGACGCTTTGAACGTCTGGCAGTCGCGGTCTGATGACTACACGATAGTTCAGTGTGCCATGCTTTACGGCTTAGAATCGGGACTTCAACGACGTTTTGAACGTCATGGAGCATATGAAATGTTCCAGGAGTTGAAGTTAATATTTCAAGCAAATGCCCGAATTGAGAAATATGAGATTTCCAATAAGTTCTACAGCTGCAAAATGGAGGAGAATAGTTCTATCAGTGAACACTTGCTCAGAATGTCTGGGTACTACAATCATATGACTTAACTTGGTTGCAATGTTGACGAAGATAGTGTTATTGATAGAGTTCTTCAATCACTGCCACCAAGCTATAAAGGCTTCATGATGAACTATAACATGCAAGGGATGCAAAAGACAATTCCCGAGCTCTTCGCTATGCTCAAAGCTGCGGAGGTAGAAATCAAAAAGGAGCATCAAGTGTTGATGGTTAACAAGACCACTAGTTTCAAGAAAAAGGGCAAGGGAAAGAAAGGGAACTTCAAAAAGAATAGCAAATCAGTTGCTACTTCAACGAAGAAACCCAAATCTGGAGCCAAGCCTGAAACTGAGTGCTTCTACTGCAAGGGAACTGGACACTGGAAGCGGAACTGCCCCAAGTATTTGGCGGATAAGAAGGATGGCAAGATGAACAAAGGTATATGTGATATACATGTTATTGATGTGTACCTTACTAATGCTCGTAGTAGTACCTGGGTATTTGATACCGGTTCGGTTGCTAATATTTGTAACTCGAAACAGGGACTACGGATTAAACGAAGATTAGCTAAGGACGAGGTGACGATGCGCGTGGGAAACGGTTCCAAAGTCGATGTGATCGCCGTCGGCACGCTACCTCTACATCTACCTTCGGGATTAGTTTTAGACCTAAATAATTGTTATTTGGTGCCAGCGTTAAGCATGAACATTATATCTGGATCTTGTTTATTGCGAGACGGTTATTCATTTAAATCAGAGAATAATGGTTGTTCCATTTTAATGAATAATATCTTTTATGGTCATGCACCCTTGAAGAGTGGTCTATTCTTATTGGATCTCGATTGTAGTGATACACATATGCATAGTATTGAAACCAAAAGATGCAAGGTTAATAATGATAGTGCAACTTATTTGTGGCACTGCCGTTTAGGTCATATTGGTGTAAAACGCATGAAGAAACTCCATAAAGATGGACTTTTGGAATCACTTGGTGCTTGCGAACCATGCCTCATGGGCAAGATGACTAAAACTCCGTTCTCCGGAACTATGGAGCGAGCAACAGATTTGTTGGAAATCATACATACTGATGTATGTGGACCAATGAGTGTTGATGCTCGCGGCGGGTATCGTTATTTTCTGACCTTCACTGATGATTTGAGCAGATATGGGTATATCTACTTAATGAAACACAAGTCTGAAACATTTGAAAAGTTCAAAGAATTTCAGAGTGAAGTAGAGAATCATCGTAACAAGAAAATAAAGTTCCTACGATCTGATCGTGGAGGAGAATATTTGAGTTACGAGTTTGGTCTTCATTTGAAACAATGTGGAATAGTTTCACAACTCACGCCACCTGGAACACCACAGCGTAATGGTGTGTCCGAACGTCGTAACCGTACTTTATTGGATATGGTACGATCTATGATGTCTCTTACCGATTTACCACTATCGTTTTGGGGTTATGCTTTAGAGACAGCTGCATTGACGTTAAATAGGGCACCATCTAAATCCGTTGATACGACGCCTTATGAACTATGGTTTGGCAAGAAACCAAAGTTGTCGTTTCTTAAAATTTGGGGCTGCGATGCTTATGTGAAAACACTTCAACCTGATAAGCTCGATCCCAAGTCGGAAAAATGTGTCTTCATAGGATACCCAAAAGAGACTGTTGGGTACACCTTCTATCACAGATCCGAAGGCAAAATATTCGTTGCTAAGAACGGATCCTTTCTAGAAAAAGAGTTTCTCTCGAAAGAAGTGAGTGGGAGGAAAGTAGAACTTGATGAGGTAATTGTACCTTCTCCCATATTGGAAAGTAGTACATCACAGGAAATTGTTCCAGTGATTCCTACACCAATTAGTGAGGAAGTTGATGATAATGATCATGAAACTTTGGATCAAGTTTCTACTGAACGTCGTAGATCAACCAGAGTACGTTCCGCACCAGAGTGGTACGGCAACCCAGTTCTGGAAATCATGTTACTAGACCATGATGAACCTACGAACTATGAGGAAGCGATGATGAGCCCAGATTCCGCAAAATGGCTTGAAGCCATGAAATCTGAGATGGGATCCATGTATGAGAACAAAGTATGGACTTTGGTTGACTTGCCCGATGATCGGCAGGCCATCGAAAATAAATGGATCTTCAAGAGGAAGACCGACGCAGACGGTAATATTACTGTTTACAAAGCTTGACTTGTTGCGAAAGGTTTTCGACAAGTTCAAGGAGTTGACTACGATGAGACTTTCTCACCTGTAGCGATGCTTAAGTCTGTCCAAATCATGTTAGCAATTGCCGCATTTTATGATTATGAAATCTGGCAAATGGATGTCAAAACTGCATTCCTAAATGGATATCTCAAAGAAGAGTTGTATATGATGCAACCAGAAGGTTTTGTCGATCCAAAAGGTGCTAACAAAGTATGCAAACTCCAGCGATCCATCTATGGATTGGTGCAAGCATCTCGAAGTTGGAATATACGCTTTGATGAGGTGATCAAAGCATATGGTTTTATACAGACTTTTGGAGAAGCCTGTATTTACAAGAAAGTGAGTGGGAGCTCTGTAGCATTTCTAATATTATATGTAGATGACATATTGTTAATTGGAAATGATATAGAATTTCTGAATAGCATAAAAGGATACTTGAATAAAAGTTTTTCAATGAAAGACCTCGGTGAAGCTGCTTACATATTAGGCATCAAGATCTATAGAGATAGATCAAGACGCTTAATTGGACTTTCACAAAGCACATACCTTGATAAGATTTTGAAAAGGTTCAAAATGGATCAGTCAAAGAAAGGGTTCTTGCCTGTTTTACAAGGTATAAAGTTGAGTAAGACTCAATGCCCGACCACTGCAGAAGATAGAGAGAAAATGAAAGTCATTCCCTATGCCTCAGCCATAGGATCTATCATGTATGCAATGCTGTGTACCAGACCTGATGTGTGCCTTGCTATAAGTCTAGCAGGGAGGTACCAAAGTAATCCAGGAGTGGATCACTTGACAGCGGTCAAAAACATCCTAAAGTATCTGAAAAGAACAAAGGATATGTTTCTCGTATATGGAGGTGACAAAGAGCTCGTCGTAAACGGTTACGTCGATTCTAGCTTTGACACTGATCCGGATGACTCAAAGTCACAAACCGGATATGTATTTTTATTGAACAATGGAGCTGTCAGCTGGTGCAGTTCCAAGCAGAGCGTCATGGCGGGATCTACGTGTGAAGCGGAATACATAGCTGCTTCAGAAGCAGCAAATGAAGGAGTCTGGATGAAGGAGTTCATATCCGATCTAGGTGTAGTACCTAGTGCATCGGGTCCAATGAAAATCTTTTGTGACAACACTGGAGCCATAGCCTTGGCGAAGGAATCTAGGTTTCACAAGAGAACAAAGCACATCAAAAGACGCTTCAATTCCATCCGCGATCTAGTCAAGGAGGGAGACATAGAGATTTGCAAAATACATACGGATCTAAATGTTGCAGACCCGTTGACTAAGCCTCTTCCACGGGCAAAACATGATCAGCACCAAGACTCCATGGGTGTGAGGATCATCACTTTGTAATCTAGATTATTGACTCTAGTTCAAGTGGGAGACTGCAGGAAATATGCCCTAGAGGCAATAATAAAGATGTTATTTGTATTTCCTTATATCATGATAAATGTCTTTTATTCATGCTAGAATTGTATTAACCGGAAACTTAGTACATGTGTGGATACATAGACAAAACAGTATGTCCCTAGTATGCCTCTACTAGACTAGCTCATTGATCAAAGATGGTTATGTTTCCTAGCCATAGACATGAGTTGTCATTTGATCAACGGGATCACATCATTAGGAGAATGATGTGATGGACAAGACCCATCCGTTAGCATAGCACTATGATCGTTTAGTTTAACTGCTATTGCTTTCTTCATGACTTATACATGTTCCTATGACTATGAGATTATGCAACTCCCGAATACCGTAGGAACACCTTGTGTGCTATCAAACGTCACAACGTAACTGGGTTATCATAAAGATGCTCTACAGGTGTCTCCGAAAGTATTCGTGGTGTTGGCATAGATCAAGATTAGGATTTGTCACTCCGAGTGTCGGAGAGGTATCTCTGGGCCCTCTCGGTAACACACATCACAATAAGCCTTGCAAGCAAAAGACTAATGAGTTAGTCACGAGATGATGTGTTACGGAACGAGTAAAGAGACTTGCCGGTAACGAGATTGAACTAGGTATAAAGATACCGACGATCGAATCTCGGGCAAGTAACATACCGTTTGACAAAAGGAACAACGTATGTTGTTATGCGGTTCTGACCGATAAAAGATCTTCGTAGAATATGTAGGAGCCAATATGAACATCCAGGTTCCGCTATTGGTTATTGACCAGAGATGAGTCTTGGTCATGTCTACATAGTTCTCGAACCCGTAGGGTCCGCACGCTTAACGTTTGATGACGATCGGTATTATGAGTTTTTGAGTATTGATGTACCGAAGGTAGTTCGGAGTCCCGGATGAGATCACGGACATGACGAGGAGTCTCGGAATGTCCGAGACATAAAGATTGATATATTGGACGGCTATATTCGGACACCGGAAGTATACCGGAAAAGTTTCGGATTTATCGGGAATGCCGGAGGGGGTTACCGGAACCCCCTACGAGAGGGGATGGTCCATAGTGGGCCTAAATGGTGAGAGAGAGGCAGCCCATAGGGCTGGCCGGCGCCCCCACCTAGGAATCCTAGTTGGACTAGGATTGGGGGGGCGCCACCTCTCCTAATCCTTTCCCCCTTCTTCCTTCCGGTGAATCCTACTAGGAATAGGATTGCAATCCTATTCCTAGTAGGAGTCCCCTCCCTAGCCGCACCATAGGAGGTGGCCGGCCCCTCCTCCCTTGCTCCTTTATATACGAGGGCAGGGGGGCACCCAAAGACAGAAGTTGAATTGTCTTAGCCGTGTGCGGTGCCCCCCTCCACAGAATCACACCTCGGTCGTACCGTCGCGAAGCTTAAGAGAAGCTCTGCGCCGGTGAACACATCATATCCGTCACCACGCCGTCGTGCTGACGAAACTCTCCCGTGAAGCTCAACTGGATCAAGAGCTCGTGGGACGTCATCAAGCTGAACGTGTGCTGAACGCGGAGGTGCCGTACGTTCGGTGCTTGATCGGTTGGATCGTGAAGAAGTTCGACAACATCAACCGCGTCACTTGACGCTTCCGCTCCCGGTCTACGAGGGTACGTAGACACACTCTCCCCTCTCGTTGCTATGCATCTGGTAGATAGATCTTGCGTGATCGTAGGAAAATTTTAAAATACTACGTTCCCCAACATCAAGTCCAAACTTAGCACTAAACTTATTAAAACTTGTAGTTTCAACAAAGGACTTAATGCAATCATACTCATAAATTATACCTGACTCTTTACCTTTGTCGATCTCCCAATCTTCAGTGTTGTGTTGAATTCTTTCAAGGAGTTCCCATTTAGCATCAGTCTTTTCGTTTGTGAAAGAACCCATAGAGGAAGCATCGAGCAAATCTTTATCCTGTCGAGAGACCCTCGCATAGAAGTTAGTAATAATAATATCTTTGGGGAGCCCATGGTTAGGACATTTTAGCATTAACGTTTTCAGTCTCCCCCAAGCTTGAGCTATGCTCTCTCCATTATGAGGATAAAAATTATAAACATAATTTCTATTCTCATGAACTTCATGAAGAGGATAAAACTTGGAGTAAAAGAGAGACATAAGCTCTTGCCAATCAAGCAAGTACGAGTTATCGAGAAGCTCATACCAATCTGAAGCTTTATCTATAAGTGATACGGCGAACAATCTCCTCATGACAAACTCCCTTGATACACCTGCAAGCTTAAATAATGAACATAGTTGTGACAGATATAGCAAGTGTTCACCGGGATGTCTGTCTCCTGCATAACGATTAGCCAAAACATGATCGATAATACCAGCTGGTATTTCATAGGGCACAATTTCAGTAGGGGGAGGAGCAACCACCACCGGTGTGGGGCGTCTTCCCGCAAGCAACGATCCAATAACAGGGTTGTCCATAAGCATAACTAGTGAAATAAAAACAAGAAACAAAAAGATTTAATTGCAAGATCTAAAGATATACCTTCAAGCGCTCACCTCCCTGGCAACGGCGCCAGAAATAGCTTGATGTCTACACACGCTTCTACTCTTGTAGACTATGTTGGGCCTCCAAGCGCAGAGGTTTGTAGGACAGCGGCAATTTCCCTCCAGTGATGACCTAAGGTTTATCGAACTCAGGGAAGTAGAGGTTGAAGATGGTCTCTCTCAAGCAACCCCGCAACTAAGATACAAGAAGTCTCTTGTGTCCCCAACACACCTAATACACTTGTTAGATGTATAGGTGCACTAGTTCGGCGAAGAGATGTTAAATGGCAAGTGATATGGATAGCAAAACAAAGTAATATAAATCTGTAATAAAGAGTGCAGCAAGCAAACAAGTGGTAAACGTGAGCACAAATGGTGTTGCAATGATGGAAACAAGGCCTAGGTTTCATACTTTCACTAGTGGCAACTCCCAACAACATTAACATAATCGAATCACATGATATTTCCCATAAAACATGCAAAGGGGACACACTCGGAGGTCATTCCTTCGTGGTCAAGAGAGGACGAGAATTATGTAGGGCTACAAAAGCACACCTCAAAGTTCGTAGTTCTCAATCTAAGGATTTCCCAATGTCACCGCGGCCATCCAAAGAGAGTCCCACAATCACCACAATATATCTAAAGGATAGTCAAAGACAAGCACCAAGAGACTCTCAATCTTCAATCAACACACAAGAGAGGAAATTACTCATGAAAATACTTTTCTAATCCATGTCCAATAGACCGCTGTCACCTTGGTCTCGGGGATTATACTAGATAAAGACAAGTGAGTACATCAATCCAATACATAGAGGAAGGGGAAACATCATGGGATCACCCTAGATTAACATAGCCTATGATCACAACGAAGATCACATCATGGGAGAGAGAATTGACCACATAGCTACTGGTAAGAACCTCAGCCCCGAGGAGGAACTACTCCCGCATCATGGAGGGAGGAAGCAACGTCGATGGAGATGAATCCGGGGGCACTTCCCCGTCCCGGCAGTGTGCCGGCGCAGGAATTCTGGTCCCCCGATGCTTGATGGCGATGGCGGCGGAGATCGGAATCGCGTCTGGGAAAAAAGGGTCCGGAATCAGGGTTTCCTCGACACGCTTTAAATATATGCTAAAGGGGGACATCGGAGGTGCCTCGGGGGGCCCAGGCGCCCCCCCTTGCGCGGCCTAGGGGAGGCGCGCCCACAGGGCGCCTGGAGCCCCTGTGGGTCCCCCCCGGCTGTACTTTGGCCGCACGGTAGCTCCTGGAACGCTAATTTTTTATATATATTTTTTGGATTTTTCCTGGCAGTTGTCGTAATGTGAAAACCTGAAATACAAAAACAGCCGAAAACAGAAACTGGCACTGGGGTGCACTGAGTTAATAGGTTAGTCCAAATATGATCAAAAGTGTATGGAAGTGTATAAATATCATAGCAATATCACCCAAAAGAGGCATGGAGCAAGCAGAAATTATAGATACGTTTTGGACGTATCACTTCCTCTATGGGTTCTTTCACAAACAAAAAGATTGATGCTAAATGGGAACTCCTTGAAAGAATTCAACGCAACACTGAAGATTGGGAGATCGACAAAGGTAAAGAGTCAGGTATAATTTATGAGTATGATTGCATTAAGTCCTTTGTTGAAACTACAAGTTTTAATAAGTTTAGTGCTAAGTTTGGGCTTGATTCTCAACTCCTTGTTGATTTCCTCAAATCTTTTGCTTCACATCTTAATATGCCTAAGGAGGATTGGATCAAGCATCATAAACATTTTAAAGAGATTTGCAAAGAAAATGAAATTGTTCATGATGATTGCAACATGCATGATCTAATTCCTAAAAATGATTGCAACATGTTAATTTTTGTGGAGTGGATAGACCTTGTGAAAGGCCTATGATTGAAGAAGAGAAGTATTGTAAGCAACATAAGCATGAAAGAACAATCACTTGGGTCAGAGATTTAAATGAAATTGCTAGAGAATTGTGTGACCATTATCCTTTTACTTGTGAACTTTGCCGTATAGAGAGTCACTTTAATTTTCAATGCATGCACTTTCAAAACATAACTGTTAACCAGTTGTGTGATAACATGATCACCTCTGATCTTTATGATGAGCTTATGTTATTTTTGATGTGTGAGGAGTTATCAGAAAAGACTTCTTGGCTAGATGTTAATGCCATAGGAATAAAAAACACTTTGCAAAATTGCCATCTCTATTGTGTTGTTAATTGCCATGAAAATGATTACATAAGTAAGATTAGAAAGGAGGGAACTTTACCAAAGTATAAAAACGTCTCTTATATTTCTGCTAATAAAAAGGAGAGTTCCTCCCAAGTTTCCCCTATTGTTTCTAATGATAAACCAGGATATGTGGAGAAGCTTCATCTCCAACCACTCCCTCCTAAGGTGAAGAAGAAGAAAAAGAAGAGGAGGAGGAAGAGGAGCAAGAAGGAAGAATAATGGGTATCAACCTGGCCTGAGCATATTCCTCCCATCAACTTTTATCCTAACGGTTGTAAGTTTAAAGAAGAAGGTGAAGTTTATTGCCTTAATTATCATCTTGATGATACGTCCGTAGGTACTATTGAAGATGATTTTGATTATGATATGCATGTTACTTATTGTGATTGGGAAAATGATGATAATGCTGCTTATGATCTTGAAAATCTTTTTGGTACCAACTCTGAAAGTGATGATATGGAAAGCTCTAAGCTTGGGGATGATAGGATTGCAAATCCTTTACCCACTAGTGATGTGATAATTGATAATTCTTTTGCTAGTAAGAATAAAGACAACATGTTTACAAGTATAGTTGCTAGCAATGATAATGCTCTTCTCTACTATGATGATGTTATAACTCCATTCTATAGTGATTATAAAGGTACCTATGACATAAGGAGAAATTATCCTTATGAAACTTGTCATAATCATGGAGGGAATTACTCCCTTGTTGAACACCATCTTCCTAATACACAATTAATCTATAGTGTTCAAGTTGTTTATGATAGTCCTACTCCCACTATTGCCAATGAGAAAGATTATGCTTATGTGGAGAGTAAGAGTACCCTTTTGCACGTGGATCATGGTAACAATGCTTTATGTGATGCTTATATTGTTGAGTTTATCCGTGATCCCGCTGAAAATTATTATGAGAAGGGAACATATGCTTATAGATATTTCAATAATATCAAGTTCCCTCTCTTTATGTTGAAGGTTTTGAAGCTGCACTTGTTTTGCCTTCCTATGCTTATTGCTTTGTGCTTCAATGAATTATTCTATTGCAATATTCCTATGCATAGGAAGCATGTTAGGCTTAAATGTGTTTAGTATTTGCTTCTTGATGCTTTCTTTTGTTCTTCAACTCTTATTCCTATGAGAGCATCATTAAAGTCTTAAGCCTAGCTTAAAGGCATAAAAGAAAGCGCTTTTGGGAGGCAGCCCACAATGAATAAAATTTTATTTTGCTTTTGTTGTGTCTTGATGTTGTTACTACAGTAGCATCATCATTGTATCTTTACTTTTCAGTTTTGTGCCAAGTGTAGCCTCTGATTGCAAGAAAGTTCAAAAGTTGTGACGTGCTGTCCAGGAAACAGATTCTGTCCTTGGATAGAAAAATTCGTATAAAATCACCAGATCATCTTTTTGGTCTGAATTGTTTCGACAGCATGCTCTATACAATTGTCTTTTGAGCGTCTGTTCTGAGTTTTTTGATTAGAGTTGCAGAAGTGCCCCGAAAAAATGATTTACTACCTGCTGTTCTGTTTTTCACAGATTCTGTCATGTTTTGCCTTTCCTTCATTTTGCAAACCTTGAGCTTGCTTTTTCTTTGCAAAAACCTTTTGGCAATCTTGAGAAACAGTAGAACTTCAAGAATATCCTTATTTCCAGCAAGGAACAATTATTTTATTAAGGGTACTAACCTCGCTAATCAGTTTATGATGAGTTATGTATGAAGGGAGTTTTCAAGTGTGCGAGGGAAGATGATAAAAAGATTCAGGAGTGTCAAACGCTCAATCTTGGGGATGCCCCCATGCACCCCCAATAAATATTCAAGGAGACTCAAGAGTCTAAGCTTGGGGATGCCCCCGTGCATCCCCTTCTCCATCAACATTATCAGTTCGTCTTTCGTTCCACTATATTTTTATCACTACATGTGTTATGTGCTATGCTTGGAGCGTCTTGCTTTTAGTTTCCTTTTTAGTTTCCTTTAGCTTTTCATAACGAGTCGGAACTCACCTTTCTTTGTGTGGGAGAGAAACACGCTCCACTTCTACCTAGAACATAACATAGAATTTTCATGTCTATCTTTGATGTGTGTGTTCTTTGTCTTTCAATAGCTACTATCATGTTTCGCTCTTAGTTTTCATGCTTATCTTTTTAAAGAGCTTTTGTTTAGTTGGTTTCTTGAACTCTCTTTAGTTATCATGCTTATCTTATTAAGAGAGTTTGCTTCTGTTGCATTGGTCGTTATGTCTATAATAAAAATGCTACGTGCATAATGGCGCTTAGTAGTTTATGTTTTCTTATGGTTAGTCTCAAATAGCTGGGGAGTTTCCAATGTGTTATTGGAGTACCAACATGATTTGTTTGCCTATGAGGTGGTATGGTTTAGTAATATCTTCCTTCAAGAATTTATTTTGATTGACTTGGCGTATGCTCACGCATATTTAAGACTGTAAAGAAAGTCTGTCAAGCCTTGATGATCTTTTATTTCTGAGTAGCGATATAACTTCCATGCCTGATTCAATGTCGCTTTGTCGCTCTGCATGATTATGACCGTCATTGCTCTTTTAGTTGATCGCTCCCAGTCTTTTGCTAACCTTCGCCTGTACTAAGCGGACTGACTGCTTGTGCATCCAAAATCTTTTAAACCAGTTATGCCATATGAGTCCACCATACCTTCCTATACATGGTATTTACCTGCCATTTCTAACGAAGACTTTCATGTGCCATCTCGAAATTATTCAAAAAAAATGCATTTCTATTTTGTGCCTCTGTTTTAGCTCATGAGGAAGTAGTAGTTAATTCATGATCTTTTTAAGTTGGACAAGCTTCACCCCGGGATTGCATGTATAATGTGCAAACCCATAATACGAGAAGGAACTGGCAATGAGTGCGCCCGGCTCAAAATTAATATAACAAACAAACCCTCCTTCACGCTTTGTTCATGAGAAATCAGAAAACTTTGGCAGTGATAAACAAAGGAGATTAAGAGGATGTGATCGTCCTCATTCGGGAGCCGTTCCTCGAAACTTGTCCATCTCAAAAAGTAATTGAGTTATCTGCTAGCATTCGTTGACGAAACATGCATATTCAAAAAAATAATTATTACCTCTGTTTTTAAAACCAAGAGCTCTGGTACATGTTTTGTCTTTGCTTCCGACCACGGGTTTTCAACCTTGCCAACAAAAGCCACGGTTCGAGAGTCTCCACCTTTTTTTAAAAGCACCAACTACTGAGAGCATGATTGTCATTCTGAGTGTAATGTGCATTGTCCCAAAGTAGCATTGTCTTTTGCATGATTATGATATCGTTTATTTTGAAATCATTGTATCTAGTCATCACTTAAACCTTGGAGGTGCCCCTGCATTTATGTTTTGCTTCACTAAAGGGGGCAAGCGAGATACTACTTTATCATACTTGCACACCATGCTCATTACAAATCTATTTGATGTTTCAGTATCATATTGTAAAACTTTCAGTTCTTTGTGATTTTCTCATAAGGCAACTTAATTACTACAGATTCATTGTCTCAGTAAACTTTTGTCATATGACTATGAAAAGTCCTATATGGTTAATAGCATGTCACCACAGAAATTATTCTTGTTATCATTTACCTACTCGAGGACGAGCAGGAATTAAGCTTGGGGATGTTGATACGTCCAAAACGTATTTATAATTTCTACTTGATCCATGCCTCTTTTGGGTGATATTGCTATGATATTTATACACTTCCATACACTTTTGATCATATTTGGACTAACCTATTAACTCAGTGCACCCCAGTGCCAGTTTCTGTTTTCTGCTGTTTTTGTATTTCAGGTTTTCCCGTCACGAAAACTGCCAGAAAAATCCCGGAAAAATTATATAAAAAAATCAGCGTTCCGGAAGCTTCCATGCGGCCAAAGTAGGGCCAGAGGGGGGCCACAGGGGCTCCAGGCGGCCTGCCCACGCGGCCCCCCTCCTGGCCGTGCCGGGGGGGCGCCTGGGCCTCCCAGACCTCCGCTGATGCCCCCCTTTGGCATATATTTAACACCCGTCGAGGAAACCCTGATTCCGGACCCCTTTTCTCCAGACGCAATTCCGATCTCCGCCGTCATCGCCATCAAGCTTCGGGGGACCAGAATTCCTGTGCCGGCACCCTGCCGGGACGGGGAAGTGCCCCCGGATTCATCTCCATCGGCGTTGCTTCCTCCCTCCATGATGCGGGAGTAGTTCCTCCTCGGGGCTGAGGTTTCTAGCAGTAGCTATGTGGTCAATTCTCTCTCCCATGATGTGATCTTCGTTGTGATCATAGGCTATGTTAATCTAGGGTGATCCCATGATATTTCCCCTTCCTCTATGTATTGGATTGATGTACTCACTTGTCTTTATCTAGTATAATCCCCGAGACCAAGGTGACAGCGGTCTATTGGACATGGATTAGAAAAATATTTTCATGAGTTATTTCCTCTCTTGTGTGTTGATTGAAGATTGAGAGTCTCTTGGTGCTTGTCTTTGACTATCCTTTAGATATGTTATGATGATTGTGGGACTCTCTTTGGATGGCCGCGGTGACATTGGGAAATCCTTAGATTGAGAACTACGAACTTTGAGGTGTGCTTTTGTAGCCCTACATAATTCTCGTCCTCTCTTGACCACGGAGGAATGACCTCCGGGTGCGTCTCTATTGCATGTTTTATGGGAAATATCATGTGATTCGATTATGTTAATGTTGTTGGGAGTTGCCACTAGTGAAAGTATGAACCCTATCCCTTGTTTCCACCATTGCAATACCATTTGTGCTCACGTTTACCACTTGTTTGCTTGCTGCACTTTTTATTACAGATTTATATTACTTTGTTTTGCCATCCATATCACTTGCCATTTAACATCTCTTCGCCGAACTAGTGCACCTATACATCTAACAAGTGTATTAGGTGTGTTGGAGACACAAGATACTTCTTGTATCTTAGTTGCAGGGTTGCTTGAGAGAGACCATCTTCAACCTCTACTTCCCTGAGTTCGATAAACCTTAGGTCATCCACTTGAGGGAAATTGCTGCTGTCCTACAAACCTCTGCGCTTGGAGGCCCAACATAGTCTACAAGAGTAGAAGCGTGTGTAGACATCACCATACTAACTCGGCGCCTCCTTGCGCCCGCGGCTCCTCGGCGACTTCCTCGACACAGGCTACCCCGACTCAACATCGATCACGGCATTCTTTGCACGACAACCTCGACAACGGCTACACCACCTACGCTCTCGGTTACCTCGACAAATGGCACAAAGGGC
Source organism: Secale cereale (assembly GCA_902687465.1). Classification (NCBI taxonomy): domain Eukaryota; kingdom Viridiplantae; phylum Streptophyta; class Magnoliopsida; order Poales; family Poaceae; genus Secale; species Secale cereale. The sequence goes on along the minus strand of LR738715.1, from coordinate 25,971,821 downwards.
TACCGCCTTGCTTGAGCAACCTTGTTGGCTTCCACTCCAGTCACGACTTCCACGATGCAACGACCGTTACAACTGTGGGGGGTGTCCGTCGGCATGCCTTCGGGTTTTTCTTCAGTCTCACCGTCTGCGTCGCTACCGTTGTGACTGCGGGGGGATGTTGAGTATAATGTTTATTAGGAAAGAAGAGATAGATTAGGATTTGTTCTGGCTTGTCTTGTACTCCAAGTAGATCATTGTACTCCTATATATATGCCCACGAGGCTCAAGCAATGCAACAACTATTCCACCAAATCCTCCTTCTCACTTCTAACATTATCTGAAGGTTTACTCTCTTCCGGGACGTTTTCACGCTTCAGGAAACGGGCACATGGCTCCCTCTGCCGCTCTCACAGCATCCCAAGTTTCTTGTATTCAATTTCTAATTACTTTGCACCCACTGTACATCCTGGGCTGTCACTTAAGTGGTTCGCGTTTTGGTTCGGCTTCACATACGTACTTTCCCACGAATTAACTATACTAAAAATGATAAATTAATTTATGCACTATATATGCGTTGTGAGTTTTGGGGCTATAATCACTGCCTCTCTGCGTTTTCCAAAAAAAAAGAACACACAAGAAAATCACAACTCGTCTCGCTGACATGTGGCCTCTGGACTCGATCAGGTTTATCTCCACCGCTGGTCGGCATAGACGTGACCCCTGGCATTTCCTAATAAAAAATAAATAAAAAGATTGCCGAGTTTCAGTTAGTAGAAATCTGGCAAATGTAGACCGCGGTTACGCCTCCAATACCTAGTCATCTGTGGGGTCCAGCTGTCAAGCACCGCCAAGTTAATATCCACATAACAAGGCGAATATGTGGCACTTCTGAGTTTCTTTTTTGGCGCTGCTACGCGTCGGCCGCTGATCTTTTTCAAGATCTGTCGGCTCGCGAGACGTTGGCCGGCGGATTCAGTGGCGAGCATCACCCTCTACCATTGCAACAAAGGTTAGTAATTTTTTGCAATACGGGTCATGTTGCAGAAGTTTAAAAACATAGGTCAGGCTAGATTTTGTTTGCAACAGAGATCTTGTTACATTTTTTGCCTTTTGCAATGAAGGTCGTGTTACCTTTTTTCTTTTTCTTTTTTTGAAATAGAGGTCTTGTTACGTTATTTTTTTTTGCCATAGTCCTTGTTGCAATTTAATTATTTTTGTAACAAAGGATTTGTTACAATTTTTTTTTAAACAAACACCTTGTTGCATAAAGGAAAGGTCATGGGGCGCCAGTTCCACCATGCACGTGGGACGCGTGGCATGCAACCAAGCTGGAGGGTGTGAGCATGATAATCCGTCGGCTGAACCATATCATTTCTCTTCTTTCTGTTGCGGAGTTCCTTTTCCTGGCACTAGGCAACCGGTGAAGTTTGCCGAGTTGCGCGTCACATCCGAGTATAATTTTCTACAAACTCGGAAAACACATTACCCTGCCGAGCTCCCAATGAATAGAACTCGGCGAAATTGTTGAACTCAACAAAATCCCGGTATAACTAGTGTTTCAGCTATCAGATATATCATATAACTAGCTTAACAGTATCATAATTACATTGTTCACTTTTTCAATTAGGGAATACCAAGGATTATGCCTTCAAGCATTTCCCATGTGAAGATGCAAGTAACACACTTCAGCTACCTCGGAAGAACAAGAATTGCAAGTTCCATTATTCGCATATCATGGATGAAAAAAAATAACAATTCATGTCTAGACGGCTTCTGGGTTCTTTACTATCGAAAGCCATCAAGTTATGCATGGCTCTCTTCTTTCATCTGAGCAACCCCCTTTGTGGCAGATATGCAAATTGTTTGACTTGCACACTAAGCTTATGTTGCTCTTTGTTGCTCGAAATTTATGTGTGTCATGTGCTCCCTCCATTCCCTTATATAAGGCCACTATGAAAAATAAAATTTTCATCTATACAAAGCCACAAACTGTAATCGATGTAAAAATTAATGATGTTTTCTCGTACTACCAACTGTTTTAATACTTGCATGCATGTAGTCATAATGACACTATGCTACTTCCTTCTAAGGCTGGTTGTAATGGGGAGTATCATATACTAATATCATATGCATGATACTAGTATATGATACTACATCCGCAATGCATAGTATCATATGTAGGTATCATAGAGGACTATATTTATTGCCATGCATGACACAAAGTAGCACATCATTTAATATGATACGGTATCATGATATGATACTCAAGCCTCTCTTTCATCATTTAATTCTATGCCACTTCATCAAAATGGCTTAGTTGGCATGCATAATACTACCTATGATACTCCCATTAGACTAGCCATAGTGGGTAGTAACATAGAGTAGTAACATGCCCATGTTACTACTCTATGTTACTACCTCTATAGTGGGGAGTAACATATGTGTGGTAACATGAAAGACTTCATTTATTAGGCCATAGACTCATCTTACCTTGATATGTGTGATGTTACTCATACTAGTAGTAACTAGCTATGTTACCACATGCCTCTCTTTCTTCATTTATTGCTTGCAACATCATCTTTTTTATCTAGATATGTGTGATGTTACTACCTATGTTACTCCCACTATGGGTAGTCTTACGGGTATCCTAATTCCTTCATTGCATGCATATGTGCATATTAATGATCCCAATTAACGAAAAGGAAAGTGGACTCTCAAAGCAGTCAATAAATTTTACCTTGGTACCTGTAATTTGAGTTTGTGGCCTTGTATAAGGGAATGGAGGGAGGAGCCAATTTTTTAAAAATAATACATTTTTATTAATTTTCAAAAATAATACACGGTTTTGATATTTTTTGAAAATAATACGGCCTCGTCTTCCTGGAGGACGACTGGACCTAATCGTCCTCCAGGAAGATGATTAGCTCCAGTCGTCCTCCAGGAAGATGATTAGTTCCAGTCGTCCTCCAGGAAGATGATTAGCTCCAGTCGTCCCCCAGGAAGATGATTAGTTGTCGCAGCACAACGAGTGGGTGGACATGTAATCGACTCCGACACCACCTTCCACACGGGAAACACAGTATGACCGGGAACGGTCTGAGCTTCCTCCCCGTAACGTCTGAGCTTCCTCCTCGAAATTGCTGGCTAACCTCAGAAGACATTTCGACATACTCGGGTGCAAACTACGATCGAAAGGATAATGAGGATGGGACATCTTGACGAGACTACAATGCACTGCTTACCAACCCTTTCTGTATGGGAGGGGGGTTTTATAAGTCGAGAAGAGAAATACGGCGGGAAAGAAGATGGCGGAAACATAAGGGGTGATGGCAAATAAGTTGGCGGGAAAGAAGATGGCGGGACTGCAGGGTTCGCGGGAAAGAAGATGGCGGGAAGCGCAGGTTGGGTTGGAAAGATGGCGGGAAACGCAGGCCAGGAACTAATCGTCTTCATGAAGGACGACTGAAACTAATCGTCTTCCTGGAGGACGACTGAAGCTTAATCATCTTTCTGGAGGACGATTAGGTCTAGTCGTCCTCGAGGAAGACGAGGCCGTATTATTTTCGAAAAATATCGGAACCATGTATTATTTCTGAAAAATAATTTTCAAAATGTAGGGAGTACCTAGTATGAAGAAGGAGAAGCGATCACCATTACCGACATTCGAAATACAAGTGAGAGAGTGTCCACCGTATATACAAGCACCTGAAATAAGAGTTGTAAGAGATGTTCCCGAAGGAAAGAAATCGAGTCAAAAATTCCCGTAGTTTAACCATATATCATTTCACTGCCCACCTGCTGCTCTGTAATGAATTTTCTGGATGGACTTGTATCTGTTGGATTAATTACTGGATGGATTTGTATCCGTTGTAGCAGCTACCTAGGATGGACGGGGGAAGCAACCAGGCAAATTCCTCCTGCAGGTGTAGTGGTGTTGCTGCAGGTTTCACGCTTCCAGAAATGAACCTGGATGGAGCGGCCAGAGAGAAAAAGAGATGAGGGTGGCTACGTGAGTGATGATGATGCGCAACCAGCCAGCCCATGTGAGCGTGGATTTACCATGCGTCCCCGAACCCACACAATTCGCCCATATGTGAGCTAGTGTTGCTTCTCAGATGAAGCACAAATTTCGTGCCACAATTAAAAATGAAGAAAAAAATTCTAGCTTCAATTTCATGTACGCTATGGCTAGGCATGGATGCTACGTTGGACCGTTAGTGCTAGCCAGGCTTAGCAACCAAATCAAAACTAGATGCAACCAAATCTGAACTTCTTAGCCAGTTCCGTCACCTAATTCAGGCACACGCGCTCTCTCAGTCCGGAGTGAACCACGAGTCCACTTTCATTGGCCAGACGCGTTCTCCAAAAAATTTCTTTTCTCGGCCGAAAATTCACTTTGGCTCATAGGTGTATATGCACTCATTAGCTATTGATGGTTGCAGACGTTTCACGCTTCAGGAAACGGCCGGGCACATGCATGGCTCCCAGCTGTGCCGCTCTGTTCACTCTTACAACAACCCAAGTTTTTTGTGCTCACTTTCTACGTAATTACTTTGCACCTACTGCATGCACACTGAAAATAGTATTAATATTTTCCCGAAAAACTTCACATATCTAAAAACTGTAGTTCAAGACATAGCAATATAGTACAAATTTAGGCGACAGTACTTTACAAAAAATCTAGGTAATCTAGAGCAATAAAAAATGTGAATATACATCCAAATGCCAATAGGAGGTTGAGCTTCATGGAGGCCTTAATTAAAATAATAATTCTAATTCATACTTTTACAATTTTTTTTGAAAAATAAAACATATACCCAGAGATATAGTGTATATGTATTGCTCACCATCAAAGTCCTCATTTTTGTTTTTTATGCAGCTCACAATTCAAAGTATGTCATAATGAAATATTACATACATATACATTACATACTGTATACGTGTATATTTGTTTCTAGAATTTTGGAACTAAAATGTTTCATTTTTATATTTTATTTTCAAAATTAAGGCATCCATGCATGGTTTTCGGACTCCAAAACGCCCTACTCAATATACACGTGTTATTCTTATAGAGAAGAAAATAAGGCCATTCCAGCTAAGTACTTGCCTTGAGCTAATTCACCAAAATAGAAACTAAAGGAGGAAACGAGACATGAGCTATAAGATTTTCCTCTCTTGACAAGAAAAAGGACACGCCCAATTGATTGTTCTAACCAAAGAAACAGAAAAGCTAATGTAATGACATATGATCTGGACTATCATAATACTAGAGGCGATCGAGAAGAAATGCCACATAATAAACTTATTCTTGAGATGGGTTTAGATCTCGGCGACTAGCCACATAACAAACTTCCCCAAATTACATCAGCTTGAAACATTGGCCACCAAATTAGAGCAGACACAAAAATTACACAAAACGAAAGCCGCCACCGCTGGCCTCCTAATCAGGCTGTCGGCGTCTAAAAAATCCCAATTTCATTGCATCCAAATTATAAACAACAGCAATTATCCAGCGAACAAGGCTTCGTGTCAACTATATAAACACAAATTAGCAACAAGAACAGGGTATTAGAACAGCCACATTAATTACATCAGTCTAGAAATATAAACCATCAGCACACTCGGACCCCAATCTTCGATCGGCTAGAAACATAAACCATCCAGTGAGAAGAAACAGAGAACTTGAACAATCTTCGATCCTGAGGCCTGAGCACACCATGATCTTTTTTCTTGTTGGAAAAAATCACCGGGCACCATGATCTTTCTGAAGATCGCACTTTACCTTCCTGAACACCGCCGGCGACTTTACCTTCCAGAAATGAACCTGGATGGAGCGGCCAGAGAGAAAAAGAGATGAGGGTGGCTACGTGAGTGATGATGATGCGTACCCACCCACCCAGCCCAATGTAAGCGTCGAATTACCATGCGTCCCCGTACCCACCACTCGGCTCCCCTGTGCCTGTGCCTTCTCCAACAAATTTCTTTTAGCTGTAGATGGCCTACTACTCTCTTCAGGAAACGGGCACATGGCTCTGTTTGCTCTTACAGCATCCCAAGCTTTTTGTGATCACCTTGAAACGGCTACATGGCTCCCTGATCGTCTATTTGTCTTCCATACATGCATTTTAGATTATTTTTTAAGCAAACCTGAGATACTTTATTGAACATTGTTTAGGGGAATACAAGTAATCTTCAGAGGATTAACAAATCAGCCATGCCTACCAACATCTAGTGCAGTGCCAGCTTTAACTCGGCGTACACATTACTCTGCCGAGCTCCTAATGAATTCAAGTCGGTTCAACGATTTGAACTCAGCGATATCCTAGATTCTAGTAGTACGATATAGTTCACTGTAGAAATCGGCAATAGTCACATCAATTAGAGTCAGTGGGCGAGCCAGCAGGACCAGTTGGAGCACTGGCGCCGTAATACCATGGATTTGTTGTAGTAATGGTATGAACAATGCTTTTTTTTCTCTAACCGCCTCTCATTTAACATCCTAATTTAAGTAATCATGCCTCTACCCCTGATTTAAAGCCAAAGCAAAAGAAGAATAAAAGACGGAAGAAATAAGAAAACACAAGAATAAATCTAAGTGGTTGTCTAAATATGGGATACGATAATACATGTAAACCTGCACACTAAAAATTGAATTGATATTTTACAAAAATTCCACATGTCTTAAAAAGGTTGTTTAAGACAAAATAATATACATGTTTAGCTGACAGTACTTTATGAAAAATCTCGGTAACCTAGGAATATAATAAATGTGAATATGCAGAAATGGCAACTGGAGGCTGAGCTTCATGGATGCCTTAACTTTTTTTAATCTAGTTCATACTTTAATGTTTCATTTTTTTTTGAAAAAAAATTATTTACCGAGAGACATAGTGCGCATGTCTGTAAATTTTCATGATGAAATACGTTAAAATGAGATCTGTATTAAAAAAAACAAAGCTAAGCTTGACTTTTAACCTATGTATTGTTCATCCTCGAAGTCCTAAATTTGTTTTTTATGTAGCCCGCAATTCAAAGTATTTCATCATGCAATATTACATACATATACATTACATCCTTGTATATGTGTATATTTGTTTCCAGAATTTTGAAACTAAAAAGTTTGATTTTTTGTTTTTTTTTCAAAGTGAAGGCATCCATGCATGGAGCTCGGACTCCAGCACGCCCTACTCAATATACATGTGTTATTCTTATAGAGAAGAAACTAAGGCCATCCAGTACTTGCGTTTGAGCTAATTCACCAAAATTAAAAATTAAAGGAGGAATAGAGACATGAGCTATCCGATTGTCCTCTTTTAAGTTTTAACAAGAAAAAGACAAACCCATCTGATTGTTCTAACAAAGAAAAAGAAAAGGCAATGTAATATGACATCTGATCTGTGTACTAGAGGGTGGTCGAGAAGAAATGTCATGAATAAGGCAATGTAACATGAAACTTATTCTTGAGATTGGCGACGTGCCATATAACGAACTTCCCCAAATTACAGCAGCACGGGGTATTATATTAGAACAGCCACACAAAATATGCAAAACTAAGAACACAAATTACCAACAAGAGCATGGGGCACTAATTAGAACAGCCACATTACATCAGACGTGCCACATAACGAACAAGTCTACCAGTGACTGAGTACTACCCAAAACTAAGAACACAAATTACCAACAAGCAGAGTTTGTTAAAACAGTGACATCACATCAGCTAGAAACATAAACCATCAGCCGTGCAAATGTCACCCGTCCAGTGAGAAGAAACAGAGAACTTCGACCACTCGTACCTAGCAATAGCATAGCTTCGATCCTGAGCATCAATGGACACCATGACCTTTCTGAACATCGCACTTGACCTTCTTGAACATCGCGGGAGACGTTGCCGTTGACAGAGCCAACTCTACCCGGCAGATCGCGTCGAGCCTGTGCTTCTTGTGGTGCGGCCGGTACATGACCTCGCCGACAAGCTTGACCTGCAGCTGGAACTGCCCCGCCGCTTTCTCCTGGACGAAGTCCGCCACGCCTGCGCTCCCCAGCGCGACGCTCGCGCTGTCGTCCGCCGCCGTGGCGTGGTACACTTCCGTGCGCCGCGGCCGGACCACGGACCCTGCGGTCGCCAGTCCGACGCGGGCGAAGCGGGCGCCGTCGAAGAGCAGCTCCGCGTACAGCGGCGCGGTGTGCTGGGCGGGCATGAACCAGTTGCCGTTGTGGACGGCGACGGCGATGGAGATGTCGTAGGCGAGCGCAGTGGCCGTGGCGTTCTTGTGGACGAGGGCGAGGCGGGCGAGCGCCGCGTCCTCCATGCTGACGCCGACGCGGCGGGGGACGAGGGCGATGACGAGCAGGGTGACTACGGTGGCGAGGACGGCGAAGATCACGAGACCACAGAGGATGCGGAGGAGTGCCTTGCCGCTGATGGCATCCGAGAAGCAGACGAAGCAGAAGCACGGCTCGTCGCAGCAGTCGAAGCACTCAACGCAGCAGTCGCCACAGTCACCACAGTCACCACAGTCGATGGCGCCACAGTCCAAGTCGCCCATCGTTGCAAACTGTTTTGTGAGCACCGAGGAATGGGATTCTGGGTTTGCTTGGCTTGGCATATATAGTGCTGAAGGCTCGGCGTAACAGAGACCGCGTATGCCCACGCAGCGCAGCGCTTCTTATTTTTCTTTTCTTTTTCGCAATCAAGGAGCTTTAATTATTACTCAACCAAATTTTACAAGGGTAATGTGTACTTTACAATATTGGAGAAAGCGCACTTTATGCCCGCGATTTTGCTAAATCTCATAGCATCTCCATTAGACGTTCCAAATGTAAAAATGCCTAACTTTTAGATCGTCTGAGACAAAAAAACGTTGCTCCAATAGATGGTCTATATGTATAAAAAATTGGACCCCGCCCGACCCCGCTCAGTCCGCCTCCTCTCCGGCCGCCTCCGCCTCCGGTCAGTCCGCCGCCCCGCTCCGTCCGCCTCCGCCCGGTGCCGCACCCCGCCGCCTTCGCCCCGCGCCGCATGCCGCCGCCCTGCTCCCCACTCGGCCACCGCACCGACTCGGGCTCGGCCCCTGCCCGCTCCCCGATGGTGCCGAAGGGCAAGTCCGGTTTCTTCAGCGTGAGGCAGAAGACCTCCGGGTACTTCGGTGTGGAGTTCTCTGACGTTGGGCGGCGTTGGTGGCTCGGCACGTATCCCACCGCCGAGGAGGCCGCGTGTGCCTACAACGTGGCAGTGTGGCGTGCCAGAAGGACGAAGACGAACCTCAAATTCCCGGAGGTCGATTCCCAGGCGGTGGCGGAGTGGCTCGTGCCGCAGGGCATCAAGATAGAGGAGATGCCGGCGAAGAAGGCGGAGAAGAGACCGGCGGTAGTTGTCGCTCCCGGCGAGAGCGACGAGACAGCGTGGCTCGGTTTGCGGGAGAGCATCCGCAGTATGTCCAGGCCGAGCTGGAGCACTACTGGAAGCGCGACGTCGAGGCGAAAAAGAAGGGGGTGAATAAGGAGGCCAAGGCCGGCCCCTCGACAGTGATCCCTATCGAGTCGTCTGATGAGGACTAGGGTGACTCCGAGGAGGAGGACGAGGGGTGCGATGACCCTTCCAAGGACGAGTATTGGGAGCAGTTGCGCAGCTCTGACGACTAGGAGTAGTTTCATCTAATGGTTCGAATAAGTAGTGGTTGAATTTGTGTATGTAACTATGTTGAATTTCATGTTTGAACTATGTTGAGATGAAGTAGTAGTTGGTCGTTTTAATCTTCGTTTTGGATCATCCGTTGGAGTTGCTCTTTTTTTTACATCTCCATTTTGGACCATCCGTTGGAGTTGAGCCTTTTTCGGAGATGTAAAAACACTTTTTGGTGCTCCAAATTTGAACCATCACCTGTTTGGACCACCGAATTTTGGACCATCTATTGGAGATGCTCTCATATGTGTGGAAATTTTACCCCCCTCACGAGGCCCAGCGGCGTTATTTCATTAACGATGCATTCAGTCTGACAGTGTCGTTTGCGGAGTTTTTTCTGACCGGAACTCGGCAAACATTGTTTATATATTGATTGACAGAGTTTGCGATAGAAAGCACTTGGCATTATAATGATTGTCGGGCCTCATCCAAAGGAGTGCGTTGTGCCGAGTTTGGTACTCGGTGAAGATTTGGTCGAGTTTAATATGTGATCTGTCGAGTTTGTTTTAAACTTTGCATAAATGACGATTCTAGTAGTGTGAGTCGATTTTAGATTTTGGGACGATGCGGAAGACATGAGCCAATGTGGTGAGTGACAAGTGATTATCGGGGCGGCGGAAAGCACGTTGGCGGGGCAGGTTGAGGGGAGGGTGAGTTGGTGTGCCGTGTGGCTTCAACAGTGATGACTCCTTGGTCAAGACCTGAAGGCCTCGTGCTAGCAATGTGGCCCTTCCATCGGGTTAGGTTGGTCACTTCATGCCTTGGGTGGCAGGGACGAGGATTCAAACGAAAGCTCTATGATTCAGCGCCGGTGACGGTGATGCTTGCACATGTCGCTTACCTCTTGGTGACATCGTTGTGGGTATCCTCTCGGTGACAGGGTTCCAGGTGAAAGCCCTAGCCCTTCAATTCGGTTTTTAGGGCTAGAGTAGACACGAGCGCTTAGATAAAGAAAACGCATGAAGGCCAGACGCGAGAAAGCCAATAGTTGAAGGAGGATCACCAAATCACGTAGAGATGCCCGACTGCTGCCACGTGGATACAAAATTTTTTTTTTTAGGGCTAGAGTAGACACGGCCGTGTAGATTCCCGTCGTCTCCTTTGGGTGATGAGATTAGGGTGTCTTGTCATGTGCGAGATTTGCTGTTAGGTGCTTTAGATATATTTAAGGGTTCAACGGCGACTACCGCGGCCGCATGGCGCTGGTCCTCAGGGGGACATGCATGAAGACTTCATTACTGTCATTGACAACGTCAAGCCGGCTCCGGTGGAGGAGTGGCATCAGCAGCTCGTTCTAGCGGCAGTATTGGGCGTTCAGCGTTCTCGCAATCTTGATGAGGAAATGCATCAGCGGCTCGTTCTGGCAGTGGTATTGGTCGTTCGACGGTTATGCAATCTGGATGCGATTAATATTATGTTTGAGGGGTTTTCTACTTCCAGTGAAGTTTGATAAGATCTGGATTATTTTTGCAAAAGACATGACCGTTTGGATAAAAATAAGATCAAAATTTGTGATGATATTGATGGGCAATTTCCTCATCTTAAAAGTAGATATAATGGTGGGATTTTCCTATTTACTAAATTAAAGGTCAGATATTTCTGATTTTTGTGAGAATTACTAGCATATTTCTCTTTTTTTTTCTTGTTAATCCGTTATGCACTTTTAGCGTTACAAATACAGTTGATTATGGTGTTTTACGAAATTACAGTTGATTATGGGTCATTCAGCTGGAACATGTAGTAACTGAATGCACAAGGCGTTGTAGAACATCATGGCTTTTGATGATGACTGAAAAGGTGTAGTTTCCACCGGCCGGGTGATGCGCACAGTCAAAAGGACATGTCCACGTCAGATATCACAACCCGGTCGGTTCCGTCTCGTGAGTAAGCATGGATCGGATGTGGGGTGTCATTATCTAATGATGTGGGGTGAATATTTACATAGTGACTGTGCATTACTCACTGGCCGGACCGCCGGAGTTAAGGGGTTGTTTGGAGAGCAAGTATTAGTAATGGATTTATAGAAAACAAGATTTTATCCGGGTTTTTTTTAGCATACTAGCAAGATGTCCATGCGTTGCACGGAATATCAAGATGCATTTGTATGAGTAGTTTATCTTGTGGGAAAAATGATGAACGAGGGAAGGCCTTATTTGCAAATATAGAGAGGGGTGTGGGTATCTTTTTACAAAATTGCCATAGTTTTCTTCCTATCCGTCAGATATAAATCGGACGGACTATATTGCAGAATGGCAGATACACCATCATCACCAACTTTGCTTTTTATAAGAGTAGAGATTGCTTGCGGTACTGTCTCGTCTCGTGCCGTCTCTTGCGGTACGTACTACCTGAGCCGGGGCGTGGACCCTTCATCCCTTTGGCCAGCTGATGAGTAAAGTAGCTGCACAAAACATATGCTTGCATGTTGAGGCAAAAGCGTGTAGTACGTACCACGTCTCTCCGACGTCCTCTTCCTGCTACAAATAGGGAGGTGGTTTCCGTTTCCACAGCCATGGCCAGCGCTCCATGCCTTGCCCGAGTAGAGTAATTCATCGCCTCTATCCTTTCATGCTTTGTTGGCTGGTTGAAGCAGAAATTTCGCGGAGCTTTCCTCGCGCCCGCGTCTCCACGGTTGATCAAAGTTGTTGACCAGACACTAGAAGAAAAATTCGTAGTTTAAGTTGAATATCAAAGAAACATTCTAGGAGATCCACCCATTATAAAGCGAAAAATAAAAAACTTTTATCAAACATCGTGAAACTTTTTCACCTAGATTCCACACACAAAATATGATCCCATGCAAAACTTTGCAATTTCATGATCACATTAACTAGGTTGGTTTCTATTTTTTGGATGATAAAAATGCCAAAAATGCATTTCAATCCAAGAAAGTAGCAAATGAGATATAACAAATCTTACAATTCGACATTATCTTTAATCAGCGGTTTAGTGCATGCAAAAAAATCAGAGTATATTGGGTAAATATATTTGCATTGTGCTTCACAAGGTACCGGTTTTTAGGTACATGCAAATTACTAGAAAGAAATTATCGTATGAAGAGTAGAAATATGATACTCCAATAAAAAAATCTCAATACTAATGTAATTATATGCTCTAGTCTATTTTTGTTCTTACGTGCACAAATAAAATATATGGTCACTAGAACCTTATAGTTTGACATGAATGACTAACCAAAATCCTAGGAGATCCACCAAGTAAAAAGCACAGCTTTTGTCAAATATGGTGATGCTTTTTCACTTATCTATTAAAGCCATAGCATGATCCCATGGAAAATTTAATATATATTTTTATTACATTTAGGTAATTTCTTTTTAATGAAAAAACTAAAAAAATGCAATTTAAACCCCAAAATTAGCAATTGAGATCTAAAACCCCATAAATCTAGCATTATATCTAATATATATACTACCTATGTACCAAAATATATGACCTTTTTGCAGTTCATTTAAACTGCAAAAATGTGTTATATTTTGGTATGGAGGGGGCATTTTTATTCATGTAGAGCAAGGTTGGAGCTTCTTACAAAGTGCTGCACATGGTACCGCCTTTTAGTTAAATGCAAAGAACTAACAACTAATATTGAGATGATGATTGGCAGTATGATGTTAAATTCAGCAATACCACTGATAAAAAATAGGGATCACAATGCTCACATGCATGAAACCCCAAAATATTTTGAAACTGTCACTTTGCATCCCCATCCGACTTGTGGTTTTCACTTACTTTTTGAACCGTACGATTTCTACCTGAGTTCACCCGTTGATTATATTAGTTTTGGACAATCTGGGTTTTGATGAAGTGGCATGCACATGCACTATATCAAGTGTGAACAGCTAGCCATGACATATCTGATTCGATTTTTTCACTTTTGTTTATCTTGGCAGTGACTTGATTTGGTTTCCACTCTAACAACCCTTGTGCTAGCTAGCTGCAGGAAGAAAAAAGAGGAAGGACGCGTGAGAGAGAGTGAGAAGGTGGTGGGTGTGAGAGAGGGACCCGTCGTTCCATTTCCCAGCTGAGTACATAGTAGCACCATGGAGATAGAACAGATGCTTGCATGGTTGAGTCAAAAGAGCTACAAGACTACCACACCGCGTCTTCTTCCTGCTGCAAATAGGTGGTTTCCGTTTCCGGCCTCGGCCATGGCTAGTGCTCCATCCTTTCATGCCTTGCTGGTCGGTGGAAGCAGAAATTTTGCGGAGCCTTCCTCGTGCCCGCGTCTTCCTAGCTGAGCCATGAGATAAAATGATTGCAAGCTAGTATCTTGTTGATCCATTGTAGAATTGATTAGGGTAATTTCGTGTGCCTTCCTATCGAAGATCTTGGACACTTTGCTTGCTGGGGATTTATATGTCTGTTCGAGTATGATTGTTGATGCATTTGGATGAGTACTTGTTATCACCGCCGTATGCACCCAACCAAGACCAAGTGTTTAATTTCTTTCTTCCCACTCTATAGCAACTATTATTATATGGTAATATATATTAATATTTTTCCATACAAAGCAATGAATTAATATCAAGTTGGCACAAATGACACCAACTCTTAAGAAACAATTGAAACATTTCGGAAGCACATAGCCAAAATGCTACATTGACGCATCAACGAAAACAAAGACATTAATATCAACAATGACGATTCGCATGATATGGGTTTTGGGGGGGAGCAAACGACTAGCGCTGTTATGACCAAATCCAATTGGCTGCAATTTTTCATAGTGCCTCGATAATGTGTGGCCTGTAATTCCTTGTAAGCATTGTAACTTGTTTTTAAAGTACTTAAATTCTCAGAAACATTTTCCCCGGCAGCTAGAAAACAATAGGAGCCAAAGAATCCCCCTTCCCCTCCGTCGTCGCCCCGCGTGCGACGGGGAGGGCAGCCCAGCTGTTGTTGCCACAAGATCCCTTCACCCCGCACCTCCTCCCTCGCCACTGCCATAGGGTGCAGCCAGAGGCGGCGGGACTTCCTTAGCTCCTCGCGCGTTGGTCCAGGGGCGGGGTGGGGCAGATGCGATGGTTTGTGGCGCTGGCGTTGGGTGCTGCAGCAAGGTGGCTCTGCAGTCGTGTCTCGGCGGGGGCGGGTACATGGGCCGTGTGCTTGGCGGCGTAAGGATGATGGTGGTGCACGCCGGTGGGGGTGGCTCGCTCAACCCCAATCTGGATTGGTTAGGGAGCTCCTCGATGGATAGTGTTGGTTGTGGTCGGCTCGGGTGCGCGGCATGGCCAGCTTGCCGTGGTTGCTGGTGGCAAGAGGGTCCGGGTGGCCGGTGGTGGGCTTCCCCCGCAGCTGGTCCTTCTCAGGCATGATTGGTGCTGTGAGCTTGTGGCGGCAGCGGCGACACAGACCTAGTTGTGGAGCTTCGCCAGGCGGCGTATGGTGGTGATGGTGGTGGGTATCCTTCTCTTTGGTTCGAGCTGACAGTGCGAGGGGCTGGGCGGGTGTTGGTGGTGCCAGCCGCATGTGCAACTGTCATAGGTTGGAGCTAGGGTTCGTGCTCGGGCAGGCCAGATTTGTGCCCGAGGTGGATCATAGTTGTTGCTTCAGGTAGATGAGGTTGGACTCGGCCCGGGGTGTGCTCGCGAGCGGCGTCTTCCTTTCGCGGGTGCGGTGGAAGTTTGTGGTGGTGGTGACATCGCTTCTCGTGTCGTCTGATATGCGCTGAAGTTTGTGGTGGTGGTCACGGGGAAGTAGTTCGAGGTAGCGTTGCACGGTGACGCCTACGAACTTCAAGGCAGGGATGGACGGTGCGGGCAACGGGGAAGATTGGTTCCTCGATGCCGTTCGAGGCGGCTGACCGCGACCTCGCAGGTGGCGACGGCAAGACGAGTGGAGAAAGAGTTGTTTGCATTTCGAATGAGATCTGACTGCTGCGAGTGGGGGCGTGGGCAAGGTCATGTGTAGCAGTGACGGGCACAGGGCAGAGCCCACCACCGCCATACATGCATGGTAGGCGGCAACGTGATCAAATGGCCCAGTCAGAATCCGTCACTATGTACTTTAAAAAAAATTAAAACTGTTTGTCGTGTGGATACACAAATATAGTTGTGGCGGGCACTAGCAGCTGCCCGCTACAGCTAAGCAAGGTACCTATGGCGGACACGTATGACGTACCTACGCCCGCCATAGCTGCTTGTCAGCCATGAAGGAATTAAAAATCGCATAGTTGTGGCGGGTCCCCGGTAGCGCTGGCCACTGTTACTTGTGTAGCAGTGGCGACCACTTTTTAACACCCGTCATTGCTTATTTTCAAACATAATTGTGGTGGGTGCCCCGCCTCGTCCGCCATTCATTTAAATTCATCTATAAGGTTTTTTCCAGTAGTGCTCTGAATGCCACCAGCTCTAATTGATGTGACTATCGCTGAATTCGTTATAAAGGTTGACTACTAAAATGTTGTTTCTTTATTATAAACTATTGTGAAAGACGACAAAAACGTGATACCAACTAAACTCTGTGCACAAAACCACAACATCGAAGCCAAAACATGATAAACTACAAAACAAACAAAACATACTCCCACGGTCCTTTCCCTTGGCACCAGAGTAGCCCTGAAAATGGAGCCTCCAAGTCGCGCCGTTACTTCACCAACTCTTCACTACGTTTGTCTCGAGGACTCTAGACCCTCCGTGTCCGGCTACGGGTGCTATCTGGTCTAATTGTATTGTGAACACACATTATTTTTTTAAGAATTCTTTAAGTTTTGGTTCATACTATTTTCTGTACACAAGTTGACTGAGTCATTGTCGCCTTGGCTTACAGTGATGGACATTAATGGATCATGACACATTTTTTTCCACCCTGAGCTGACCTTATTGCACCACGGATGCGGACCTCATTGGGCGGACCTCTTCGCGCCTTCACTCCGCCGCGCCGACCTAATCGTTCGCCGATTTGGACCTCATCGCGCTGTCACTTCACGGACCTCGACCACGCGCTATTACTTCCTTGACTCACCATGGCCGACTACGACTCCTTGCCGTGTCTGACACAACGGCGATTATGCGCGTGCCCCGCGTTTGTGTGTCTCTAACCTAACCTGGCTACCCGCAAAAAAAAAAGACCTGGCTAGAACGATCACATCTTGCAAATTTAATTTATGTTTAAATAAGCGCCATGCATGTATCCATTTTGTTACACTGCGACCTGGCTAGCCTTGGAGTCAAGGTTGCTAACTTCTACTCCCTCTGTTCCAAAATAGATGACTCAGCTTTGTACTAACTTCTAATTAACTCAAAATAGTATGACTCTACTTTGTATAAAGCTGGGTCATCTATTTTGGAAGGGAGGGAGTACGTGTAGGTTGATAACTGCCCACCTCCTTAATGCCACTCCTATTGTACACATAGATGCACAGTAGGTTATTATTTTCTTGAAACAGATTAAAGATGTATACCCCTAACTAATGTGGTACTATAGGAGAAGTTGGTATAAATGAGAGTAAACTGGAAAAGTACGTATTATGGTGCTATCAAATGATGTTAAAAATGGAATTAAGCAGTGCACAACCACCTAGTGTCACTTCTCCTATAACATACCTCTTCACAAAATACAAATTAGATATCCCAAGTCCCATTTTATTCAGGTTAAGCTTCCTCCTGTTTGAATACATCTACGTACCTTACGCAACAAAGAAAAACAAACAAATTGGATCAATCGTGAAGACGCGGGCGCGAGGAAGGCTCCTCGAAATTTCTGCTTCAACCAACCAACAAAGCATGAAAGGATGGAGGGCATGAATTACTACTATACTTGGGCAGCGCATGGAGCACTGGCCATGGCTGTGGAATCACTGTGGCTGGGCATGCTCTTTTCCCTCAACCATGCAAGCATCCGTTGTATCTCCATGGTGCTAGTACGTACTCAGCTGGGAAAAGGCACGACGGGTCCCTCTCTCACACTTGTCACACAGCTCCCAAGATAAACAGAAGTGAAAAATCGAATCAGACTTTGCATGAGTAGCTGTTCTCGCTCACGATAAGCTAGGGGTGAACTCAGGTGGAAATCATACGATTCTAAGAATAAGTGGAAATCACAAGTCGGAAGGAGATGGTAAGCGAGAGTCTCATATTATTTTCAGGGTTCATGTGATGTGAGGGCCTTGAACCCAATCCTTTTATCAGTACTATTGCAGAAACATCGTACAGCCACACATCATGTCATAATTTCTTTTTAGTACTTTGCATATAACTAAAAACCGCCAGTACCTTGTGAAGCACATTGCCAGAATATCCATTCAACATACTCCAAACTTTTTCTACATGAACTAAAATACATATTAGAGATAATAATCCAAAGTTTAATATTTTTAGACTTTATTTGCTACTTTTTTGGTTTAAAATATATTTTTGCCAATATTAAAAAAGTAACCTAATGTGATAAAAAATGTTAAATTTTCCATGGGCTCATGATATGGCTTTTGGAGCTAGCTGAAAAGGCCTCACGAGATTTGACATAAGTGTGCTTGTACTTTGCTTTGTAATTGGTAGAATGTTTCTTAGATGTTCAAGTCAAACTATAAGGTTTGTTGTGACCAATTAATTTCTTTGTGCATGTAACTTCAAAAATACACTAGAACATAATATACTTTACATTAGTATTGTACTATTGATATATTTAGTATCATATTTCCACTCTTCATATCATAGTTTCTTTCTCGTACTTTGCATATACCTAAAAACCGGTACTTTGTGAAGGAGAATGCAAACATATTTACCCAACATACTCTGATTTTTTTTGCATGAATTAAACCATTGATTAAAGATAATGTCAAATTGTAAGACTTGTTAGATCTCATTTGCTACTTTCTAGGATTAAAATGCATTTTTGGCATTTTTATCATCCAAAAAATAGAAACCAACCTAATGTGATCAACAAATTGTAAACTTTTGCATGGGATCATATTTTGTGTGTCGAATCTAGGTGAAAAAGTCTCACAAAGTATGATAAGACTTTATTTTTCCTTTATAATGGGTGGATCTACTAGAATGTTTCTTTGATATTCAACTTAAACTACGAGTTTTCTAGTGTCCAATCAACAAATTTGATCAATTATGGAGACGCGTGCGCAAGGAAAGCTCCGCGAAATTTCTGCTTCAACCAACCAACAAAGCATGAAAGGATGAAGGCAATGAATTACTCTACTCGGGCAACGCATGGAGCACTGGCCATGGCTGTGGAAACGGAAACCACCTATTTGTAGCAGGAAGAGGACGCCGAAGGGACGTGGTACGTACTATGCGCTATTTGCCTCAACATGCAAGCATATGTTGTGCAGCTATCCATCCAGCTACTTTACTCATCAGGTGGCCAAAGGGGTGATGGGTCTTTCTCACCTCCACGCATGGTACGTACCAGTACCTTGTGAAGCACCTTGCAATAATATCCATTCAATGTACTCCAAACTTTTAATACATGAATTAAAACACATAATAGACGTAATGCCAAAATTTAAGATTTTTTTAGATCTCATTTGATATCTTTTGGGTTTAAAATACTTGTTTTTGGAATTTCTCATAAAAAAGAAATAACCTAAATGTGATCAACAAAAGTGAGAGATACTGTTGTTTATAAAATTTCATGCAATAAAATAGGGAGCTTGACGCTCCTTCAGTAAAAAAAACGGTCAAGTGCACCGTTTTTAGACGGTGAGTGCCCGAGTTTTCATGTGGCACATCGAGGAGAGCTAAACCCTAGCCATGTGGCCTTGGCCCAAGCGAGCACGCACAATGCCATGTCCATGGCATTCGGCGCATATCAGACGGCACAAGTAGCGATGTCCCGACCAACACAAATTCCCACCGCATCCGCGAAAGGAAGACGCCCCTAACGAGCACTCCATGGTCCGAGTCCAACCTCATCTACCCGAAGCACCAGCTATGATCCGCCTCGGGCACAAATCTGGCTCACTCGAGCAAGAACCCTAGCTCCAACACTTCACGATTGCCCGTGCGGCCGACACCCACCCAGCCCCGTGCACCGTCAGCTCGAACCCAAGAGAATGATAGCCACTACCACCACCACCATGCACAATCTGTCAAAGCTGCGCAAACGGATCTGCGTCGCCATTGCCACCACAAGCTCGCACCAGCAACCATGCCTGAGAAGGACCAGCAGCGGGGGAAGCCCACCACCGGCCACCCGGACCCTCTCGCCGCCAGCAACAGCGGCAAGTAGGCCACGGCGTGCACCCGACCTAACCACAACCCGCACTGTTCACTGAGGATCTCCCCTTGCCAATCCAGATCGGGGTTGAGCGACCCACCCCCACCGGCGTGCACCACCATCCTGACGCCGCCCAACACACGGCCCACGTCAACGCCCTCGCTGATGCATGGTTGGAGAGCCGCCGTGTCTCAGCACCCAGCGTCAACGCCGCATCCCGTCGCGGCCGCCCCGCCCCGCCCTTGGACTAGCACGCGAGGAGCTAAGGAAACCCCGTCGTCACCGCCTGTTGGGCATTTCCTGGACGCACATTATGGCGGTGGGGAGCAAGGATGCGCGGGGTGAAGGGAGCATTTGGTGACGGCGGCTCGACTGCCCTCTCCGTCGCACGCGGGGCGATGAGGGAGGGAAAGGGGGATTTTTTGGATCCTATTGCTTTTCTAGCTGTCAGTAAAAAAAATTCCTAGAATTTTCTTACTTTAAAAACAAGTTACAATGCTTACAAGGAATTATATGGGACACTTTATCTAGGCACTATGAAAAATTGCTAGGACTATGGCACTCATGCTATAGCTAGTTGGATTTGGCAATAACGGCGCTTGTGGTTTGCTCCTGAAACCCATATCATGATAATCGTCGTTGTTGATATTAATGTCTTTGTTGTCCTTGATTGCTTCAATGAAGTATTTTGGTTATGTGCTTCCGAAATGTTTCAATAGTTTCTTAAGATTTGGTATAATTTGGGTCAACTTGATATTAATTCATTGCTCTATATAGAAAAATATGAATATACATTATCATATAATAATAATAGTTATAGAGTGGGAAGAAGAAATAAACACTTGGTTTCGGTTGGGTGCATACGGCGGTGAAAATAATTACTCATCCAAATGCATCATCTATAAGATTCTCAACAATCATACTCGAACAGACATATAAATCCCAAGCATGCAAAGTGTCCAAGATCTTTGATAGGAAAGCACAACAAATTAGCCTAATTAATTCTACCATGGATCAACATGATGCTACCTTTGAATCATTTTCTATCACGGCTCAGCTAGGAAGACGCGGGTGCAAGGAAGGCTCCGCGATATTTCTGCTTCAACCGACCAGCAAAGTGTGAAAGGATGGAGCACTAGCCATGGCTGAGGCCGGAAAAGGAAACCACCTATTTGCAGCAGGAAAAAGACGCGGTGTGGTAGTCTGGTAGCTCTTTTGACTCAACCATGCAAGTATCTGTTCTATCTCCATGGTGCTTGTACGTACTCAGCTGGGAAAAGGAACTAAGGGTCCCTCTCTCACTCCCTCTCTCTCACGCATCCTTCCTCTTTTTTCTTCCTGCAGACAGCTAGCACAAGGGTTGCTAGAGTGGAAATCAAATCAAGTCACTGCCAAGATAAACAAAAGTGAAAAAAATCGAATGGGATACTAGCTGTTCACACTCGTGATAGTGCATGTGGATGCCACTTCATCAAACCCACATTGTCCAAAACTGATATAATCAAGGGGTGAACTCAGGTGGAATTCGTACTGTTAAATTACATTAGTATTGAGTATCATGTTTTCTACTCTTTGTATCAAAGTTTCTTTCTAGTACATTGCATATACCTAAAAACCGGCCGTACCTTGTGAAGGACAATGCAAAAATATTTACCCAAGATACTCTGAATTTTCATTGCATGAATTAAACCGCTGATTAAGGGTACTGTCAAATTGTAAGATTTGTTAGATCTCATTTGCTACACTTTCTAGGATTAAAATGCATTTTTAGCATTTTTATCATCCAAAAAATAGAAACCAACCTAATGTGATCAACAAATTGTAAACTTTGGCATGGGATCATATTTTGTATGTGGAATCTAGGTGAAAAAGTCTCACGATGTGTGATAAACGTTTTTTTTTTTTGCTTTATAATGGGTGGATCTCCTGGAATGTTTTGATATTCAGTTCAAATTATGAGTTTTCTAGCTAGTGTCCATTCAAGAAATTTTGATCAATCATGGAGACGCGGGCGCGAGGAAAGCTCCGCGAAATTTCCGCTTCAACCAACCAACAAAGCATGAAAGGATGGAGGCGATGAATTACTCTACTCGGGCAACGCATGGAGCACTGGCCATGGCTGTGGAACCGGAAACCACCTATTTGTAGCAGGAAGAGGACGCCGAAGGGATGTGGTACGTACTATGCGCTATTTGCCTCAACATGCAAGCATATGTTGTGCAGCTATCCATCTAGCTAGTTTACTCATCAGGTGGCCAAAGGGGTGATGGGTCTTTCTCACCTCCACGCATGGTACGTAACAGTACCTTGTGAAGCACCTTGCAAGAATATCCATTCAATGTACTCCAAACTTTTAATACATGAATTAAAACACATAATAGACGTAATGCTAAAATTTAAGATTTTTTTAGATCTCATTTGATACCTTTTGGGTTTAAAATACTTGTTTTTGGAATTTCTCATAAAAAAGAAATAACCTAAATGTGATCAACAAAAGTGAGAGATACTGTTGTTTATAAAAGTTCATGCAATAAAATAGGGAGCTTGACGCCCCTTCAGTAAAAAAAACGGTCAAGTGCACCGTTTTTAGACGGTGAGTGCCCGAGTTTTCATGTGGCACATCGAGGAGAGCTAAACCCTAGCCATGTGGCCTTGGCCCAAGCGAGCACGCACAATGCCATGTCCATGGCATTCGGCGCATATCAGACGGCACAAGTAGCGATGTCCCGACCAACACAAATTCCCACCTCATCCGCGAAAGGAAGACGCCCCTCACGAGCACTCCATGGGCCGAGTCCAACCTCATCTACCCGAAGCACCAGCTATGATCCGCCTCAGGCACAAATCTGGCTCACTCGAGCAAGAACCCTAGCTCCAACCCTTCACGATTGCCCGTGCGGCTGACACCCGCCCAGCCCCGTGCACCGTCAGCTCGAACCCAAGAGAATGATAGCCACTACCACCACCACCACCATGCACAATCTGTCAAAGCTGCGCAACCGGATCTGCGTCGCCATTGCCGCCACAAGCTCGCACCAGCAACCATGCCTGAGAAGGACCAGCAGCGGGGGAAGCCCACCACCGGCCACCCGGACCCTCTCGCCGCCAGCAACAGCGGCAAGTAGGCCACGCCGTGCACCCGACCTAACCACAACCGGCACTGTTCACTGAGGATCTCCCCTTGCCAATCCAGATAGGGGCTGAGCGACCCACCCCCACAGGCGTGCACCACCATCCTGACGCCGCCCAACAAACGGCCCACGTCAACGCCCTCGCTGAGGCACGGTTGGAGAGCCGCCGTGCCTCAGCACCCAGCGTCATCTCCGCATCCCGTCGCGGCCGCCCCGCCCCGCCCTTGGACTAGCACGTGAGGAGCTAAGGAAACACCGTCGGCACCGCCTGCTGGGCATTTCCTGGACGCACATTATGGCGGTGGGGAGCAAGGATGCGCGGGGTGAAGGGAGCTTTTGGTGACGGCGGCTCGACTGCCCTCTGCGTCGCACGCGGGGCGATGAGGGAGGGAAAGGGGGATTTTTTGGATCCTATTGTTTTTCTAGCTGTCACTAAAAAAAATTCCTAGAATTTTAGTACTTACAAAACAAGTTACAATGCTTACAAGGAATTATATGAGACACTTTATCTAGGCACTATGAAAAATTGCTAGGACTATGGCACTCATGCTATAGCTAGTTGGATTTGGCAATAACGGCGCTTGTGGTTTGCTCCTGAAACCCATATCATGATAATCGTCGTTGTTGATATTAATGTCTTTGTTGTCCTTGATTGCTTCAATGTAGTATTTTAGTTATGTGCTTCCGAAATGTTTCAATAGTTTCTTAAGATTTGATATAATTTGTGTCAACTTGATATTAATTCATTGCTCCATATAGAAAAATATGAGTATACATTATCATATAATAATAATAGTTATAGAGTGGGAAGAAGAAATAAACACTTGGTTTAGGTTGGGTGCATACGGCGGTGAAAATAATTACTCATCCAAATGCATCATCTATAAGATTCTCAACAATCATACTCGAACAGACATATAAATCCTAAGCATGCAAAGTGTCCAAGATCTTTGATAGGAAGGCACAACACATTAGCCTAATTAATTCTACCATGGATCAACATGATACTACCTTTGAATCATTTTCTATCACGGCTCAGCTAGGAAGACGCGGGTACAAGGAAAGCTCTGCGATATTTCAGCTTCAACCGACCAGCAAAGCGTGAAAGGATGGAGCACTAGTCATGGCTGAGGCCGGAAACGGAAACCACCTATTTGCAGCAGGAAAAAGACGCGGTGTGGTAGTCTGGTAGCTCTTTTGACTCAACCATGCAAGTATCTGTTCTATCTCCATGGTGCTTGTACGTACTCAGCTGGGAAAAGGAACTAAGGGTCCCTCTCTCACTCCCTCTCTCTCACGCATCCTTCCTCTTTTTTCTTCCTGCAGACAGCTAGCACAAGGGTTGCTAGAGTGGAAATCAAATCAAGTCACTGCCAAGATAAACAAAAGTGAAAAAATCGAATGGGATACTAGCTGTTCACACTCGTGATAGTGCATGTGGATGCCACTTCATCAAACCCACATTGTCCAAAACTGATATAATCAAGGGGTGAACTCAGGTGGAATTCGTACTGTTAAATTACATTAGTATTGAGTATCATGTTTTCTACTCTTTGTATCAAAGTTTCTTTCTATTTCATTGCATATACCTAAAAACCGGCCGTACCTTGTGAAGGACAATGCAAAAATATTTACCCAAGATACTCTGAATTTTCATTGCATGAATTAAACCGCTGATTAAGGGTACTGTCAAATTGTAAGATTTGTTAGATCTCATTTGCTACACTTTCTAGGATTAAAATGCATTTTTAGCATTTTTATCATCCAAAAAATAGAAACCAACCTAATGTGATCAACAAATTGTAAACTTTGGCATGGGATCATATTTTGTATGTGGAATCTAGGTGAAAAAGTCTCACGATGTGTGATAAACGTTTTTTTTTTTTTGCTTTATAATGGGTGGATCTCCTGGAATGTTTTGATATTCAGTTCAAATTATGAGTTTTATAGCTAGTGTCCATTCAAGAAATTTTGATCAATCGTGGAGACGCGGGCGCGAGGAAAGCTCCGCGAAATTTCTGCTTCAACCAACTAACAAAGCATGAAAGGATGGAGGCGATGAATTACTCTACTCGGGCAACACATGGAGCACTGGCCATGGCTGTGGAAACAGAAACCACCTATTTGTAGCAGGAATAGGACATCA
This sequence comes from Secale cereale, assembly GCA_902687465.1. NCBI lineage: Eukaryota > Viridiplantae > Streptophyta > Magnoliopsida > Poales > Poaceae > Secale > Secale cereale. Next base: position 25,946,701 of record LR738715.1, on the reverse strand, counting down.
GAGGGACGTGGGACGTACTACGCGCTTTTGGCCTCAATGTGCAAGCATATGTTGTGCAGCTATCCATCCAGCTACTTTACTCAGCAGGTGGCCAAAGGGGTGAAGGGTCCACGCCCCTGCTCAGGTTGCCGTTTGCAGGTCATCAAGCCACTGCAGGCGGCACGAGTCGAGACACTACCGCAAGCAATATGCATGTGACCCATCCATCGATCACTGGATGCACAGTGAATGATCACCGCCCGTTGACACTCCGCGGCCTAGCAACTCAGGTAAGTAGTATATGCATGAGTATGAATATAACTATTTTATGACTGACCATTAACTCTGGCCAGTGAGTAATGTACTGTGTAAATATTCATGGAACGGGCTGTCAAGCGTCTCACGCGGGGTCTCGGGATTGTCCGGCTGTACACACACAAGCATGTAGTGTAGTCGTGTAGAGATACTACATGGATGAGATAATGACACCCCACATCCGATCCACATGGCCGGCCAGCAGCAGCGGATGCCCGGGTTGTGATATCCAGCAGCAGCAGCGGATGCCAGTTTTTGAAGGTAAAAACGACATGACCTTTTAACTATGCGCATCACCCGGCCGGTGGAAACTACAGCTTTTCAATCATCACGAAAAGCCATAATGTTCTACAACGCCTTGTGCATTCAGTTAATACATGTTCCAGCTGAATGGCCCATAAACAACTGCAATTTCGTAAAACACCTTAGTCAACTGTATTATTTTACACTAAAAGTGCATAACGGATTAACAAGAAAAAGGAAAAAGATGCTAGTAATGCTCACAAAAATCAGAAATAGCTGACCTTTAATTTACTAAATCAAAATAATCACACCGTTATATCTACTTTTAAGCTGAGGAAATTGCCAATCAATGTCACCAAAAATAGAGATGTTATTTTTATCTAAACGGTCATGTCTTTTGCAAAAATAATCCACATCTTATCAAAGTTCACTGGAAGTACAAAACCTCTCAAACATAATATTAATTACATCGAGATTGCATAACAGCCGAACGACCAATATCACCGTCAGAACGAGCCGCTGACGCCTCTCCTTATAGAGATTGTGAGACCGCCGAACGACCAATACCGCGGCTAGAACGAGCCGTTGATGCCACCCCTCTACTGGACCTTGTCAATGGTAGTCAGGAAGTCTTCATGCACATGCCCCTAAGGACTAGTGCCCTAGAGTCGCAGTAGTCGTCGTTGAACCCTTGAAAAGATCTAAAGCACCTAAAACTAAATCACACCACACAACAGTCACCCTAATGTCACCACCTGAAGGAGACCGCGGGAATTTACACGGCCATGTCTACTCTGGCCCTAGAAACCTAGCTTTCGGTATCCCTGTGGCAGCAGCCGGGCATCTCTACGCGATGGCGTGATCCTCCTTCAACTGTTGGCTTTCTCACGTCTGGCCTTCATGGGTTTTCCCTTTAGCTCCACAAGCGGAATTATATATGATTATCCTCATTTAAACGTTTGTGTCTACTAACCCTGACACGGATTGGATACCCACAACTATGCCACCAAGAGGTAAGCGACATGTGCAAGCATCACCGACGCTAAAGCATAGACCTTTCGCTTGAATCCTCGCCCATGCCACCGAAGGCATGAAGTGACAAACCCAACCAGAGGGAAGGACCACATTGCTAGCACGATGCCTTCGGGTTTTGACCAAGGAGTCATCACTGCTAAATCCACTACCGCACACCACCTCACCCTCCCCTCATCCTCCCCCGCCGACGTGCTTGCCGCCGCCACGACAATCCCTTGACAATCCTCATGTTGGTTCATGTCTTCGGCATCATCCCAATTGTTTTTAATACACAAAACACTTGCGTATCATTGTATTGATAGTGGGAATAGAATGTGATTGTTCTAGGGTTGATCTCGTAAGCACATGCGCAAAAGCTATATTTTGAATGAGATATACAAGGGCGCGGCTAGGGGGGTTGCGCAATGCGAGAATAGAACACACTATATGTCTCGTCAATCAGTTGGCCAAGCCCCTTAGCCCTGGCGTCCACCCAAGCGCGGGTGTCCTCCTTACGGTGGTTCCAGAGTCTGACGACAGAAGGGCTAACGATGTTGAACACACAGTCATTACGGTGGTTCCAGAGTCTCCATGTAGTGAGGATGATGACGGTGGCAAGCCCTCAACGAAGGGTGGTCGAAGAGTCGTGTATGGAGGTGGAGAACCACTCGCAGAACTCGCAGTCCGGACTGGGTAGGGTGGCAGTGGCGTGGCTCCAAGAGAGGATCACAGAACTCGTGTATGAAGGGTGCACTTTCTCCTATATTGTACACATTACCCTTGTGCGTATAATTTGGTTGAGTAGTACTCCCTCCGTTCCTAAATATTTGTCTTTCTAGACATTTCAAATGGTTACAACATACGGATGTATGTAGACATATTTTTGAGTGTATATTCATTTATTTTGCTTCGTATGTAGTCACTTGTTGAAATCTCTAGAAAGACAAATATTTAGGAACGGAGGGAGTACTAAGTAAAGCTCCTTGATTGCAAAAAAGAAAAGAAAAAGAAGAAACGCTGCGCTGCGTGGGCACACGCGGTCTCTGTTACGCCCATCGTTCAGCGCTATATTGCCAAGCAAACACCACAATCCCTTTTCTCGCGTCTGCACTCTGCTGCTCACAACACAATTTGACACCGATGGGTGACTTCGACTGTGGTGCCATCGACTGTGGCGACTGCTGCGATGAGTGCTTCGACTGCTGCGACGAGCCGTGCTTCTGCTGCGTCTGCTTCTCCGACGCCATCAGCGGCAAGGCACTCCTCCGCATCCTCTGTGGTCTCGTCATCTTCGCCGTCCTCGCCACCGTGGTCACCCTGCTTGTCATCGCCCTCGTCCCCCGCCGCGTCGGCGTCAGCGTGGAGGACGCGGCCCTCGCCCGCCTCGCCCTCGCCGACAAGAACGCCACGGCCTACGACATCTCCATCGCCGTCGCCGTCCGCAACGGAAACTGGTTCATGCCCACGGAGCACACCGCGCCGCTGTACGCGGAGCTCCTCTTCGACGGCGCCCGCTTCGCCCGCGTCGGGCTGGCGACCGCAGGGTCCGTGGTCCGACCGCGGCGCAGGGAAGTCTACCACGCCACGGCGGCGGCCGACAACGCGGGCGTCGCGCTGGGGAGAGCAGGCGTCGCCGACTTCATCAATGACAGCGCCGCCGGGATGTTCCATCTCGAGGTGAAGCTTGTCGGCGAGGTCATGTACCGGCCACACCACAAGAAGCACAGGCTCGACGCGATCTGCCGGCTAGAGTTGGGTCTGTCAACGGCAACGTCGCCGGCGATGTTCAGGAAGGTAAAGTGCGATCTTCAGAAAGATCATGGTGCCCGGTGATTTTTTCCAACAAGAAAAAAGATCATGGTGTGCTCAGGCCTCAGGATCGAAGATTGTTCAAGTTCTCTGTTTCTTCTCACTGGATGGTTTATGTTTCTAGCTGATCGAAGATTGGGGTCCGAGTGTGCTGATGGTTTATATTTCTAGACTGATGTAATTAATGTGGCTGTTCTAATACCCTGTTCTTGTTGCTAATTTGTGTTTATATAGTTGACGTGAAGACTTGTTCGCTGGATAATTGCTGTTGTTTATAATTTGGATGCAATGAAATTGGGATTTTTTAGACGCCGACAGCCTGATTAGGAGGCCAGCGGTGGCGGCTTTCGTTTTGTGTAATTTTTGTGTCTGCTCTAATTTGGTGGCCAATGTTTCAAGCTGATGTAATTTGGGGAAGTTTGTTATGTGGCTAGTCGCCGAGATCTAAACCCATCTCAAGAATAAGTTTATTATGTGGCATTTCTTCTCGATCGCCTCTAGTATTATGATAGTCCAGATCATATGTCATTACATTAGCTTTTCTGTTTCTTTGGTTAGAACAATCAATTGGGCGTGTCCTTTTTCTTGTCAAGAGAGGAAAATCTTATAGCTCATGTCTCGTTTCCTCCTTTAGTTTTTATTTTGGTGAATTAGCTCAAGGCAAGTACTTAGCTGGAATGGCCTTATTTTCTTCTCTATAAGAATAACACGTGTATATTGAGTAGGGCGTTTTGGAGTCCGAAAACCATGCATGGATGCCTTAATTTTGAAAATAAAATATAAAAATGAAACTTTTTAGTTCCAAAATTCTAGAAACAAATATACACGTATACAGTATGTAATGTATATGTATGTAATATTTCATTATGACATACTTTGAATTGTGAGCTGCATAAAAAACAAAAATGAGGACTTTGATGGTGAGCAATACATATACACTATATCTCTGGGTATATGTTTTATTTTTCAATTTTTTTTGTAAAAGTATGAATTAGAATTATTATTTTAATTAAGGCCTCCATGAAGCTAAACCTCCTATTGGCATTTGGATGTATATTCACATTTTTTATTGCTCTAGGTTACCTAGATTTTTTGTAAAGTACTGTCGCCTAAATTTGTACTATATTGCTATGTCTTGAACTACAGTTTTTAGATATGTGAAGTTTTTCGGGAAAATATTAATACTATTTTCAGTGTGCATGCAGTAGGTGCAAAGTAATTACGTAGAAAGTGAGCACAAAAAACTTGGGTTGTTGTAAGAGTGAACAGAGCGGCACAGCTGGGAGCCATGCATGTGCCCGGCCGTTTCCTGAAGCGTGAAACGTCTGCAACCATCAATAGCTAATGAGTGCATATACACCTATGAGCCAAAGTGAATTTTCGGCCGAGAAAAGAAATTTTTTGGAGAACGCGTCTGGCCGATGAAAGTGGACTCGTGGTTCACTCCGGACTGAGAGAGCGCGTGTGCCTGAATTAGGTGACGGAACTGGCTAACAAGTTCAGATTTGGTTGCATCTAGTTTTGATTTGGTTGCTAAGCCTGGCTAGCACTAACGGTCCAACGTAGCATCCATGCCTAGCCATAGCGTACATGAAATTGAAGCTTGATTTTTTTTTCTTCATTTTTGTTTGTGGCACGAAATTTGTGCTTCATCTGAGAAGCAACACTAGCTCACATATGGGCGAATTGTGTGGGTTCGGGGACGCATGGTAAATCCACGCTCACATGGGCTGGCTGGTTGCGCATCATCATCACTCACGTAGCCACCCTCATCTCTTTTTCTCTCTGGCCGCTCCATCCAGGTTCATTTCTGGAAGCGTGAAAACTGCAGCAACACCACTACACCTGCAGGAGGAATTTGCCTGGTTGCTTCCCCGTACATCCTAGGTAGCTGCTACAACGGATACAAATCCATCCAGTAATTAATCCAACAGATACAAGTCCATCCAGAAAATTCATTACAGAGCAGCAGGTGGGCAGTGAAATTCATTACCGGCCTACCACACCACACCACACCACGTCCTCTTCCGGCTGCAAATAGTTGGTTTCCCACAGACATCCTTTCACGCTCTGGTGGCTGGTTGATGCAGAAATTTCGCGGAGGCTTCCTCTCCATGAACCATGATTGACCTAGCTTGTGTTCATTATTACGTGATATATGTTATAGGAGAAGTGATACTAGATGGTTTTACGTTACTTAATTCCATCTCCAACATCGTTTCATAATAGTAGAACCCCGAAAATAATTTGCTACTCTTTCACTTACCACACTTCCCCCTCCCGGCTTGTGATTTCTACTTACTTTTTGAACCGTATGATTTCCGCCAGTTTTGGAGAATGTTGGTTTGCCGAAGTGCCGTTCACATGCATTATCTCGAGCGTGATCAGCTAGTCGTGCCATGACTGATTCGATTTTTCACTTTTGTTCATCTTGGCAGTGATTTGATTTGATTTCCACTCTACTTAGTCTTGTGCTAACTAGCTACATGCAGGAAAAGGAGGAAGGATGCACGAGGGAGGTAGTAAATGTGAATGGAGAGAGAGAGAGAGAAGGTGGTGGGTAAGAGAAAGAGACCCGTCGTTCCAGACTACCAGCCGAGTATACGTACTAGCACTAGCAACATGGAAATGCTTGCATGGTTGAGTCAAAAGAGCTACCAGACTACCACACCGCGTCTTCTTCCTCCTGCAAATAGGTGGTTTCCGTTTCCGGCCACAACCATTGGTCAGTGCTCCATCCTTTCACGCTTTGCTGGTCGGTTGAAGCAGAAATTTCACGCAGCCTTCCTCGTGGACCCGCGTCTTCCTAGCTGAGCCCTGATAGAAAATGATTCAACTAAGCTAGTGTCCGTTTGATCCATGGTAGAATTAATTAGGCTAAATTCTTGTTCCTTCCTTGCTATAGAAGATCTTGCACACTTTGCATGCTTGGGATTTATATATTCGATTGAGTAGGATTGTTGAGCATCTTATAAGATGATGCATTTGGATGAGTAATTGCATTCACCGCCGTATGCTCCAAACCAAAACCAAGTGTTTAATTTCTTCTTGCCACTCTATTACAATTATTATTATATGATAATATACATCAATATTTTTTCGATACGGAGCAATGGATTAATATCAAGTTGGCATAAATTACATCAAATCTTAAGAAACAATTGAAACATTTTGGAAGCACATAGCCAAAATGCTACACTGAAGCAATCAACGACAACAAAGACATTAATATCAACAATGACGATTAGCATGACATGTGTTTCGGGAGGGAGCAAACCGCAAGCGCTATTATTGCCGAATCCAACTAGCTATATCATGAGTGCCATGATCCTAGCAATTTTTCATAGTGCCTAGATAAAGTGTCGATTGTAATACCTTAAGCATTGTAACTTGTTTTTAAAGTACTAAAATTCTCAGAAACATTTTTCGCGGAAGCTAGAAAAACAATAGGAACCATACAAAAACCTTCCCCTCCCTCATCGCCATGCGTGTGATGGGGAGGGCAGCCCAGCCACCGTCGCCACAAGCTCCCTCCACCCCGCGCCTCCTCCCTCGCAGCCGCCATATGACGTGGCCGGGCAAAGCCTGGCGCCCGGCGGCGGTGGGGCTTCGTCAGCTCTTCGCGCGCTGGTCTCGGGGTGGGTGGGGTGGTCGCGACAGGATGTGGCACTGGCGACGGGTGTCGTAGCATGGAGGCTCTCCAGCCATGCCTCGGCGGGGTGGGGACTTGGGCCGTGTGCTAGGCGACGTCGGGATGGTGGTGCACATCGTTGTGGGTGGCTCGCTTAGCCCCGATCTGGATTGGCCAGGGGAGCTCCTCGGCAGACAATGCGAGTTGCGGCCAGCTAGGGTTCATGCTCAGACAGGCCAGATATGTGCCCGATGCGGATTAGAATTGGTGCTTCGGGTAGGTAAGGTTGGCTCTGCCCGGGGTGTGCTCGAGAGCAACGTCTTCCTTTCGCGTGTGCGGTGGGAGTTTGTGGTGGTGCTGACATCACTACTCGTGTGGTGTGATAGGCACCGAAGGCCTTGGACAGGGCATTGCGCTTGCTTGCTTCAGCCAAGGACAGAGAGCTATGGTTTAGCTCTCGTCGATGTGCCACATGAAAACTCGGGCACTCGCCGTCTAAAAACGGTGCGACGTGGCGATCCCTTATTGGTTGGGGTTTGCCGAGTTGCAAACTCGGTAAATTCTTTGCCAGGTTTATGTTCTAAGAACCGGGCGAAGTTTGGCACTGGGTAATAACGCTGTGACATGCCGCACACCCTAATTGGTTACATGTTTTCCGAGTGTGGAATTCGGCAAACAAATTGCCCAGTTCTGCTGAATGATGAACCTGTCAGATTTTTTGTACTAGCAATGTGTTCTGCCACGTGGATTATTTCAATTGGTGAGGCTTCGCCGAGTTTTAGGATGAAAAACCTCGGTGAACGTTTGTGCCACGTGGTAAGTCTGTTAACGACGCGTTTGTTCGGACGGTGAGGTTCGCCGAGTTTTTTCGGCAAGAACTCGGCAAACATTGTTGACATATGCACCGAGTTCTCGATAGAATGCCGACAGTATTAATGATTGCCAGGCCTCATCCAGCCAAGTGCGCTGCGCCGAGTTTGGCACTCGGTGAAGATTTTGCCGTGTTTAATAAGTGCTCTGCCGAGTTTATTGGGAACTCGGCATAAATATCGATTCTAGTAGTGGAGGAAGGTCCTGCCGGACCCGGCGGCTAGGTTTTGGGGCTCCTCCCGTGTCGGCGGCTAGGTTTTGGGGCTCCTCCCGTGTCGCCCGAGCGCGAACAACGTGATTTTTTTAGCTATTTTACTGTTGCATGGTGTGTTACAGTTTGTTGTTGTTATTGTTGTCATTCGTAATTACTCGCACCGTAAAGAAATATAAAAGTATTTTACTCTTAATATTTCTTTAGGGAGGGAATAGTTTCTTCTCCTGCTATCAGGCAAGCGCAGCAGATGTAGTGTGTGGTTCGGTGCATGTCATGCATGTGGGTGCAAGGATGAAGAGCTACCGATGGAGCACTTGCGCGCAAAGGCTGGCCCAAGCATGGATGCAAATCCAGCAAAAATTCTATTGTTAAGGTGACCCAAATCTTGTGATTTTAAACTATGGTTAGTGATATATTGTTCTAACTACGTGTATGACGTACGTGCGGCGGTAACTAGTGATAGAAAAAGAAGATTAGCCGATTGGATATGGATGTGGTGGACTGATTGACCAGCAAAACTTGGCAATTTAGAGCATATATGGCTAGCTCTCATCTAAATGAGAAATAACTCGATCTAACTTTCACCCTGTTGGATTTTGCGCAGATTCATGGGATTTTTTATTTTTATTTCCTGGTTTGATTAATCAAATAGCATAGGAGTTACTCCCTTCATTCCTAAATATTTGTTTTTTTTTAGATATTTCAACAAGTGACAACATATGGAGTAAAATAAGTAAATCCACACTTTAAAATATGTCTACATACATCCATATGTTGTAGTTCATTTGAATGTCTAAAAAGACAAATATTTAGGAACGGAGGGAGTAGATCGGATGAGACATTTGGGCAGTTTATCATCCAAATGCATGATGCGTACCAACTTGCGAAGAACGTAATGGATATTTGTATGAGTTTAACTTGATGGAAAAAATACAGGCGCATCGTTTAGCTAGTTATTATACACATCCTCCTCGTCACAAAGGTAGAAACAACGGCGACGCAATCAAAAACATACTAATTCCACAGTTCATCTCTGGGGCGTCTCCTGCAAGAGTCAGCATAGCGTGAGGTACATGTCGTGGGTTCCGGATTGGCAAGGATGATGTGGTTCTCTCTTCGGAAGATAGGTCAGTGGTCCGATGATGATGGCGGCTTCTAAAACATGTGCATGTGGCGTGCGCTTTAGGTCTACTGCACCGACTATTTGTCCCGATATGTTATGTCGATGAATTGGCGACGACACCGATTTTAGATAAATGGGGAATGAGAGCACTCCACATTATCGAGTTTGTAGGTGTGAGTAGTGGCTTCGGATGGACTGATGTATATTCTTATCAAACCTTTGTGAAATAATTAATAAAAATGGCTGCTTGCATCGATTGAAGCTTAACCTCCTTTTCTTAAGAAAAAGAAATCCTCGCCATCTTGTGCGGGAGCGGGACAAGAAGCGGGTTCTTGCGCGCGACCTGCTCGCGGCCGGCTGCCTTGTAGTCGAAGAAGCAGACGTGTGCGTCGGCATGGCGGTGCGCGCCGCAGCAGGTGGCCGTGGCCCACCACCGGCACACAAATCCCAGCAGCCCCGCCTTTTGCTGGCACGCATTGCGTCGGTTCTTGGTCGCCCCCGCCCTTCTCTCGGGCGTCTCCTCCTCGCCTCCAGCTTTCGTCAGCCTCAGCGACCTGAGGCCGGACATGACGGCGCCATCAAAGGCCATGAGGTCCAGCAGCTGCCGTTCCTTGTAGCAGTTGGAGCAGAGATCGTTTGTGGCCGCGACGCCACTGAAGAACCCGCAGCCGTTGGCGCACGGGGCCACGCCGCCGGCATGCTGCCTCGCCTCCTCCATGTTCTTGGTCGTCGCGCGAGGGGCCGATCGATTTACGAGCAGAGGTCTCGCGACGTACTCTCGCGGAGAAGGTTGGTTGCTCGCGATGGCCTCTCTCGGAGATTTCGTTGCGTAGTGAAAGCCGGGCGTGTGTCATGGTTGCCTTTTCTATACACTACGCACTAGCTCTGTACTCGGACGGACCTTCTCGCTCTGTACTCGGACTCGGAATCCGAGCAGTGCAAGGAAGCTAGATGTCTGCGCCACCCAGGCAATCCGGTCTCACCACGTACGGGCTGTCTTCTTTTCAAGACTAGAATCCGCTTGACTAACTCGGAAGGAGGTCTCCGTGGCGCGGGGCGGCAGCGAGCCGCAGCAGCACACGAGCAAAGTGGGGCAAATTTGATAATTTTGACCTGTTGGCGTAATCAAATCACGGAATGAACTATCTGCAAAACTATTTCACAGCCATGACCTTTTTATGTAGCGCCTGCCTCAAAGGCGCTGCACCCTACTGTGCAACGCCTAGCTCAGGGGCGTTGCACGCTCTGAGACAGGCGCTGCACAGGAGGCTGCCACGGTAGACAGGCGTGCAACGCCCCGGAGTCGATAGTCAAGCTAGAGAAGATCTTTCCGCCAGGCTTCTTTACTCCGATGACACATCTCATTCTGCACCTCGCGAACGAGGTATTGTTGGGGGGGCCTGTGCAGAATCGCTGGCAGTACGGCCCTGAGAGGCAGAACAAGCATCTCCGACGGAAATGTGGAAACAAAGCTAAGATTGAAGCTTCCATAGCTGAGGCGGTTATCCTAGAGGAGGTGTCAGACCTCAGGACATCATACTATCCAGACCATGTTCCCCATCTGCATAACAAGGTGCCTCGATACAATATAGAAGAGCCCAAGTATCAACCCAGGCTCGATCTATTCAACACGCAAGGTGGGAGGGCTGGGGCCTCGAAATCTTATAACATGCCACGACAAGAGTGGGAGGACCTCATGTTCTATATCTTGCACAACATCAAGGAAGTTGAGGAAGTGTGGATGAGGTAATACCACTACACCATTCCTTTATGTCTTCCACATCATCATGTTCCATGTTCACTTAGTCCCGGTCTAACACCGCTTTTCTTATTTTTAGTGATTTCGTTCAAGTGGAATGGACGGGAGTGAATCCTCCTACTGAGGCGGAGGCACTTACTCTTCTCCGTCATGGAAACCCTGGACATAAAAATTTTGTTGCTTGGTTCATGGAGAAAGTAATTTTCCACACTCCCCTATTAAATACCTACTTCAACATTTATTAGTTAACCAAACTAATGCACGCAACAATTTCCATTATACTTGTAGGGAAAAGATCCGAACATATCTATGGATGATGAATTGAGATGGGTTTCCATGGGTTTTGACCCTGCCGTCATGACATGTAAAAAGTATGATGTTAATGGGTATCGCTTCCATACAGAGGAGCACCAAAAGAGCCGCCCCGATCCCAAAACTATAAATACCGGAGTGTACACCCCCGGTCAAAATTCAGTAGACTACTACGGAAGGGTACAAAATATATACGAGGTTAAATTCCGCCAGGGGCGTGAGACCCTAAGTCTTCCTGTGTTCAAATGTCGATGGTTCGATCCGCGGGAGGGGGTAAAACATACGCCTTCCATTGGTTTGGTAGAAGTTAAACCATCAACCGTCTATGCCGGAGCCGATCTCTTCATTGCGGCTACCCAAGCTACACAAGTATATTATCTGCCTTACCCATGCCAGAAAGTGTATCTAAAGGGTTGGGAAGTTGTGTTCAAGGTTTCGCCACATGGTAAGCTGCCAGACCCGAATGAAGACGATTACTACAACATTAACCCCATGACATACGAGGGAGTGTTCTATCAAGAGCAACCTGATGATGATGATGATGATGATGGTGTGGTTAGAAACGATGACGCTAGACCATTGGGTGATGATGATGTGGACCCAAACGTCGACGATACACGGAATGATGGTGAGACCATTGTCAATGAAAATGACATACTTATGCTAGAAAAGTTAAACGAAGCCGCTGACGACGAGGAAGAGCCTCCACCTCCGTCGGACAACGAATATGATATGATTGATAGTGATGATGAGACGGACCGAGAAAGAGGTTACAACAGTGATGATTCATATGGGTTCTAGCAGATGTACGTTTCAAGTATTTTTTTTCTATAGTTTAGGAATATGCCTTTTTATGCATTTTTATTAATGTGTTTATTATCATGCCTTTTCCTTCATTTCATTAATTTACTAATTGCTATTTCTCTTTTCAATGCAGGTTCGTGCAACATGGGCAAGGGGAAGGCCGACGGCGTGGGTTTCCTACGCAAGGTCGTCGGCCAGCCTAGTCGGAGTGGTCGAGCACGTAATCCTCCCCCTCGGCTACTTGACGATGACTCCTCACAGGGAGGTCGAGGGAGAGGTGCCCCTAGAGGAGGAGGGGGCGGGGGGAGATCCTCTAGAGGACGAGGTGCTGGGGGGAGAGCCACTACAGGGGGTCGCGGCCAGAAAGAGCGCACCCTCACCGACTTAGGGGTGTTGTCTTCGAGGCCCTCCTCTAGTGAGGTACCCTCCTTTAGTGAGGTACACTCTAGGGAGGAGGAGGAGGTGGAGGAGGAGGAGGAGGAGGTGGCGGAGGAGGCAGGCGAGGAGGAGGAGGAGGAGGAGGAGGGGGAGGCAGGCGAGGAGGAGGGTGGTGGCGGGGATGATGGTGGTGACGGGAACGGGGTTGACAACAAGGGGTGGCTCCGTGGTAACGCAAAGCTACCAAAGCAGGTTCCTGCTACTGAGGAGCAGAAGTGGCTCATTGAGCCCACGGGAAAAGAGTAAGCGCCACTTTGTAATAATTTCATTATTTTGCTTGTCACATGCTTATTCCGGTTGTTATTTATTTTGCTTGTCACATGCTAATAATCATTGTTTTGCAGCAACTGGATATATTCTAAAGGGGTCCGTATTCCCAACGGCCTCATCACTGTCTTGCTGAAGTTACACTGGCCGGGGTTGTACTGTCCGGATCCAGTCAGGCAGCCGGATCGTCGGGTTTTGGCCACGAGCTGGGACCACTGGGAAGCGGCCCACCACGCGGACCATGACACCCATGCCAAGGCCGTGATCACTACTTTCTGGGTGAGTTCTCTTCAGAAGCACAAGTCCATTCTAGTTTCATGAATGATTTAACTCATGGCTTCTTCCATTCTTGTTTCATGCATGTTTGTAGAAATTCTATCGAGTTCTTCCGGAGCATAGGGCTAGAGCGGACTAGATCGTGCTGCGCCAATGCAAGAAGAAGGCCCGCCAGATGCAGTACGAGGTGCGCTATGTGGCCATCTCTACATACTACCACGACGTTCTTGGTGTGAAGATGACCAAGGAAGATGCGCGGAGGATGGGCATTACCTTGGAGAAGCCCGAGTTCTTGGCGGTAAGTATAAAAGATTTTTCATTATGCTTTCATATATTATGCTTTCATTACCTTGTGGTACATTATGCTTTATGCTTTATGCTTCCATAACACCAATTTGGACACACCTATATGCCATTATGCTTTTATTATGTAGGTGTGTCCAAATTGGTGTTATGGAAAAGACGAGTCCTGGGCGGCATTGGTTGATCTTTGGTGTGATGAGGCTGGAGCCTGGGCGGCTATGAGAACCAAAAATAAGGCTAACCGAGGGACGGAGGGAGTACATGCTTAGGGAAACCGAAACCACTATCTCCACAAGGCAGTTAATGTATGACTAACCCCATTAAACATTCTTCTTCTTCTATTTACCATCAGTTTCTTATGTATGACTAACCTCTGTTTGGTGGTGCAGGAGGAGAAACTGAAGCGGCCGCTCTCAGACATGCAGGCGTGGGAGATCGCCCATACACGGAAGGACCCCAAGCCTGGCGAGCACAAGTACTACGGCAAGAAGACCGCGGGGAACATGCAAGCCTACTCCGAAGCGTATCTGAAGTTGCATCCTGACACACCTGACCCCATTGCGGCGCCTCTGGACGAAAGGGCGGTGGTGAGCATGGGGCCCAAGGAGCACGGTCGGGAGGCGGTTCTCGATGCTGTGATCACTCCTAGTATCTCCTACACACAGCTTCGTCGGATCTACCCGAGCCTGAGCCAGCGCACGAGCCAGCCAGTGACCAGTGCACAGTCCCTCTTTCAGGAGCAACAATCTGTAAGTATTTTCCCTCTTATCTTCATTGCTCAGTTTATTTTCCGCATTTATTAGTTTTATGAGTTCCATCATGGCATACCGTAGGCCTACCTGGAGTACACACGCCAGGAGACCATGGCATGGCATAAGAGGCTTTATGAACACCAAGTGCAGAGGGATTGCCAGATGCAGCAGGCTTTTCAGGAAATGGCAGCCGGCAGGTGTCCTCAGTTGCAGCCAGCAGAATGCCCTCCAGCGCAACCAGTGCTGCTGACCTTTGAGGAGTTTGTGGCACAGACCGCTGGCCCCTCGCCGGTTAGTTCATCCCCAATCTATTCACCCAAAGCATGTCATGCCTTTTAACACAGTCATATATCCCGTTAATATGTCTTTTCAACATCCAGGGAACAGGTGGATCTACCGTTGGCGGTGGTCTTCGCAGCACTCCGGAGACACGGAGCCCGACCACTCCGATCCACGGAGGCGGAGGCGGAGGCGGAGGTGGAGGCTTCGGCGGTCTTGGCGGTAGCGCTACTGCTAGCAGTGACGACCTGGGCTTCGGCGGTCTTGGCGGTGACGACCTCCGTGGTGCTCGATGATCGTTGTGTGTGGTGATGATACTCCTAGATGACTTGTGTGCTTCTCTATATGCTTATGTTTATGTTGGTTGTGATGATGATCATTTAGAGATTTGTGTGTGATGATGCTTAATTATGCATATATTGTTGTGATGGTGCCGGATGATATCCTGTTCTGTTTTATATGTCTATTCCATCATATATATGTGTTGATATGTGCTGTTGTTTGAATTGAATTCATTTGAAACCAAACAGAAAAAAAGCAAAAGAAAACTATGCCGACGGCTAGGCCGTCGGCATAGGGCTGCTGTGAGCTCCCAGTAGCTGACACGTGCACAGATTTTATACTAAGCCGACGCACTGGCCGTCGGCATAGCTGCCACGTGTCAGCTACTGGGAGCTGCATATGAATGAGTATGTCGACGACATCGCCGTCGGCTTATTTTTCAAACTATGCCTACGGCCAGGCCGTCGGCATAGCCCTGGTCCACGAGCAGCGGCTGGTCGCCACGTGGCACCCCTATGCCGACGGCTGCCGTCGGCATAGCCCTGGTCCACGAGCAGCGGCTGGTCGCCACGTGGCTGTAGGGTAACGCAGCAGAAAATAAAAATTTCCGACCTACGCACCAGCCCAGGACCACTATGAAGACTGCATACAAGGTTTTGATCATATTCGTTATCGACTCGTAGCGCAGCGGAAGTAGAGTCGATGACGATCGTCGGTGCAGACCCCCGCAGCTAGGATTTACAACCTCCCAACCGCGAGGATGTATACCCTCATCTGCTCCTCGGACAGCCCTCCGGGAGACGGTCGAACAGTCCCCCGGACGGTGTCGCGGACAGCCCTACGGGAGGACCTTCGAAACTCGAACGGTCACTCGGACAGCCCTCCGGGAGGACTCACAGAACTCGGACCGTCACTTGGACAGCCCTTCGGGAGGCACTCATGAACAGCCCCTCAGGGCACTAAGATCGAAACTACGACCTCTCTACAGAGTTGCACACATACGGTGTCATCTATCCGGCAGGGCTTCGCCGTCCAGAACTAGTTCCCACCGGAACCCAGACAGCCTTTCGGCTCTACGAAACTATTTCGTGGGAGGGAGAGAGAAGCCAGATCATTGCAATGGCATGTATGTGAGCAAGGGATGAAGAGATGGCAGCCCCCATCTCCTCCTTTTATAGGAAACCCAAGGGGTAGGGTGGTTTTACTAGAAAACCCAAAAAGCACATGGATGAAGTCCTTCCACAAGGACCCATGTGTGAAACCAAGACACAAGAGGGGGCTCCAAGGAGGAGTCCCCCATGTGGCTGGCCACACCAAGGAGGGCCCCCCCCAAGGGAGCCTCATCCATCCATGTCACACCCCCAAGATCTTTTAAGCAAAAGCCAAAAAGAATGGCTTTCCAAAAAGCAACCATAAAGCTGATTTTCACTATTCACGACGACATATTTCAGCGTCTGATCGAACTGAAAAAATTCATGTGGGCTTAGAACATTTCCAGTACCCACCATAATTATTTTCAACGCGTTCTGGAACAATTCCAGTTTAGTGATTTTCATCTGCGAAAAGCATCTGAAGCGGTTCCGGCAGCTCCAGAACATTTCCGGTTTTCATCTCCGAAAATTCCAGAAAGTTTCCAGAACGATTCTGGCATCCTCCAAGAATTATCGGGCATGTGCCAAAACCAATTTGACTTTATGGTATCCTCTGAAACAACTTTTCAGTTTCACCGGAACTCATCCGGTGACCTCTCTCGTCAGAACTTTCCTGACGTTTCCGAAAAACTTTTTCCGGAAACTTTCTCTCAGACTCCCTGTCTAGTATTCAGCAGATAGATGACCCTTAAGCGTGTGACCCTATAGGTTCGGTGAAGTATAGACATGACACGGAACCTCTTCCGATCAATGATCAACATCGGAGCCGTGGACACCCATATTGACCCCCTATACCCACACGAATGAATATTCGAGTGAACCTCCAGTTGCCGTGAGCTATTCCTTTTGCTTCATGATATGTCACAAACACCCGAGGTGAGATTTATTGCATCCCCGTGGGCAAACACTTTGTCCACTATGCAAGTTACCTCGTTACCTGTTTTGTTCTCTTTTCTCGTTTTCGTGTTCCGGCATCCCAGTGATCAAATCACCCTGTGTCTGGCCAGACGATGATGGATACCGTTACACCGAGAGGGCCCGAGTATATCTCTCCATCGTCGGAGGAGCAAATCCCAATCTTGAGCTATCTCGTTACTTGCCATACTTTTCCATGAACCCGTAAGCCGCCGTAATAGCCACCCATTTACGGATGACGTTTAACAAACCCCAAAGTTCATGAAGCAAGCATGAAGAAACTCGATACTCTCATGGTCTAAGGAATTATGCAAACATTAACTTCCTGTGTTATTAACCATAAACTTGTGACGAATGTATCTCATAGCATAACATCAATTCGGGTCGATTCAACACAAATGTTCCTATAACATTGTGCCCTCAAAGTTGCTGGCATAGACATGCCCATGATCAGGAAAACAGAACCATCATGCAACACTTGAGCTAGTCTTAGAGGCCAGACTAGGAATACATTTTATCGTTTATTATTCCACACGTGCATATGAGTCTTCCTCCGAGCCTCGTTTTCTTTGCAGACTCGAGAACCATAGCAGTTATAGCATGGAACATAAACCTAATTATGAACAGTTAGATAAATAATAGAATTTATTATTGCCTCTAGGGCATATCTCCTACAGACTCCCACTTGCACTAGAGTCAATAATCTAGTCAATGCTAATGCACTTTACACCTATGACACATTGGTGTAAATATGCTTCGCTTGTGGTATAGCCTGATGTCCAACGGATCTGACGACTTCAGCTCCGTGTGTATCTTTGCATATCGTTCGCGTTTTCACGCCTTCACAAAATTCATATTTTGTGTGGATTTCGCTTTGTATGTATGCGAATCACAGGTCGAACCTGGATTCCTCAGACTGAGTTATGGAGCAACTACCTCAGTAGTGTCCCATTGACAAAAGCCATCTTGGAACCATACTAAGTTCATGAATGAACTATATGATTCAACATCTTCTTTGTCGCTTCAAAAGCGGCAACATACTTCGCCTTTGTTATAGAATTCGCCACAGTAACTTGTTTGGAACATTTTCCAACTAACTGTGCCACCACAATGTGTGTTACACAAAACCCTTAATTTAAATCGAAAATCGCACGGGGAAAAGATGAAGATTGTATCGATGTAACATTTTACAACGAACTCTTCATGATCTCCACTTGCGAGAAACCATGTCATCAGTACTTACTCTAGTACTCAAAAACATCTTTCACTGTTGTCCCATGATCAGTACTTTGATCACTTAGGTATCCATACTCTCAACACCTTTGGAGTATCGGACATATCTGGTTGTTTTACATACCATGGAATACATGATTAATCCAAACACGAAGGTGTGTGGAATCTCCATCATGTATTTTGCTCATCGGTGTTTTTGGGACACCGAGTCTTGCAAAAACTCTTTCCATGTGACTTCGGCAAGAATCACTCCTTGGCGTTTTATATGCTAAAAGGTTTTAGCATCTTGTCAATATGTATTTATTGCTTAGCCCCATTAGGTAAATCTATCTCCATAGATCATCATGCCTAATATCAAGGCTATTTAGCCTAAGCACTTCATCGAAAAACTATTTTCAAATGAAGTCCTTAATTCGTGTCAAGAAATTTATTTCCAATTACCAATGTGTCAAGCACACAAGGTTTTTAGAAATATTAATATGCTCCCACTTACTTTCTTGAATTACAAGCATCTTCGTTACCCATTTATGAAGTCAAAACCCCTTTTGACCATTTCATCAAAACACGAAGATTCCAACTCCTTTTTGCTCTCTTCTGTCCATCGCTGGAACTCTGAAGTTTGCACACTTACTAGCATCCTTTGGATCGACAAATTACTTTGGACTGTATCACATACAAGTCCTAGGTTTCATTTCCATCAGATGGAAATCCTTTTGTCATCCATGTTTCATATCTCAAGATTGAAATATTTATTAATTGCTAGTTCAACCCGAACCGACTTTAAGCATCGCTACGGTGAGACAATCTCATCGTAGTCAACTCCTTGAACTTGTTTATTGCAACAAGTCGAGCTTTATGGATAAAACATTTTATCCGTATCAGTTTTAAGTTCCATAAATATTCGTCAGACTCTAAGTCTTCCGAAAGGTGTATCAAGGTTTTAATCTTGAATCACTTATATGGAAACTAACTCGGGTTGTATTGGCATTCAGCCAATTCCGGAGTCAGGGCCCATCAACGCTTCCTTGTGTATCGTAGGTATATTGTTGTCTAACAACAATATCTCGTCTGCGCACCTGAGAGGTTTGCACGAGCCTTGCCTACGTGGTTCAGCTGCAAGTTCGACCAAAGTCCATACATTTTATCGTAGAGACTTCCGTATCAGTCGCAGTAGGAAACTCTGGAATTACTTCCAAGGTTCCTTTCCTTTGACCTGATGACGAAGATACTGTTATCTCGTCGAGTTTGCACTATTCTCCCACTCACCTTTTTGAAAGAACCATTCTCTTTAAAAGCATACCGTTTCATGGCAAAACTATTTGCCTCGGTATAGTGAGGGAGGAATACCCAATTCCTTGGGATAACCTATAAAGTAGCACTTGTCTGATTTGGAATAGGTTTGTAACCTTTTACACAAGCCCCATATTCCAAATGTTAAGAAAAGATATAACATGGTTGGGCGTACCATACCATGGCTTTATTTCAACAGACCCGATGGAGCTCTTTTTAGTGTAAAAGCCGCAGTCTCTAAAGCATCACTTAAAAAGGGATAATGGCAATTTTATTTATGTCATCTTTGATCTTACCATGTCATAAATGGTTCGATTACATCTTCACAGACTTTCCACTTTGCAGTGGTT
>LR738715.1:25895356-25927082 GCA_902687465.1 Secale cereale | reverse complement strand
CAGTAGTGTCCCATTGACAAAAGCCATCTTGGAACCATACTAAGTTCATGAATGAACTATATGATTCAACATCTTCTTTGTCGCTTCAAAAGCGGCAACATACTTCGCCTTTGTTATAGAATTCGCCACAGTAACTTGTTTGGAACATTTTCCAACTAACTGTGCCACCACAATGTGTGTTACACAAAACCCTTAATTTAAATCGAAAATCGCACGGGGAAAAGATGAAGACTGTATCGATGTAACATTTTACAACGAACTCTTCATGATCTCCGCTTGCGAGAAACCATGTCATCAGTACTTACTCTAGTACTCAAAAACATCTTTCACTGTTGTCCCATGATCAGTACTTTGATCACTTAGGTATCCATACTCTCAACACCTTTGGAGTATCGGACATATCTGGTTGTTTTACATACCATGGAATACATGATTAATCCAAACACGAAGGTGTGTGGAATCTCCATCATGTATTTTGCTCATCGGTGTTTTTGGGACACCGAGTCTTGCAAAAACTCTTTCCATGTGACTTCGGCAAGAATCACTCCTTGGCGTTTTATATGCTAAACGGTTTTAGCATCTTGTCAATATGTATTCATTGCTTAGCCCCATTAGGTAAATCTATCTCCATAGATCATCATGCCTAATATCAAGGCTATTTAGCCTAAGCACTTCATCGAAAAACTATTTTCAAATGAAGTCCTTAATTCGTGTCAAGAAATTTATTTCCAATTACCAATGTGTCAAGCACACAAGGTTTTTAGAAATATTAATATGCTCCCACTTACTTTCTTGAATTACAAGCATCTTCGTTACCCATTTATGAAGTCAAAACCCCTTTTGACCATTTCATCAAAACACGAAGATTCCAACTCCTTTTTGCTCTCTTCTGTCCCATCGCTGGAACTCTGAAGTTTGCACACTTACTAGCATCCTTTGGATCGACAAATTACTTTGGACTGTATCACATACAAGTCCTAGGTTTCATTTCCATCAGATGGAAATCCTTTTGTCATCCATGTTTCATATCTCAAGATTGAAATATTTATTAATTGCTAGTTCAACCCGAACCGACTTTAAGCATCGCTACGGTGAGACAATCTCATCGTAGTCAACTCCTTGAACTTGTTTATTGCAACAAGTCGAGCTTTATGGATAAAACATTTTATCCGTATCAGTTTTAAGTTCCATAAATATTCGTCAGACTCTAAGTCTTCCGAAAGGTGTATCAAGGTTTTAATCTTGAATCACTTATATGGAAACTAACTCGGGTTGTATTGGCATTCAGCCAATTCCGGAGTCAGGGCCCATCAACGCTTCCTTGTGTATCGTAGGTATATTGTTGTCTAACAACAATATCTCGTCTGCGCACCTGAGAGGTTTGCACGAGCCTGCCTACGTGGTTCAGCTGCAAGTTCGACCAAAGTCCATACATTTTATTGTAGAGACTTCCGTATCAGTCGCAGTAGGAAACTCTGGAATTACTTCCAAGGTTTCTTTCCTTTGACCTGATGACGAAGATACTGTTATCTCGTCGAGTTGCACTGTTCTCCCACTTACCTTTTTGAAAGAACCATTCTCTTTAAAAGCATACCGTTTCATGGCAAAACTATTTGCCTCGGTATAGTGAGGGAGGAATACCCAATTCCTTGGGATAACCTACAAAGTAGCACTTGTCTGATTTGGAATAGGTTTGTAACCTTTTACACAAGCCCCATATTCCAAATGTTAAGAAAAGATATAACATGGTTGGGCGTACCATACCATGGCTTCATTTCAACAGACCCGATGGAGCTCTTTTTAGTGTAAAAGCCGCAGTCTCTAAAGCATCACTTAAAAGGGGATAATGGCAATTTTATTTATGTCATCTTTGATCTTACCATGTCATAAATGGTTCGATTACATCTTCACAGACTTTCCACTTTGCAGTGGTTTTCCGGGAAGTGCAAGTTATGAAACCCCTTTCACAACTCATCAGACATTCGCTAAACTTGTAACTCAAATATTCCTTTCTGCAATCGAATTGTAGAAACATAATTTTCTTGTTACAATAACTTCTACTTCATTTTTGAAAACCTTTCGAATGATTTCAAAAGATCCAGACATACGTCTCATCAAGTAAATATCCATATATCTACTTGAGTCATTTTTGAAGATAGATAAATCCACTACTAACAACATTTATCGGACTACACACATCAAATGTATGATCACCAATAAGTTTGTTACTCGTTCCTTATGGCCTGTGAACGGTATTTCAGTCACTTCACTTTTCGGAGGAAAGTTGCAAGTGTCAGATGATTCAAAATCAAACGACTTCAAAATCCATCATAATGGAATTTTCCATGCGGGTTTCTCCAATGTGACCAAATGTAGTGCCACACTTGTGTGGTATTCTTTTGGTCTTGCGACATTTAGCGTCAGTGTTATGGATGTATCATATTACCATCAATATTCATAACATACATCCCATCTTGGATGGAAGCATGGCCCTTCATGTTATTCATAATACTAAACAACAATTGTTGTTCTTATGAACAACTCCTTTGCAACAAACATTGTGCAATGGGCTAGAGTGTATGAAACTCTAAAATGAATTGTGAAAGTAAAAACAGAGGTAATATATTATTATCAACATTCATAACATACATCTCATTCATAATGAAAGTATGGCCCTTATGTTGTTCATAACACCGAACATCAGAAGTTCTCTTATGAACAACCTTCTTGCAAGATACCTTATGCAATGGGCTAGAGTGTGTAAAACTCTAAATGAATTATGAAAATTAATACAGACGGTAATACACCGATGGAAGGTATAGTAACATTTACTATGTTCCCTGTGTATACCTAAACCTCATTCCTGGCTAGTCTCTTAGGCCATAGTAGTTCTTACATCGAGTTGCATCAGAATGCAATCGAGCGGGTATCTTTGTGATTAACTCACAATACCCAAGAATTAGTGATTAACAGTTTAATCATAATTCCCAAGAACTATATCTTTGACCAGCCATCTATACATCAAAAACTTGTATGACATTCATACATGAGCTGGATATTCCAGTCTTCTTTCTATTTGCCATTATACTTCTAACAGTTTAACTTTTAGTATTTCTCCTACTTCCAGAAAAAACATCCAACTTCATCATATGAAAGGCTTTCTTCTGGATCCCTCTCTTATCAGTCAAATGCCTAGTAAACACTTTTACTAACAGTTTGCAAAACAAACATTGCTTTGGATATCACATATCTGTTAGCCTTTGTTTGTGTCTGAAAATGATTTTCAGATTCCATGAATATCATATAACTATCCAAACTTTCGAAGTTCGGGTCTCATGGAAGCAAACATATTGCACTTGACTGAAAACAGAATTCTAGCTTTTGGATCAAAGGACGAGAGTCACATGATCCATAGCATTAGCGGGAGAATACCGAAAGTATGCGATAGGACAAAGTCCTTCTCGGCACTCTTGAGGACAATCCTCACATTACGTTACCAACCGTAAAGTTTTAACCAGATATTTAACAGCTATTCAATTTTAATAGGGAAGGTGGAAATGCGAGCCATTATTCTACAACTATTATGCAAAAAACACTTAGACAGTGTTCAAAATTTAATTGCACTAAGAATTAAACAAGTTAATTCAACAATGTGCTCCCACTCAAATCAATATCTCTCATAATTGATTGTGAGCGATTCAAGATCCATGTTTTGATTATTCGTCATTGATGTTAGTCACCACTGATGACGAAAATCTCAACCGGTAGGCCAACCTGCCAATCACATCTCTATATGACTCTTGTTCATCTTTCGATGCGCGTGTTCCGAGCTCAGGACGATCCTGCCATGAACGTCAAGACAACCAAGTGATCTTGCTGCGAGGTCTGACCTCACCCGCCTCACACTTCTCAATTCGTTCGTACCCATGTTAGTCATGGCGCACCCCGAAAAGATAGGTGCCGTGACGGTGCTACACTTGGGAGAACACTAACTACTTGATATTTTTGTGAGAGATCACCCTAATAAAAACGACTACCGCGCAATCAAGAAGGGTGCATCATAAGGGATAAACATCTCAGGCAATTCATAATAGCATGATATGGTATAGCCCTTTCTGACGGAGAAGTCTTGTATTTCTTCGTCTTCGGCACTCGCGTCGGTGTTCACCTTCGCGAAGATTGCCACCACCTTGTCGATGCACCAGATAATATTGCTATCTCTATAGCTAATAAAATAAGTGCATTACATAAGGCTGACACGCAGGTCATTAAAGTGCAATCATATGGCTCCAGCCATCATGCCGAAACATGACTCGCAGGTCATGTTTAATCAATTTACATCATATAGCCATCTCATACATAATCAAATTATTATGAGCACTGCTATACCACATCATATGCACATGCAAACCCTCCTGCAAAACCAAGTTAGACGTCTCTAATCGGTTCATGCAAAAGTTTATCTTACGTGGCTTCTAAGGTTTCGAAACAAACCGAAGCTACCAACGTCCATCATCAAGTATGATTATCCAAGTCGCTAGATTAACTTTCCAGGGTGTATGAAACACGAGATAATAAAATCTCGAGCCCCATACTAAACTTCGTCATACGCATGACCCCCGTGCAGATCATATCTGCATTGCCCTTTCGTCTGCGAAACATCCATCTTTCTTTGACTAAAGTGGAACCCAAAGAACTGTTAGCACTTCGTTGATCTGTCAATCAGCATACTCAGGAGCAGCATGAAAGGATCGCGGATTGCCAGAACTTTGTCAGATTCCACAATGCTGTCAAGATCAGGACTACGCAAATTTAAGGGAAGCAACAAGAACATCGGGTAACAGATTTCATCTGCTACCCGCACAAATAATTTTCAGTAATAGATCTTATCTACTACCTAATTATATTGTGCAACACCCATACATCTCCATGTATTCTAGATCGCAACCTGCATCTACGCATAGCACGGCTCTTGATGCCACTGTAGGGTAACGCAGCAGAAAACAAAAATTTTCCGACCTACGCACCAGCCCAGGACCACTATGAAGACTGCATACAAGGTTTTGATCATATTCGTTACCGACTCGTAGCGCAGCGGAAGTAGAGTCGATGACGATCGTCGGTGCAGATCCCCGCAGCTAGGATTTACAACCTCCCAACCGCGAGGATGTATACCCTCATCTTCTCCTCGGACAGCCCTCCGGGAGACGGTCGAACAGTCCCCCGGACGGTGTCGCGGACAGCCCTCCGGGAGGACCTTCGAAACTCGAACGGTCACCCGGACAGCCCTTCGGGAGGACTCACAGAACTCGGACCGTCACTTGGACAGCCCTTCGGGAGGCACTCACGAACAGCCCCTCAGGGCACTAAGATCGAAACTACGACCTCTCTACAGAGTTGCACACATACGGTGTCATCTATCCGGCAGGGCTTCGCCGTCCAGAACTAGTTCCTGCCGGAACCCAGACAGCCTTTCGGCTCTACGAAACTATTTCGTGGGAGGGAGAGAGAAGCCAGATAATTGCATGGCACTTGTATGAGAGCAAGGGATTGAAGGAGATGGCAGCCCCAACTCCTCCTTTTATAGGCCAAGGCAAGGGGTGGGGTGGGACGTGGAAATACCAAAATACCCAAGCTTCATGTCACACATGAAAGGGCATAATGGTAACACAAGGGGGGCACCAAGGGGACACTCCCATGGCAGCCCAACACCTTGTCCCCCCCATGGGGGGGGCCCCCCCAACAAGCCACCAACATGTCTCCATGAAACATGCATGCTCCCTAGACAAAAAGCCACCAAACATGCAACCCCCGATTCGTGGGATCTTGTCCCCTCGCACTGGGACAAGATGTTTTCCGCGAAACTTTTTTCTGAAAAATTCCAGAAGGTCCCAGAACATTTCCGGTACCCTCTAAAATTATTCTGGGCATGATCCGAAACATTTTCGGTGCTGTGGTTTTTATCAGCGGAAAGCATCAACAGCGGTTACGGCAGTTTCGGAACATTTCCGGTTTTTCTCTCTGAAAATTCCCAGAAGTTCCCAGACCAATTCTGGCACCCTCTGATAATTTCCATGCGGTGCCGAAAACCTTTTTGACCTAATAATATATTCCGAAACATCTTTTCGGTTTTACCGAAACTCTTTCGGTGTTCTCTCTCCGGAACTCTTCCGTTGTCTCCGAAACTTTTTCGGTGATTTCTCTCAGACTCCCTGTCTAGTATTCAGCAGATAGATGACCCTTAAGCGTGTGACCCTATAGGTTCGGTGAAGTATAGACATGACCGGAACACCTTCCGATCAATGATCAGCATCGGAGCCGTGGACACCCATATTGACCCCTATACCCACATGAATAAATATTCGAGTGAACCTCCAGTTGCTGTGTGCTATTCCTTTTGCTTCGTGATATGTCACAAACACCCGAGGTGAGATTTATTGCATCCCCGTGGGCCAACACTTTGTCCACTATGCAAGTTACCTCGTTACCGGTTTTGTTCTCTTTTCTCGTTTTCGTGTTCCGGCATCCCAGTGATCAAATCACCCTGTGTCTGGCCAGACGATGATGGATACCGTAACACCGAGAGGGCCCGAGTATATCTCTCCATCGACGGAGGAGCAAATCCCAATCTTGAGCTATCAAGTTACTTAACACACTTTTCCATGAACCCGTAAGCCGCCGTAATAGCCACCCATTTACGGATGACGTTTAACAAACCCCAAAGTTCATGAAGCAAGCATGAAGAAACTCGATACTCTCATGGTCTAAGGAATTATGCAAACATTAACTTCCTGTGTTATTAACCATTAACTTGTGACGAAAGTATCTCATAGTATAACATCAATTGGGTCAATTCAACACAAATGTTTCTCTAACATTGTGCCCTCAAAGTTGCTGGCATAGACATGCCCATGATCAGGAAAACAGAACCATCATGCAACACTTGAGCTAGTCTTAGAGGCCAGACTAGGAATACATTTTATCGTTTATTATTCCACACGTGCATATGAGTCTTCCTCCGAGCCTCGTTTTATTTGCAGACTCGAGAACCATAGCAGTTATAGCATGGAACATAAACCTAATTATGAACAGTGAGATAAATAATAGTATTTATTATTGCCTCTAGGGCATATCTCCTACAGACTCCCACTTGCACTAGAGTCAATATCTAGTCAATGCTAATGCACTTTACACCTATGGCACATTGGTGTAAATATACTTCGCTTGTGGTATAGCCTGATGTCTAACGGATCTGACGACTTCAGCTCCGTGTGTATCTTTGCACATCCTCGCGTTTTCACGCTTTCACAAAATTCATATTTTGTGTGGACTTGGTTTTGTATGTATGCGAATCACAGGTCAAAACCTGGATTCCTCAGGCTGAGTTATGGAGCAACTACCTGCAGTAGTGCCCCATTGACAAAAGCCATCTTGGAACCATACTAAGTTCATGAATGAACTATATGATTCAGCATCTTCTTTGTCGCTTCAAAAGCGGCAACATACTTCGCCTCTGTTATAGAATTCGCCACAGTAACTTGTTTGGAACATTTTCCAACTAACTATGCCACCACAATGTGTGTTACACAAAACCCTTAATTTCAAATCAAAAATCGCACGGGGAAAAGATGAAGACTGTATCGATGTAACATTTTACAACGAACTCTTCATGATCTCCGCTTGCGAGAAACCATGTCATCAGTACTTACTCTAGTACTCAAAGACATCTTTCACTGTTGTCCCATGATCAGTACTTTGATCACTTTGGTATCCATACTCGCAACATCTTTGGAGTATCGGACATATCTGGTTGTTTTACATACCATGGAATACATGATTAATCCAAACACAAAAGTGTGTGGAATCTCCATCATGTATTTTGCTCATCAGTGTTTTTGGCACACCGAGTCTTGCAAAAACTCTTTCCATGTGACTTCGGCAAGAATCACTCCTTGGCGTTTGTAATGCTAAAAGATTTTAGCATCTTGTCAATATGTATCCATTGCTTAGCCCCATTAGGTAAATCTATCTCCATAGATCATCATGCCTAATATCAAGGCTATTTAGCCTAAGCACTTCATCGAAAAACTATTTTCAAATGAAGTCCTAATTCGTGTCAAGAAATTTATTTCCAATTACCAATGTGTCGAGCACACAAGGTTTTCAGAAATATTATTGCGCTCCCACTTACTTTCTTGAATTACAAGCATCTTCGTTACCCATTGATGAAGTCAAAACTCCTTTTGACCATTTCATCAAAACACGAAGATTCCAACTCCTTTTTGCTCTCTTCTGTCCATCGCTGGAACTCTGAAGTTTGCATACCTACTAGCATCCTCTGGATCGACAACCTACTTTGGACTGTATCACATACAAGTCCTAGGTTTCATTTCCATCAGATGGAAATCCTTTTGTCATCCATGTTTCATATCTCAAGATTGAAATATGTATTAATTGCTAGTTCAACCCGAACCGACTTTAAGCATCGCTACGATGAAACAACCTCATCGTAGTCAACTCCTTGAACTTGTTATTGCAACAAGTCGAGCTTTATGGATAAACATTTTTATCCGTATCAGTTTTAAGTTCCATAAATATTCGTTAGACTCTAAGTCTTCCGAAGGGTGTATCAAGGTTTTAATCTTGAATCACTTATATGGAAACTATCTCGGATTGTATTGGCATTTAGCCAATTCCGGAGTCAGGGCCCATTAACGCTTCCTTGTGTATCATAGGTATACTGTTGTCCAACAACAATATCTCGTCTGCGCACCTGAGAGGTTTGCACGAGCCTTGCCTACGTGGTTCAGCTGCAAGTTCGACCGAAGTTCATACATTTCATTGTAGAGACTTCCGTATCAGTCGCAGTAGGAAACTCCGGAATTACTTCCAAGGTTTCTTTCCTTTGACCCGATGACGAAGATACTGTTATCTTGTCGAGTTGCACTGTTCTCCCACTCACCTTTTTGAAAGAACCAATCTCTTTAAAAGCATACCGTTTCATGGCAAAACTATTTGCCTCGGTATAGTGAGGGAGGAATACCCAATTGCTTGGGATAACCTACAAAGTAGCACTTGTCTGATTTGGAATAGGTTTGTAACCTGTTACACAAGCCCCATATTCCAAATGTTAAGAAAAGATATAACATGGTTGGGCGTACCATACCATGGTGTCAATTCAACAGACCCGATGGAGCTCTTTTCAGTGTAAAAGCCGCAGTCTCTAAAGCATCACTCTTTAAAAGGGATAATGGCAAATTTATTTATGTCATCTTTGATCTTACCATGTCATAAATGGTTTGATTACATCTTCACAGACTTTCCACTTGCAGTGGTGTTCCGGGAAGTGCAAGTTATGAAACCCCTTTCACAACTCATCAGACATTCGCTAAACTTGTAACTCAAATATTCCTTTCTGCAATCGAATTGTAGAAACATAATTTTCTTGTTACAATAACTTCTACTTCATTTTTGAAAACCTTTCGAATGATTTCAAAAGATCCAGACATACGTCTCATCAAGTAAATATCCATATATCTACTTGAGTCATTTTTGAAGATAGATAAATCCACTACTAACAACATTTATCGGACTACACACATCAAATGTATGATCACCAATAAGTTTGTTACTCGTTCCTTATGGCCTGTGAACGGTATTTCAGTCACTTCACTTTTCGGAGGAAAGTTGCAAGTGTCAGATGATTCAAAATCAAACGACTTCAAAATCCATCATAATGGAATTTTCCATGCGGGTTTCTCCAATGTGACCAAATGTAGTGCCACACTTGTGTGGTATTCTTTTGGTCTTGCGACATTTAGCGTCAGTGTTATGGATGTATCATATTACCATCAATATTCATAACATACATCCCATCTTGGATGGAAGCATGGCCCTTCATGTTATTCATAATACTAAACAACAATTGTTGTTCTTATGAACAACTCCTTTGCAACAAACATTGTGCAATGGGCTAGAGTGTATGAAACTCTAAAATGAATTGTGAAAGTAAACACAGAGGTAATATATTATTATCAACATTCATAACATACATCTCATTCATAATGAAAGTATGGCCCTTATGTTGTTCATAACACCGAACATTAGAAGTTCTCTTATGAACAACCTTCTTGCAAGATACCTTATGCAACGGGCTAGAGTGTGTAAAACTCTAAATGAATTATGAAAATTAATACAGACGGTAATACACCGATGGAAGGTATAGTAACATTTACTATGTTCCCTGTGTATACCTAAACCTCATTCCTGGCTAGTCTCTTAGGCCATAGTAGTTCTTACATCGAGTTGCATCAGAATGCAATCGAGCGGGTATCTTTGTGATTAACTCACAATACCCAAGAATTAGTGATTAACAGTTTAATCATAATTCCCAAGAACTATATCTTTGACCAGCCATCTATACATCAAAAACTTGTATGACATTCATACATGAGCTGGATATTCCAATCTTCTTTCTATTTGCCTTTATACTTCTAACAGTTTAACTTTTAGTATTTCTCCTACTTCCAGAAAAAACATCCAACTTCATCATATGAAAGGCTTTCTTCTGGATCCCTCTCTTATCAGTCAAATGCCTAGTAAACACTTTTACTAACAGTTTGCAAAACAAACATTGCTTTGGATATCACATATCTGTTAGCCTTTGTTTGTGTCTGAAAATGATTTTCAGATTCCATGAATATCATATAACTATCCAAACTTTCGAAGTTCGGGTCTCATGGAAGCAAACATATTGCACTTGACTGAAAACAGAATTCTAGCTTTTGGATCGCAGGACGAGAGTCACATGATCCATAGCATTAGCGGGAGAATACCGTAAGTATGCGATAGGACAAAGTCCTTCTCGGCACTCTTGAGGACAATCCTCACATTACGTTACCAACCGTAAAGTTTTAACCAGATATTTAACAGCTATTCAATTTTAATAGGGAAGGTGGAAATGCGAGCCATTATTCTACAACTATTATGCAAAAAACACTTAGACAGTGTTCAAAATTAATTGCACTGAGAATTAAACAAGTTAATTCAACAGTGCGCTCCCACTCAAATCAATATCTCTCATAATTGATTGTGAGCGATTCAAGATCCATGTTTTGATTATTCGTCATTGATGTTAGTCACCACTGATGACGAAAATCTCAACCGGTAGGCCAACCTGCCAATCACATCTCTATATGACTCTTGTTCATCTTTCGATGCGCGTGTTCCGAGCTCAGGACGATCCTGCCATGAACGTCAAGACAACCAAGTGATCTTGCTGCGAGGTCTGACCTCACCCGCCTCACACTTCTCAATTCGTTCGTACCCATGTTAGTCATGGCGCACCCCGAAAAGATAGGTGCCGTGACGGTGCTACACTTGGGAGAACACTAACTACTTGATATTTTTGTGAGAGATCACCCTAATAAAAGCGACTACCGCGCAATCAAGAAGGGTGCATCAAAGGGATAAACATCTCAGGCAATTCATAATTAGCATGATATGGTATAGCCCTTTCTGACGGAGAAGTCTTTCATTTCTCCGTCTTCGGCACTCGCGTCGGTGTTCACCTTCGCGAAGATTGCCACCACCTTGTCGATGCACCAGATAATATTGCTATCTCTATAGCTAATAAAATAATGCATTACAACAAGGTTGACACGCAGGTCATTTAAAGTGCAATCATATGGCTCCAGCCATCATGCCGAATCATGACACACAGGTCATGTTAATCAATTTACATTATATAGCCATCTCATACATAATCAAATTATTATGAGCACTGCTATACCACATCATATGCACATGCAAACCCTCCTGCAAAACCAAGTTAGACGTCTCTAATCGGTTCATGCAAAAGTTTATCTTACGTGGCTTCTAAGGTTTCGAAACAAACCGAAGCTACCAACGTCCATCATCAAGTATGATTATCCAAGTCGCTAGATTAACTTTCCAGGGTGTATGAAACACGAGATAATAAAATCTCGAGCCCCATACTAAACTTCGTCATACGCATGACCCCCGTGCAGATCATATCTGCATTGCCCTTTCGTCTGCGAAACATCCATCTTTCTTTGACTAAAGTGGAACCCAAAGAACTGTTAGCACTTCGTTGATCTGTCAATCAGCATACTCAGGAGCAGCATGAAAGGATCGCGGATTGCCAGAACTTTGTCAGATTCCACAATGCTGTCAAGATCAGGACTACGCAAATTTAAGGGAAGCAACAAGAACACCGGGTAACAGATTTCATCTGCTACCCGCACAAATAATTTTTAGCAATAGATCTTATCTACTACCTAATTATATTGTGCAACACCCATACATCTCCATGTATTCTAGATCGCAACCTGCATCTACGCATAGCACGGCTCTTGATGCCACTGTAGGGTAACGCAGCAGAAAATAAAAATTTCCGACCTACGCACCAGCCCAGGACCACTATGAAGACTGCATACAAGGTTTTGATCATATTCGTTACCGACTCGTAGCGCAGCGGAAGTAGAGTCGATGACGATCGTCGGTGCAGACCCCCGCAGCTAGGATTTACAACCTCCCAACCGCGAGGATGTATACCCTCATCTGCTCCTCGGACAGCCCTCCGGGAGACGGTCGAACAGTCCCCCGGACGGTGTCGCGGACAGCCCTACGGGAGGACCTTCGAAACTCGAACGGTCACTCGGACAGCCCTCCGGGAGGACTCACAGAACTCGGACCGTCACTTGGACAGCCCTTCGGGAGGCACTCATGAACAGCCCCTCAGGGCACTAAGATCGAAACTACGACATCTCTACAGAGTTGCACACATACGGTGTCATCTATCCGGCAGGGCTTCGCCGTCCAGAACTAGTTCCCACCGGAACCCAGACAGCCTTTCGGCTCTACGAAACTATTTCGTGGGAGGGAGAGAGAAGCCAGATCATTGCAATGGCATGTATGTGAGCAAGGGATGAAGAGATGGCAGCCCCCATCTCCTCCTTTTATAGGAAACCCAAGGGGTAGGGTGGTTTTACTAGAAAACCCAAAAAGCACATGGATGAAGTCCTTCCACAAGGACCCATGTGTGAAACCAAGACACAAGAGGGGGCTCCAAGGAGGAGTCCCCCATGTGGCTGGCCACACCAAGGAGGGGCCCCCCCAAGGGAGCCTCATCCATCCATGTCACACCCCCAAGATCTTTTAAGCAAAAGCCTAAAAGAATGGCTTTCCAAAAAGCAACCATAAAGCTGATTTTCACTATTCACGACGACATATTTCAGCGTCTGATCGAACTGAAAAAATTCATGTGGGCTTAGAACATTTCCAGTACCCACCATAATTATTTTCAACGCGTTCTGGAACAATTCCAGTTTAGTGATTTTCATCTGCGAAAAGCATCTGAAGCGGTTCCGGCAGCTCCAGAACATTTCCGGTTTTCATCTCCGAAAATTCCAGAAAGTTTCCAGAACGATTCTGGCATCCTCCAAGAATTATCGGGCATGTGCCAAAACCAATTTGACTTTATGGTATCCTCTGAAACAACTTTTCAGTTTCACCGGAACTCATCCGGTGACCTCTCTCGTCAGAACTTTCCTGACGTTTCCGAAAAACTTTTTCCGGAAACTTTCTCTCAGACTCCCTGTCTAGTATTCAGCAGATAGATGACCCTTAAGCGTGTGACCCTATAGGTTCGGTGAAGTATAGACATGACACGGAACCTCTTCCGATCAATGATCAACATCGGAGCCGTGGACACCCATATTGACCCCCTATACCCACACGAATGAATATTCGAGTGAACCTCCAGTTGCCGTGAGCTATTCCTTTTGCTTCATGATATGTCACAAACACCCGAGGTGAGATTTATTGCATCCCCGTGGGCAAACACTTTGTCCACTATGCAAGTTACCTCGTTACCGGTTTTGTTCTCTTTTCTCGTTTTCGTGTTCCGGCATCCCAGTGATCAAATCATCCTGTGTCTGGCCAGACGATGATGGATACCGTTACACCGAGAGGGCCCGAGTATATCTCTCCATCGTCGGAGGAGCAAATCCCAATCTTGAGCTATCTCGTTACTTGCCATACTTTTCCATGAACCCGTAAGCCGCCGTAATAGCCACCCATTTACGGATGACGTTTAACAAACCCCAAAGTTCATGAAGCAAGCATGAAGAAACTCGATACTCTCATGGTCTAAGGAATTATGCAAACATTAACTTCCTGTGTTATTAACCATAAACTTGTGACGAATGTATCTCATAGCATAACATCAATTCGGGTCGATTCAACACAAATGTTCCTATAACATTGTGCCCTCAAAGTTGCTGGCATAGACATGCCCATGATCAGGAAAACAGAACCATCATGCAACACTTGAGCTAGTCTTAGAGGCCAGACTAGGAATATATTTTATCGTTTATTATTCCACACGTGCATATGAGTCTTCCTCCGAGCCTCGTTTTCTTTGCAGACTCGAGAACCATAGCAGTTATAGCATGGAACATAAACCTAATTATGAACAGTGAGATAAATAATAGAATTTATTATTGCCTCTAGGGCATATCTCCTACAGTGGCACCCCTATGCCGACGGCTGCCGTCGGCATAGCCCTGGTCCACGAGCAGCAGCTGATCACCACGTGGCACCCCTATGCCGATGGCCTGGCCGTCGGCATAGCCCTGTGCCACGTGGCGACCAGTCGTTGGGCAAACCTAACGGCCCTGGCCGCCGTTAGGCGTGGACTTTGCCGACGGCCCTTGCCGTCGGCATTGATGTACGGACCCCGTCGGCGTAGCATATATGCCGACGGCTTTTCTATGCCGACGGCCAGCCTGGCTATGCCGACGTATATGTTGCCGACGGCCCTATGCCGACGGGTGCCGTCGGCATAGGGCTGTCCCGACGGGACTCAGGGCTATGCCGACGGCCAGGGGGCGATGCTGGTAGTGTAGGTACTCCCTACATTTTGAAAATTATTTTTCAGAAATAATACATGGTTCCGATATTTTTCGAAAATAATACGGCCTCGTCTTCCTGGAGGACGACTAGACCTAATCGTTCTCCAGGAAGATGATTAAGCTCCAGTCGTCCTCCAGGAAGATGATTAGTTCCAGTCGTCCTTCAGGAAGACGATTAGTTCCAGTCGTCCTCTAGGAAGATGATTAGTTCCTGGCCTGCGTTTCCCGCCATCTTTCCAACCCAACCTGTGTTTCCCGCCATCTTCTTTCCCGCGAACCCTGCAGTCCCGCCATCTTCTTTCCCGCCAACTTATTTGCCGTCACCCCTTATGTTTCCGCCATCTTCTTTCCCGCCGTATTTCTCTTCTCGACTTATAAAACCCCCCTCCCATACAGAAAGGGTTGGTAAGCAGTGCATTGTAGTCTCGTCAAGATGTCCCATCCTCATTATCCTTTCGATCGTAGTTTGCACCCGAGTATGTCGAAATGTCTTCTGAGGTTAGCCATCAATTTCGAGGAGGAAGCTCAGACGTTACGGGGAGGAAGCTTAGACCATTCCCGATCATACTGTGTTTCCCGTGTGGAAGGTGGTGTTGGAGTCGATTACATGTCCACCCACTCGTTGTGCTGCGACAACTAATCATCTTCCTGGGGGACGACTGGAGCTAATCATCTTCCTGGAGGACGACTGGAACTAATCATCTTCCTGGAGGACAACTGGAGCTAATCATCTTCCTGGAGGACGATTAGGTCCAGTCGTCCTCCAGGAAGACGAGGCCGTATTATTTTCAAAAAATATCAAAACCGTGTATTATTTTTGAAAATTAATAAAAAATGTATTATTTAAAAAAAATTGGCTCCTCCCTCCATTCCCTTATACAAGGCCACAAACTCAAATTACAGGTACCAAGGTAAAATTTATTGACTGCTTTGAGAGTCCACTTTCCTTTTCGTTAATTGGGATCATTAATATGCACATATGCATGCAATGAAGGAATTAGGATGCCCTAAATGGGAGTATCATAGGTAGTATTATGCATGCCAACTAAGCCATTTTGATGAAGTGGCATAGAATTAAATGAAGAAAGAGAGGCTTGAGTATCATATCATGATACCGTATCATATAAAATGATGTGCTACTTTGTGTCATGCATGGCAATAAATATAGTCCTCTATGATACCTACATATGATACTATGCATTACAGACGTAGTATCATATACTAGTATCATGCATATGATACTAGTATATGATACTCCCCATTACAACCAGCCTTAGAAGGAAGTAGCATAGTGTCATTATGACTACATGCATGCAAGTATTAAAACAGTTGGTAGTACGAGAAAACATCATTAATTTTTACCTCGATTACAGTTTGTGGCTTTGTATAGATGAAAATTTTATTTTTCATAGTGGCCTTATATAAGGGAATGGAGGGAGCACATGACAAACATAAATTTCGAGCAACAAAGAGCAACATAAGCTTAGTGTGCAAGTCAAACAATTTGCATATCTGCCACAAAGGGGGTTGCTCAGATGAAAGAAGAGAGCCATGCATAACTTGATGGCTTTCGATAGTAAAGAACCCAGAAGCCGTCTAGACATGAATTGTTTTTTTTTCATCCATGATATGCGAATAATGGAACTTGCAATTCTTGTTCTTCTGAGGTAACTGAAGTGTGTTACTTGCATCTTCACATGGGAAATGCTTGAAGGCATAATCCTTGGTATTCCCTAATTGAAAAAGTGAACAATATAATTATGATACTGTTAAGCTAGTTATATGATATATCTGATAGCTGAAACACTAGTTATACCGGGATTTTGTTGAGTTCAACGATTTCGCCGAGTTCTATTCATTGGGAGCTCGGCAGGGTAATGTGTTTTCCGAGTTTGTAGAAAATTATACTCGGATGTGACGCGCAACTCGGCAAACTTCACCGGTTGCCTAGTGCCAGGAAAAGGAACTCCGCAACAGAAAGAAGAGAAATGATATGGTTCAGCCGACGGATTATCATGCTCACACCCTCCAGCTTGGTTGCATGCCGTGCATGGTGGAACTGGCGCCCCATGACCTTTCCTTTATGCAACAAGGTGTTTGTTTAAAAAAAATTGTAACAAATCCTTTGTTACAAAAATAATTAAATTGCAGCAAGGACTATGGCAAAAAAACATAACAAGACCTCTATTTCAAAAAAAGAAAAAGAAAAAAGGTAACACGACCTTCATTGCAAAAGGCAAAAAATGTAACAAGATCTCTGTTGCAAAAAAAATCTAGCCTGACCTATGTTTTTAAACTTCTGCAACATGACCCGTATTGCAAAAAATTACTAACCTTTGTTGCAATGGTAGAGGGTGATGCTCGCCACTGAATCCGCCGGCCAACGTCTCGCGAGCCGACAGATCTTGAAAAAGATCAGCGGCCGACGCGTAGCAGCGCCAAAAAAGAAACTCAGAAGTGCCACATATTCGCCTTGTTATGCGGATATTAACTTGGCGGTGCTTGACAGCTGGACCCCACAAATGACTAGGTATTGGAGGCGTAACTGCGGTCTACATTTGCCAGATTTCTACTAACTGAAACTCGGCAATCTTTTTATTTATTTTTTATTAGGAAATGCCAGGGGTCACGTCTATGCCGACCACCGGTGGAGATAAACCTGATCGAGTCCAGAGGCCACATGTCAGCGAGACGAGTTGTGATTTTCTTGTGTGTTTTTTTTTGGAAAACGCAGAGAGGCAGTGATTATAGCCCCAAAACTCACAACGCATATATAGTGCATAAATTAATTTATCATTTTTAGTATAGCTAATTCGTGGGAAAGTACTTATGTGAAGCCGAACCAAAACGCGAACCACTTAAGTGACAGCCCAGGATGTAAAGTGGGTGCAAAGTAATTAGAAAGTGAATACAAGAAACTTGGGATGCTGTGAGAGCGGCAGAGGGAGCCATGTGCCCGTTTCCTGAAGCGTGAAAACGTCCCGGAAGAGAGTAAACCTTCAGATAATGTTAGAAGTGATAAGGAGGATTTGGTGGAACAGTTGTTGCATTGCTTGAGCCTCGTGAGCATATATATAGGAGTACAATGATCTACTTGGAGTACAAGACATGCCAGAACAAATCCTAGTCTATCTCTTCTTTCCTAATAAACATTATACTCAACATCCCCCGCAGTCACAACGGTAGCGACGCAGACGGTGAGACTGAAGAAGAATCCGAAGGCAAGCCGACGGAGACCCCCCACAGTTGTAACGGTCGTTGCATCGCGGAAGTCGTGACTGGAGTGGAAGCCAACAAGGTTGCTCAAGCAAGGCGGTAGCCCTTTGTGCCATTTGTCGAGGTAACCGAGAGCGTAGGTGGTGTAGCCGTTGTCGAGGTTGTCGTGCAAAGAATGCCGTGGTCGATGTTGAGTCGGGGTAGCCTGTGTCGAGGAAGTCGCCGAGGAGCCGCGGGCGCTAGGAGGCGCCGAGTTAGTATGGGCGCAGTGGTGTCGAAGTGGTGATACGCCGGGAGGAAGACGGTGTTGACGATTCATCGCGGATGGTTTGCCAAGCCCGGGGACACATCGTAGACGAAGGCATGCACCGGTGTTGCCAGCACCGGGCATGCGTAGACAGACGAAGACGAAGTTGACGAAGCGCCGACCAGGCTTGCCAGGCCTGGGGACACGTCGTGGATGAATGCACGCATCGGTGTTGCCAGCACCGGGCATAGACGAGCGAGCTGCACAAGTTGTACGCCATGTCGGAGAAGTTAGAGGGGCCAGCAGAGGAGAACTCGACGACGATTGCGGCGTCCATCAGCGCGGGGCCGATGTCACCAACGGTGGTCAGTGTAGACGAAGTGGTCGGGGTAGATGACGACGACGCTGGCGACGTGCTGGTGCTGGTCGAAGACGAAGGGGGTGGACGGGCGGCTGCGGAGGCTACGGGGGTAGCGGCGGCGTCGGCCGAAGAAGAGCGGCGTCTGGGTTAGGAGCGCGGCGGCTGTGCTCGAAGTAGGCGAAGAACCTGACAGCTTGACGAAGACCGGCGCGGACAGTGGCGTTCCCGCGCCAAGGGAGACGGCGCGGCGCATACCACGTGAAGTCGACGCGCGGTGACGGCGGAGTGGACCGCGGGCCGCGACACTACGACCCGAAGGGGCGACGCAACGGCGGCAGACGGGTCGGGGCGACGACGGGAAAACCTCGGGGCGGCGGTGGGGACCGTGGGCCACGACGCTGCGGCCCGAAGGGGCGACGCAACGGCGTTTCGCGAGTCGGTGGAACCGTGGGGACAGCCTCGGGGCGACGGCGGGGACCACGTATCGCGGCACTACGGCACGAAGGGGCGACGCAGCGGCGAAGCACGAGTCGATGCAGCCGCGAGGAGAACCACGGGGCGGCGGCGCTGCGACCCGACGGGGCGACGCAGCGGCAGCCCGATGCTCGATCGGCGGAGGGGCGCGCTGAACTCGGGACAATCTTCACGGGACCTGCGGAGGCGCGCGCAACCAACGGGCCAGGTTGGTCGCGCGGCGTAGATGAGGCGGATCGCGGTGGCGAGCGGGTGATCAAGCCGATCGCGCGCGAGGTCGGAGATGTCGCTCGATGGAGGCGTGGTGGCGGCGGAGTCCTGGATGAGGCCGGTGACGGCGAACGGCGTGGGACGTCAGCGCCGGCACCCGGGCTGCCAAAGCAGCGCCGGCGCCCGGGCAACAAGGCCCGAGCGACCAGCGGAGCAGCGACGCCCGAGTTGAGGCAGCCGACGAGCCTGATGCAATCGAGGACGAGGCCGGCGAGGTAGACCGCCGGGCCGCCGTGGAGACGCGGCGAAGGCGGGTGATGTGGATCGACGGGCGGGCCGGTGCGCGAGCGACGGCTATGATTGGCCGTCGCATGGCGCGAGGCCACTGGGTCGGTAATGCAGGTGTCCCTTTCGGAGCAGGGCGGTGACGGCCGGCGCAGGACGACGGGCGGAGCGACGCGTGGACGACGGCTGGCCCAAACGGGCCGCGTCGGCGCGCGTCACCGCCGGGTCGGAGGAGAGGCCGGCAGGTCGCGCCAGGGTCGGAGTAGAGGCGCACGGGGGTCGACGACGGTGGCGGGCGACGCAAACCGATCAAGATTAGATCAGAAAACCAAAAAAAGACGCCGATCAAAACGACCGGCGAGAGAGCGAAAAAACCCGGAGCAATGGCTCGGGAAAAAGACTCTCTAGGGCAGCCGACCAACACGGCCGGCGGACGAACCCTAGGTACGGGCGGCGCGGCCCCAGGCGGCGGTCATGAAGGCCGACCGCCCCGGGGGCGGCGCGAGGGTGCGGAAGCGGTAGCGGCTAGGGTTTAGGATCGACTTGCGATAGATACCATGTTAGAAGGGAAAGAGAGGTAGATTTGGTGGAATAGTTGTTGCATTGCTTGAGCCTCGTGGGCATATATATAAGAGTACAATGATCTACTTGGAGTACAAGAGAAGCCAAAACAAATCCTAATCTATCTCTTCTTTCCTAATAAACATTATACTCAACAGATAAGCCTTCTGACTGAGAGAGCGCGTGTGCGTGAATTAGGTGAGGATGCTGCCTAGGAAGTTACTTCTGCATCGCCAGTTAGCCATAGCGTACATGGAATATGGATGCTTGAATTTTTCTTCATTTCTGTCCGCGGCATAAAAATTGTGCTTCATCTGAAGCAACACTCACATATGAGCAAATTGTGTGGGTTCGGGACGCATGGCAATTCGACGCTCTCACGCTCACATGAGCTGCCTCACCTCTTTCTCTGTGGCCGCTCCGTCCAGGCCCATTTCTGAAAGCGTGAAAGCAACACCACACCACTACCTAGCTGCTACAACGGATACCGAATTACGGATCCATCCATCCAGAAATTAACCTAACTGCCGGATAAAATCCATCCAGCATGTTAATAGTACAACGCAAAGAGATGCGTGCGTACGTGCGCGCGCGTGTGTGTGTCTTTTGTCAAATTTCTGGCAATCCCAATTTCTGTTATTTATTAGCAAAGGTCATGCCGAAATTTTCCATAACCTAAGTTGGTTCTAACTCTCTTCCTTATATCAGGCATGTTAGGTCAAGTGATATAATGGATCGGAGTATATAAGTGTTCTTAGTGTTTGTCTTGGAACACATGATGCAAATGGTTCTAACTCTCTTCCTTATATCATGCATGTTAGGTCAAGTGATATAATGGATCGGAGTATATAAGGGTTCTTAGTGTTTGTCTTGGAACACATGATGCAAATGGGTATAAAAGGGTACTCAGTGTTTGTCTTGGAACACATGATGCAAATGGGTCACAAGGACTTATATTGTCCGTATCGTAGATGCAAAAGCTTGCTCTGTATATGGCCCGTTCTAGCAAAGTGGAGGCTCACTTGCTCATGTACGCTTTCATGAAGAATCACACACGGTGGACAAGTCATGGACATGAGGATGTTGAGGATGTTGGCGGCGTACATGAAGAAGCGGGAAATGAAGAGCTAGAAGATAATTGAGGGGTGGAGCACCAACCGGTGCCCGAACATGATGAAGAGGCCAAGCATGATGAATAGGCTGACACAACAGGCACCCGGGACACATTAGTCACAATGCCGCAGGACCCACATGTTCTAGGGTTGCTTATTAAGAAGACGAATAACGAAAGCGCAACTCATTGGTAGACTCGAAAATTGACCATATTGGAGGAAGCCTCAAGAACTCCATTGTATCCCTGTTGCAAAGAGGAGCACACAAAATTGAACGCCACGCTCAAACTTCTAGACATCAAGGTGAAATACAAAAGTTCAGACGCAAGCGACAATGACCTATTCGAGTTTCTACGTGATGTATTTCTCGAGGGGAACATGTTGCCTAGTAGTATCAATGAGGCCAAGAAGGTCGTGCGTCCCCTTGATTTGCCGCACGTAGGATACCATGCGTGCGTCAATGACTGCCCCACTTAAAGGAATGAGCACACGCACAACACAGAGCAACCAGAGTGCCACGAACCCAGATACAAGCGGGGAACGCAATCTCCTCGCAAGTTTGTTTGGTACTTTCCGCTCATTCCCCGTCTGCAGCGTCCATATGGAAATAAGAAGGGCACAAAGCTCTTGTCATGGCACTCATGGAGGGATGAGGCGAGTAGAGATGATGGCATGCTAGACACCCTACAGATTGGCCACAATGGAAAGCGCTCGCTTGTGGCTTATATTTTTCATTGAGTGATCAACAAAGCTCTCGCTTCCCAAAGAACATCTTTCTTTCGTGTCCTGAAAAGAAAGGGGCTCGCATGCTCAAAGGAACCCGCGGCCTCGCCGATAGGCCATGAAGGGAAACAAATGCCTCCTTTTTCATCATCGCTTTCTTTGGTGGAGCAGGGGTGGAGGAAAGAGAGCGAGCACATGAGCAGTCTTTTTAGAAGAACTGCATGTGTCCAAAACCAAATCATTCACCGCTCCGAGTATGTGTCATGCTAGCAAAAACTACTCTATTAAACCATTTCAAGAGGTATCACTATTGTTGTCATTTCGTGAAGGTGGGCCCAAAAGGCAAAACGTTCCTTAGCCAATGATTTTTCTATTACCCTTACGAATCCATAGTCTTATTTTTTGTTATGGTAGAATCCACAATCGGATTGTCGAAGAGTGTATAGAGTTGATTGTGTTAAAAAAATAAGTTTCCTTTTACAATTATATATAGTTTTTCCCGCCAATAAAAAGAAAGAAAGAACCATGTAAGAAAAACTTTATAGGATTCGTCCTCTAAAAAAAACTTTATTGTTTTGATTAAAAAAAACTTTTTTTTACGGGTTGATAATTTTTTTAATACTAATAGGATTCACATATAGTCTTTTTTTCTAGATTTTTTATCAGTGGTATCTGTTTTTTTTCGTTGAAGATTTCATATATAGTCTTCCTTTGTCTTGCACCCCTGGTGGGCTTTGGTGTCCAGCCCAGTTCTGGGCTGTCCACGAGTCCATTCACTGCGCATCCCGCAGACACGCACCAGTAGAAAGGGCGAGATGCCCAGCCGCCGCCACCGTCCCCGCCATCGCCGCCGCCGCTCGCCGGAGGCTGGTCCACTGGACGACGACGACCTGCTGTGCGAGATCCTCCTCCGCCTCCCCCCGCAGCCGTCTACCCTTCCGCGCGCCTCCCGCGTCTGCAAGCGCTGGCGCCGTCTCGTCTCCGACCGCGGCTTCTCCCGCTGCTTCCGCCGCCACCACCGCCGCAACCCTCCCCTCCTCGGCTTCTTCGACAGGCACAGACTCTCCTTCGTACCTACCCTCGACGCCCCGAATCGTGTCCCGCCCGGCCGCTTCTCCCTGCAGCGCGGCGACGGCGACGGCGACCGCTTCCTCTCCCTTGGATGCCGCCATGGCCTCGTACTCATCTTCGCCATGTCGCCCAACAAAATCCTGGTTTGGGACCCCTTCACCGGCGACCGGCACCGCCTCGACATTCCCCCGGGGCTTGCGATACATGCGGAGAAGACACTCATCAACGGGGCGGTGCTTCGCGCCGGGGACCTCCAACACTTCCAGGTGGTGTTGACAGTGTGGGCAAACGACACGGGCGAGTGCTCGCCTGTGTTTACTCGTCAGAGACCGGCGTATGGGGCGATCTCATCACAACACAGCTTCCACCCCTTGTAGGCGCCACTTTTCCTCCAACTTTGGTTAATACGGGCATGCCCGCGGTGCTGGCTGGGGGTGCCCTTTACTGGATGCTTGTTGGGAATTTTGTTGGAGTTCTTGAGTATGATTTGGAGAATGAAAGGCTAGCTGTGATACGGGTGCCAGTGCATATGCTTAAAGAGGGGAATTACGCGTTCACGATTATGCGGGCAGAGGGTGGTGGCCTTGGTTTACTCTTCCTGTCAGACGGCCATATCATTCAGTTATGGAAGAGGAAGATTGATCGTGATGTTGTTGCTTCATGGGGCCTTGGAAGAACTATTGACCTGAACAAGCTGCTTTCTCTGGATTCACGGGGCCTCTCAATACTAGGGCTCGCTGAGGAAAATAATGTGGTGTTCTTGTGGACAAGGGGTGTCCTATTTATGATCAATCTTGAGTCATTGCAGTTCAAGAAACTTTGGGAAACCAACTTCCTAAGTACTTATCATCCACTGGAAGTCGTATACACTGCAGGTAATAGCATGCCTTCACATATCTGTTGTAACAAAACCAAGTCATTTTATAATTGGTTGACGGCACACGATTACCTTTCATGTTAATTTAATAATTTTAAGTAGTGTCTTATCAGTTGTTTCTTCTGCTGCTTGATGACATGTTCTGTCAATTGTAGCATATCGGGAGGCGATTTATCTTCCTGTAGTATTTCTGTTCTGAATTTTGTGTGGTGACGAACTGTCGTTTTGTGTAATGATTAT
Source organism: Secale cereale (assembly GCA_902687465.1). Classification (NCBI taxonomy): domain Eukaryota; kingdom Viridiplantae; phylum Streptophyta; class Magnoliopsida; order Poales; family Poaceae; genus Secale; species Secale cereale. The sequence goes on along the minus strand of LR738715.1, from coordinate 25,902,769 downwards.
GATTTGTAGAAACAAAATCTGTTAGTGGCATTATATGCTCTGCAACCAGGCGGTGGGCTGCAATTGGTCTATTGTTAGCTTCAATTCTGTATGTTTTGTTGTTCTACTTGAAGCCAATAAGCTGCTTTCATCAGCTTATTTGTGAATATCCATACAACAAAAAATGATGACAAAGATTAGCAAATTCTTTCTGTAGTATTGAACTCAATTTCACCGTTGCGTGCTTACTCACATATACAGGAACCATATAATGGCTGTTTCAGTGCATAGTTGTGGTAGAGTTTTTTCTCAAGAGTTGGAAGCTGCAAATAACTGAAATGGCAGATAGGTAGAATAGGTACATTTGGAAGCTTAATGCTAGTTCTGTTTTCTTTCATTCAGTATTTATTATCTCTGCTAATCTTGCTAATAACATTATATCCATAATGACGAATTTGTTTAAATTTTAGAATAATTGTTCATTTTACCACTTTTAGGAGTCTCACTGAGGGTGCCAAGTCTATTTTTACCAACAAAACAAATAGCGCGCTATTTCGGCGTTTAAACTTCGCTATAGCATATTTGAGGGTGTCACGTTACGTTTTAGCCACTTTACACGCTATGCCGCTATTCACGTTATAGCATGCTATAATGGCGCTAAACGCAAAAACGTTTTAGCGTTTTTAGCGTGGAGCGATAGAAACACAGCATGCGCTCAGCACATAGCAACCCATCGGGCATCGGCCCAATGCAACACAACAATAGGCTCATCTAGGATGGAAATATTGCATTTGTCTGGACGAAAACAAGAAGAATTCTCATAAGTGTATCTAATGTCACAATGTGTACACCAGCGGTATGTATGTATAGCTCCTGGACAAAATTTTAGACGTTAAAATCCTTAATTTTTGTGGTATATTTGGCATTTTTTCGAAACGCTATTTCGAATATAGCACGCAAATAGCACGCAATAACTTGTATAGCATTTCGAGAAGGGCCTCGCTATTTTAGATAGCGCGCTATTTTTTTCGTTGATTTTTACCCGGGAAATCTAATCCTTTTGTTCATTTCACTTTTGAGGCTAAATTTGTTTGAAGATAATCTGAATCCAAATTGTCAGAAATCACAGTCACTTTTGTGCTAGGAATTATTAGTATGATTGTGTTTTTATTTTCTTGATATGGTGTGGAATGAGCTTATAATTCGATATAACCTGTCTCTTATGACCAGCTAATGGTCTGAGCGTGCATGCTCTTCATTTCTACAGTATTCATCCGCATACACTGTTCCCGTACATTCTTTAAATTTTACAACGGTTATGGTTTTGTTTATCTTTTCCTAATGTTTTATGAAAAATGAGCTTTTTTTCTTCAAATTACAGCTGCGAGTTTAAATAAATATCTTGCTCTTATATCTATTTGTCTTTTCCCTGGATTGACAATGGTTGTTACTTGTTTGACTTATGCTTGAAGAAACGGGCATTGGTGATGAACATGATGCAGCTGATCTTTTGCACCTTACATAAGACGATTGTCTGGTTAATTATGCTATTGTGATGAACTGCTGTAGCAGGTATGCTTATCTTCTGTATGTAAGCTGTGATATTTGAACAGTGTATGCTTTAGTTTTTACTGTCATTTCTCAAGTACCAATTCCAAGAGAGGTCTGTAAGATTTTCTCTACAACTCATCGCTTAGTTATTCACCTGGCCACCTCCTTGCTTTGGTGGCACCGTGACAGGCTGTATCTGAATATTTTCTCCAGGCCCGGCTTTCTCATCCGTTCCTCAACAGCTCCCCATTCCTTCGCATATCCTTCAACCACTAGTAGAAAATGGGGCAATGGTCCAGCCCATTAGTCCCGGTTCAGTCCAGAACAGGGACCAATGGGGGCATTGGACCAGGTTCGTGGGCCCAGGGGGGCAGCCGGGCCACGTGGGCCATTGGTCTCGGTTCGTTCGACCTTTTGGTCCCGATTGGTGTGACGAACCGGGACCAATGGGTCTTGCTCCTGGCCACCACCATTGGTCCCGGTTGGAGACGTGAACCGGGACCAAAGGCTCCACTTTAGTCCCGGTTCATATCACCAACCAGGACCAATGAGGTGCCTATATATACCTCCTCGCGTAAGAGCAGAGCACACTGCTCTGTTTTTTCTAGCCGAGAGGGGGAGAGGGCTGGTGGTGCTCTAGCTCACCTCCTATGCACACAACGTGTTCGATGGAATGCCCGAGCCACACTAGTTAAGCTTTTCTCCTCTCGAAGCTCGAACTCGAAGCTCCATTTTCTTCGAGATTTGTCTAGGTTTAGCGGTCCGTCACGTCCCGTCCCCGTCTTCGCCGCCGTCGATCGCCCCCGCCGACCTCGTCACCGGCACCACCGTGGTGAGCCTCTTGTTATGTCCATGCTTTTCTTACTTTTATTATTGCTTGTTATTATTGCTTTAGATAGATATTTGTCTAACTTTCTTACGTTTATTATTGCTTGTTATTATATAGTGCGATGGTTTTGATATCCGCCCACGTGGGCCCTCGTCCTGTCTACGATTCGGATGTGGTATATTATCTTTAATTTAAAACAAATTGTTTTAGTGTTTATGACAATTATGCCGACCAAACTGACATGCATAGATGTTTTTATATGACTAGGAAGTAGTTGAACCGGAAATTCCAATCCACCCTCTTGTGGAGAGGTTAAATTTAGTTGAAGAGGAAAACATTTCCTTGAAGAAAAAATTGGAAAAAATGGAGAAGGAGAAGATGGAATTGGAGTTGCATGTTGCGGAAGTCGTCGATGATCACAAGATCAAGATGGACCCTATTGTCGAGAGGTTAAATTTAGTTGAAGAAAAAAACAATTTCTTGAAGGAAAAAAAAATTGAGGACGAGAAGATGATATTGGAGTTGCATGTTGCGGATGTCGTCGATGATCACAAGATCAAGATGGATGCAATGCGGTTGAAGATTAGAAAGATTAGAAAATATGCCATTCATACCGAGGCTTGGTATCATTATGCCGTTGGATCAATTGTTACCTTGGTTGCGATTATGATCACATTTGTTTTCACATTGAAATGTTTTACATAGTTTCAATGTATGGTGAAAATTAATTAGATGCTCTGGAGAGCTATATGTTGTTAGATGAGAACTATGTATGTACTTTGGTTTTAATGTGATGATGAACTTCTATTAATTCGGTCACTTAATTATTTATTTATGATGTTCTGTAATGGTTTTTGACACACTTAATTATATATAATGCACGCAGATGAACCGGCAATGGATGTACGATGACAGACACACCTCCGAGTACATTAAGGGCGTGCATGAATTTCTGAATGCGGCTGAGGCAAACAAGCAGAATGGTTTTATGTGTTGTCCATGCACTAAATGTGGGAATACGATGTCTTACTCTAACCGGAAAATCCTTCACTCCCACGTGCTATACAAGGGTTTCATGCCACACTATAATGTTTGGACGAGGCATGGAGACATAAGGGTTATGATGGAAGATGGCGAAGAAGAAGAGTACGATGAAAACTATGTGCCCCCTGAATACGGTGATGCAGCAATGGGGGGAGCTGGTAAAGATCAAGAGGAACCAGACGATGTGCCCAATGATGCTGCAACGGGTGAAGCTGCTGAAGATGAAGAGGAACCAGAAGATGTGCCCAATGATGATGATCTCCACCGGGTCATTGTCGATGCAAGGACGCAATGCGAAAGTCAAAAGGAGAAGCCGAAGTTCGATCGCATGTTAGAGGATCACAAAAAAGGGTTGTACCCCAATTGCGAAGATGGCAACACAAAGCTCGGTACCGTACTGGAATTGCTGCAGTGGAAGGCAGAGAATGCTGTAGCTGACAAAGGATTTGAGAAGCTACTGAAAATATTGAAGAAGAAGCTTCCGAAGGATAACTAATTGCCCGACAGTACATATGCAACAAAGAAGGTCGTATGCCCTCTAGGATTGGAGGTGCAGAAGATACATGCATGCCCTAATGACTGCATCCTCTACCGCGGTGCATACAAGGATCTGAATGCATGCCCGGTATGCGGTGCATTGCGGTATAAGATAAGACGAGATGACCTTGGTGATGTTGACGCTGAGCCCGCCAGGAAGAGGGTTCCTGCGAAGGTGATGTGGTATGCTCCTATAATACCACGGTTGAAACGTCTTTTCAGAAACGGAGAGCATGCCAAGTTGATGCGATGGCATAGTGAGGACCGTAAGAAAGACGGGAAGTTGGGAGCACCCGCTGACGGGTCGTAGTGGAGAAAAATCGAGAGAAAGTACTGGGAGGAGTTTGCAAAGGAACCAAGGAACGTATGGTTTGCTTTAAGCGCGGATGGCATTAATCCTTTGGGGGACCAGAGCAGCAATCACAGCACCTGGCCCGTGACTCTATGTATGTTTAACCTTCCTCCTTGGATGTGCATGAAGCGGAAGTTCATTATGATGCCAGTTCTCATCCAAGGCCCTAAGCAACCCGGCAACGACATTGATGTGTACCTAAGGCCATTAGCTGAAGAACTTTTACAGCTGTGGAATGGAAACGGTGTACGTGCGTGGGATGAGCACAGACAGGAGGAATTTAACCTAAAGGCGTTGCTGTTCGTGACCATCAACGATTGGCCCGCTCTCAGTAACCTTTCAGGATAGACAAACAAAGGATACCTCGCATGCACGCACTGTTAGATGACACTTAAAGTATATACCTGGACAAATGCAGGAAGAATGTGTACCTGGGCCATCGTCGATTTCTTCTGACCAACCATCAATGTCGAAAGAAAGGCAAGCATTTCAAAGGCGAGGCAGATCACCAGAAGAAGCCCGCCATGCGTACCGGTGATCACGTACTTGCTATGGTCAATGATTTACACGTAATCTTTGGAAAGGGCCCCGACGCACTAGCTGTTCCGAATGACGCTGAGGGACACGCACCCATGTGGAAGAAGAAATATATATTTTGGGACCTACCCTACTGGAAAGACCTAGAGGTCCGCTCTTCAATCGACGTGATACACGTGACGAAGAACCTTTCCGTGAACCTGCTAGGCTTCTTGGGCGTGTATGGAAAGACAAAAGATACACCTGAGGCATGGGAGGACCTGCAACGTTTGCACGAAAAAGACGGCATGCCTCCGAAGCAGTATGAAGGTCCTGCCAGCTACGCTCTTACGAAAGAAGAGAAATAAATCTTCTTTGAATGCCTGCTCATTATGAAGGTCCCGACTGGCTTCTCGTCGAATATAAAGGGAATAATAAATTTGCCAGAGAAATAGTTCGAGAACCTAAAGTCTCATGACTGCCACGTGAATATGACGCAACTGCTTCCGGTTGCATTGAGGGGGCTTCTACCGGAAAACGTCCGATTAGCCATTGTGAAGCTATGTGCATTCCTCAATGCAATCTCTCAGAAGGTGATCGATCCAGAAATCGTACCAAGGCTAAGGAGTGATGTCGCGCAATGTCTTGTCAGTTTCGAGCTGGTGTTCCCACCATCCTTCTTCAATATCATGACACACGTTCTAGTTCATTTAGTCGACGAGATTGTCATTCTGGGGCCCGTATTTCTAAACAATATGTTCCCCTTTGAGAGGTTCATGGGAGTCCTAAAGAAATATGTCCATAACCGCGCTAGGCCAGAAGGAAGCATCTCCATGGGCCATCAAACAGAGGATGTCATCGGGTTTTGTGTTGGCTTCATTCTTGGCCTTAATAAGATAGGTCTCCCTAAATCACGGTATGAGGGGAGACTGACTGGAAAATGCACGCTTGGAAGGGACTCAATAATATGCAAGGACGGATATTCTTGGTCTCAAGCACACTAGACAGTTCTACAGAACTCTACCTTGGTGACCCCGTATGTCGATGAACACAAGAACAGTCTGCGCTCCAAACACCCGGAGCAGTGCGACGACTGGATTACATGTGAACACATCAGGACTTTCAACAGTTGGTTGGAAACACGTCTCAGAGGTGACAACACTGTTTGTGATGAGCTGTACTTGTTTTCCAGGGGACCATCTTTGACTGTATTGATTTACAAAGGATATGAGATAAATGGAAATACATTTTAAACGATTGTCCAAGATCAAAAGAGCACCAACCAAAACAGCGGTGTCCGCTTTGATGCAACAACCGAGAGGGGAAAGGACACATATTATGGTTACATAGTGGACATATGGGAACTTGACTACGGACATGATTTTAAGGTCCCTTTGTTTAAGTGCAAATGGATCAATCTGTGTGAAAAATCTTGGGTACACTGACGAACCGTTCGTCCTAGCCAATGATGTGGCACAGGTTATCTATATGAAGGACATGTCTACCAGACCGAGAAAAATAAAAGATAAGGAAGCGAATACATTATACGATGAGCCAAAGCGCCACATAGTTCTTTCAGGAAAAAGGGACATACTGGGAGTGGAGGGCAAGACAGACATATCTGAAGATTATGAAAAGTTTCATGAAATTCCTCCCTTCAAAGTCAAGGTTGACCCAAGCATCCTGATAAACAATGAAGATTATCCATGGTTACGGCGCAATAAGCAAATGACACAAGCGAAGGAAAAGTGAAGACTTTTTTCCGCAACTATTATGATGATACCATGCCAACTTTGTAATATACGAGTATGATACCATTGTTCGTTTTGTACATGCACATGCTATGCCAACTTTTTCAGAGTTCATTTGAAAACTATGAATTTAGGTCGAATTTTCTCTATAGGTGCATATATGTTCATTTTTTAGTAAAATTAACCACAAACTTGTGATTCACACAAATTTCAAACAATTCAAATTTGAAAACTAACGGCACCAACCGAAAGTTTATAATTAAAAAATAAAGAAAAACACAAAAGAAAATAAATAATGCAGAAAACAAAACAAAAAATCTGGAAAAAATAGGTCTCGCCCCTGGCCCATGACCATTAGTCCCGGTTTGTGCCACAAACCGGGACTAAAGGGTTGGTCCTGTTGCGCTCAGAGTTTAGTCCCACCTCGCCAACCGAAGGGCGCCCACACCGGTTTATAAGCCCGTCCCTCTCTGCCTTGGTCAGCTCCTCTCAAAGTGAAAATAGATGCCCCTATACAGGAAATTTGACCTAAATTCATAATGAATTTATCTGAAATTCATAGAAATTAATTATGAATTTAGGTTGAATTCTCTCTATAGGCGCATCTATGTTCATTTTTTTAGTAAAATTAATCACAAACTTGTGATTCACACAAATTTAAAAAAAAAATCAAATTTTAACTATTCAAATTTGAAAACTAATGGCACTAACAAAAAGTTTATAATTTTTCTAAAACTAATGGCACTAACAGAAAGTTTATAATTTTGCTGACCTAAAAGCAAAAAGAATTAAAAAATAAAGAAAAAACAAAGGAGAAAATAAATAATGTAGAAAACAAAACAAAAAAACTGGAA
>LR738715.1:25867373-25895278 GCA_902687465.1 Secale cereale | reverse complement strand
AAGAAAGTGTTTTCATATTTGAAAACTAATGGCACTAACAGAAAGTTTATAATTTTTCTAAAACTAAAAGCAAAAAGAATTAAAAAATAAAGCAAAAAATAAAAGAAAATAAATAATGCAGAAAACAAAACAAAAAAACTGAAAAAATAGTAAAAATAAGTATTTTGTTGTAAGTAGAAACTAAATAAAATAAATAATGCAACAAAGAAAATAAAAACAAAAAAAGTGTTTTCATATTTGAAAACTAATGGCACTAACATAAAGTTTATAATTTTTCTAAAACTAAAAGCAAACAGAACTAAAAAATAAAGCAAAAAACAAAAGAAAATAAATAATGCAGAAAACAAAACAAAAAAACTGGAAAAAATAGCAACAATAAGTATTTTGTTGTAAGTAGAAACAAAATAAAATAAATAAAACAACAAAGAAAAACAAAATAATTGGGCGCTGCCCAGTGAGCCTGCAAGGCCTACGGCCCAGCATGCAGGATTATAAGGCCCAACAGGCTCACAGGGCAGCGCGCAAAGTTAGGCCCAGAAGCCTGCAATAGAGAGGAGTTCAATACAGCCCCCCACAGTGGGGCTTATTAACAACTCCGAGCCCATGTCAACTAGCGAGGTGGGACTAAAGATTTTGGCCGTGGGGCAGCACAGGGCCTTTGGTCCCGGTTGGTGGTACCAACCGGGACTAAGGGGGGGGGGGGTATTGGTCCCGGTTCGTGACACCAACCGGGACCAATGCCCCCCTTTAGTCCCGGTTGGTACCGCCAACCTGGACCAAAGGTCTCTCCTTCCCGCCCTTTGGGCTGCTGAAAAGAGACCTTTGGTCCTGGTTGGTGGCACGAACCGGGACCAAAGGGGGCATTCGTCCCGGTTTGTGCCACGAACCGGGACCAATGCTCTGGGTATATAAGTAGCACTTAGGAATTTTCAGTTTTCAATCCCCATTTACCCTCCGACGATGCCGAGCTCATCGACGCCGCAAGCCTGCCAGTGCTTGCCGTCGCCGTCGCCCCGCGCCCCTGCCCCATGCTCGCCGTCTCCGCCCGCTCCTCGTTGCCGTCGCCCTGCCCCTGCCCCGTCCCGCCCCCGCGCGCCGGCGCCCTCGCCGCCCCCGCCGTCGCCCTCGCCGCCCCTGCTGTCGCCTCGAGCTCCCCTGCCACGGGCTCGCCGTCGCCACCCGCTCCTCGTCGCCGGCGCCCTCGCCTGCCCCCGCGTTGTGAGCCGCCGCCCGGCTCTGTTCATATATAGTTGCTATATGTTTTTATATGTTTATTAGTTTAATTTTTTTTGTTCATATGTGATGTATATGTGTATGTGGCTATAATGTATATGTGTATGTGATGTATATGTGTATGTGGCTATAATTTTTTTATTAGGAATTTGCTAAATATATATGTTAAAAATGTTTTTTTGTTGATAGAAAGTTTTTTGTTCATATATAGAAAGTTACAATTTTAGAAAAGTTTTATATATGCAAAAGTTACAATTTTAGAAAAAGAAGGATAGGAAAGAAGAAAATAAGAAGAGGAAAGAAAGAAGAAGAGGAGAGGAAGAAGAGGAGAAATAAATAAGAAGAAGAAAAAAGAAGAAAATGAAGAGGAGAAGAAGAGAAAATAGAATTCTATTTTCTATTTTCTCTTCTTCTCCTCTTTTTTTTCTTTTTTTCTTCGATCTTCTCCTCTAGCTATTCCTTTCTTCTTCTCCTCTTTTTATTTCTTCTTCGTTTCCTTATGTTTTATCGGGTCTGTCATCGTCGATATACCCCTCCCGATAACTTCAACACAAGGGGGGTGGTCAATATACCCCCTCCCCGATAATATTATTTTCCCATGTACGTATGTCGTGTCGATATAAACTCCCGATATCTTCAACACATGGGGGGGGGGGTCGATATACCCCCTCCCGATAACTTCAACACAGGGGGGTCGATATACCCCCTCCCGATAACTTCAACACGTGGGGGGGGGGTCTGTTGTCGTCGATATACCCCCTCCCCGATAACATTATTTTCCCGTGTATGTATCTCGTCGTTGTCAATATTACCCCCTCCTTAAAGCGTTCTCGAGGCCACCCCTAACCCATGAAGCGTTGTCGAGGCCACCCGAAACCCTAGAGAAGCAGCGTCGAGGCCACAAATTAATATATATGATTCCTTACTATGATTTGCTAGCTAGTTCTATGTTTGCCATTAATATATCCATCTGTCATGTTTGAATATAATAATTGCCATGTTGTAAATATTTGTAGAAACTATGGACGGCACCCCCCGAGACAAAGCACAAGAAGGGATGTTGTTGGACATAATCGCAAACGGACGTGATGCCGTCTTGTCGTTTCTCAACTACACCGATGAGCTGCTTGAAAGAGAGGATGAAGAAGCAGGCTATGATTATGATGGCTCCGGTGACCCAATGCACATGCAAGAACTATGCCGTGAGGACGGTTCCGGTGACCCAATGCCGGTGCAAGAAGGAGACCGTGATGACGGCTCCGGTGACCGAACCGAGTCCGGCCAACAGGTATATATATTAGTTAAGCCTGTGCTGACTAGTTAATTGATGCATTCATTGTTTTTGTATGTACACATATTAATTAACTCTTGTGTTTGTTCTTTTTTCTAGCCCTCCGGATCGAGCACATCTTTGGTAAGGAGACGAGGCCCGAAGAAAAAGTTGAGCTCGGATAAAAAGTTTGAGATCACAGAAATCACGCGCAACGGCCAACCGATTGAACCCATCCGGACAAAGAACACATTTGTTAATCAGTGCGGGGTTCTGGTTAGGGACAAGATCCCGATCAGCATCCAGCAATGGTTAAAGCCGGCTGCAGAATACCCTCAGGTGTCTGATGTCACTGATATGCAAAAAGAAGATCTTTGGACTGAGCTGAAGTCAAATTTCACCCTACCGCCAAAGGATGATCCGGCGAAGCCAGTTAAAGTGGAATTAATCAAGTCTTTTGCTCTTACGAAGATGGAAGACCTATTCAAGGGGTGGAAGAAACACCTGAATAAGTTTGTCCGCAAAAAAGAGACACCAGAATACAAGGGCATATATGAGAAGATCAGAGATGACTGGCCCACATTTGTGGCCTATAAGACATTGGAAAAGAGTAAGAAGATGTCAGCGACAAACCAGAAAAATGCTGCGAAAAAGATGCATCACCAGCGCACGAGGTCAGGTGGCTACCTCAGAGCCCGACCTAAGTGGGCCAAGGCTGAGAATGATCTGCTTCAGAAAGGGATCGAACCAGAGACAATGAACTGGCCAGACCGTTGCCGGACTTGGTTCTTCGGGGCTGGCGGAACCTTGGACCCTGTATCAGGGTGGTGCATTTGGATGGAGAAGCAATTGGAAATACCACTCAGGAAGATGCGGCAATATATCAAAGCAGCGCAGCAAGGGACGTTCGTTCCTGACAGAGAGAACGACGAGCTCACAATGACCCTCGGGAATCCTGAGCACCCTGGACGGACACGAGGCACGCCAGGCTCCCTTCCGTGGAAGGCCGGGTTTCCGGACGTAGGCAGTTACAAATGCCACGAGAAGAGGAAGGAAGTGCAGCAGACCGAACTGCAGGCGCTGCACGCGAGGGTACAAGCGATAGAGGAACGAGAAGCAAATCGCAGCAAAAGAACTGCCGAAGCTTCCCCCGAAGCTAGCCCGCCATCTCAGCAGAGAAGCAGCGTGGCTTCCACCGAGCTGCTTCAGCCGGAGCATGTCTTGACGGCTCCTACCACCTATCCCGTGGATGCTATCACGGAGTCTCAAAATTGCCACCTTATGATGCAATGGATTAATATGAAGGTCAAGGCGGCTGCTGGCTCTGTTTATCCTACTGGACCCGGCGCAAATTTTCATTGCCGGCCGATTCCAGAAGGATATGCTAGGGTGATGGTGGATGAAATAACGGAGGGATTTGAGGACCTCCAGCTTGACCACCCTACCGATGAAGGGGAGACTCGGCTGGGTTCTTCTCTGAAGACTCCATGCCTATGGCGGAAGGACCTCATCAACATTCTAAACTGGATGCCTCCGCCTGCTCCTCCTCCTCTGGCGAGTCAGGGCACTCCGCCTCCTCCACCGCCTCCTCCTCCGGCGAGTGACGATCAGGTCACTCCGACTCCTTCTCCGGCGCGTGGCGGCACTCCGCCTCCTCCGCCTGCGCCGACGCACCCGAGCAGCCAGCCTCCTGCTTCTCCGCCTCGTCAGCAAGGGCGGAAGAGACCCGCTGCTGCTCCGGCTGCTCCGGCGTGTCGTAGTCCTTCTCCTCCGCCGCGTAAGCAAGGAAAGAAGACAAGCGCTTCGTCTGGTCTGCCGGCGTCTAGTAGTCAGCCAGAGGCGGGAGGCAATACATATTCGGTCCTTCTCTCACGCCTCTAGAGAAGTTAACATACGAGAGGTCCGACGAGGAAAACGCCAATATCGCTGAAGGTGAACTGAAGGACTGGCTTGAAGGGTTGAAAGCACAGAGACATCCACCTCCGGAGGAGAAGATAGATCCGGTGAAAGCAAAGCGCACTCTGGCTGCCCTGAAGAAACCAGCGAAGTGTCCGCCGAAAGACAACTATAACCGCATTATTGAAAAGTCATTTCACGAAGCGAAGCGGTCGGGAAGTACTAGAAGTGATCAAAGGTTAGCAGAAGGATGAGCTGGGAAACAAATTGCCCACCTCGGCGAACAAGCGGACCAATCATGCCCCCCGCTCAAGGTGTCTAGCGACATCGTCGCTAATGATCCGAGGATGGTACCGGGTTATAGCAATCTTGGAGATTACCTGCCCGACGATGTACATTATGATTTCTTGGAGGTGCAGATACAAAGATACGAGTACGGGAAGCCTCTCGTCAAAGATGAAAGATCTCTATCAACGATGATGTGAAGATTGCATGATTGGTACTTGAAAATCTGCAGAGAGTCTGGGGGGAGGGATAGTTTGTATGTGAGAGTTAAACCGGAGCATGACCTCGTTGGAATTGAACTATTGCCTATTCCATTTGAGGAGTTCTATCAGTTTTTCAATCAATTGGCCCTCGATAAAGCAACGGTCACCTGCAACTGTCTGTAAGTAGTACTACTTCTGTCATTAAGTCTCTCTATATAGCTCAGCTCTTTCATTGCATGTATTTATAATTATCCTCACTATATTATGCAGATTGAAGATCGTCGAATTGAAGAAAAGACAAGTCGGTGATATTGGGTTCATTAACACATATCTTATAGATGCAACTGAGGTTACATTGCGTGTCGCAGATACTGAGGCCAACTTGCTACGATCGTTGGTTGTAAATGAAAACAAAGATATAATACTCTTTCCTTACAACTTCAAGTGAGTGTTACTGTCTTGTGCATATTCGGTTTCCCTTATATATTAGTCAAGGTTATAGTAATGTAATTGATGAGTTCATGCATGCGTGCGCAGCTTCCACTATATTCTCCTAGAGATTAAGCTTGAGCAGGTAGTAGTAACTGTCTTGGACTCTAAACGAAAAGATCCCAAGGAGTATGCGGACATGACTCAAATTCTCAAGAAGTAAGTTAAATCGATCATTATCCACCATGCATATCAGCAACTTTGTTCATTTCTGATATCAAGTAATTGTTTTCTTTGTCTGGCAGGGTTTGGAGAAAATTCACCAAAAAAGCTCTGGGACTGCCGAAGATGTCAGGACCCCGATCCTAAGTCACACCGATCTAGCTGTAACACGTCATATCACTTTGCGGCCTCACGCACAGTATCCCCACGGGTGCCACCTTACCTGGCCCGGGACCGTTTGCGCATTTTGGCACACGTATATGACAGTGTCGCTAGCATCCATATGACAGAGAACCTGGGCCGACATGGCTAGTTCAAAACCAAAAGTGGCACTAAATTACAGAGACAGGCATCCATGACCTAGCAACGAACGTGTCGGTCATCAACGTATGAACCCAAGTCGTAGCAAGCTACATGGACTTAAAGGAACAACGCGTGACATTTCCCCTAAGGGACAGACACAGGAACGAAGAAGGACACATGCCGGCCAGCCTACGTGTTCCGAGCAGTAGCAAGCTACCAAGGCTCATTGGAAGCACTAGGAGGCATTTCCCTGTAAGATAGGCTACCAAAGGAAAACAACTAGGTGTCGAATCCCACACATACCAAGCATTTCAATCATACACACAATATGCCCAATATGTGCAAATACAAAATTGCATCACAACAGAACTCTATGACTCAAAGTACTTTAGTTAAGAGGCTCCAAGAGCCATACATAACATATCCATACAGGTAGGGGTCACATGACCCAACACTCAAGTCATACAGTCATACAAGCACAAGCGGAAGCTACATGTTTGAGTACAGACAACTTAGAAAATAAAACAGGCTTTGTGTAGCCTGACTATCTACAAGGCCCTTCACAAGCTCCAGATCTCCGTCTGGGTGACAAGCTACTCGTCGACGTCAACGTCTATGTAGAACCCATCAGAAGGGGCAGGGTTCTCCTCTGCAACAGTTATTAAGCAAACATGAGTACAAAGTACTCAGCAAGTATTACAACAGAACCTATCATACATGCAACATTATCAACAGGGGGTAGTGGAGTTCATAGCAGAAAGCCAGCTTTGACTCTTGGCTAACCTATACTACAACTCTCAGCAGATTGCAAGATATTACTACGTACACGAGTCCTCTAGTCACCACAACAATACACCACCGATGATCCTCTTCCGTCATCCTACGGAAGGGCCATCCACGGTACTCACACTTATCTTGAGGCTTTTAGTAGTATCCATCAACTTGTCTATGAACTGTAAGAGTAACCAAGTAGTCCGTACCGTGAACAATGGCTATTCGAATAGATTGATAACCCTGCAGGGGTGCACTTCTTCACACACGCTTCCACCACTTATCGCCGTTTACTCGACATGTACTCGGCAACCTTCAAGCGGAAGCCCAGCGAGGGTGTCTGCCACGACCTGACTAACTACACAAGTCTCTCATCCAGGTTTATCGCCTATTTGGGTTCCATCCGTGGGGAGATCTGTTGGGGGAACGTAGTATTTTAAAATTTTCCTACGATCACGCAAGATCTATCTACCAGATGCATAGCAACGAGAGGGAAGAGTGTGTCTACGTACCCTCGTAGACCGGAAGCGGAAGTGTCAAGTGACGCGGTCGATGTAGTCGAACTTCTTCGCGATTCAACCGATCAAGCACCGAACGTACGGCACCTCCGCGTTCAGCACACGTTCAGCTTGATGACGTCCCACGAGCTCTTGATCCAGTTGAGCTTCACGGGAGAGTTTCGTCAGCACGACGGCGTGGTGACGGATATGATGTATTCACCAGCGCAGGGCTTCGCCTAAGCACTACGACGGTATGACCGAGGTGTGTTTCTGTGGAGGCGGGGCACCGCACACGGGTGGAACAATTCAACTTGTGTGTCTTTGGGTGCCCCCCTACCCCCGTATATAAAGGAGCAAGGGGGGAGGCCGGCCGGCCCTTGTTTGGTGCGGCTAGGGGTGCAATCCTACTAGGAATAGGATTGCAATCCTATTCCTAGTAGGAACCACCAAAGAAGGAAGAGAGGGAAAGGAAAAGAGGGAGAGGTGGCGCCCCCCAATCCTAGTCCAACTAGGAACCCTAGGTGGGGCGCCGGCCAGCCCCTATGGGCTCCCTCTCTCTTTCCCTTAAGGCCCACTATGGACCATCCCCCCTCGTAGGGGGTTCCGGTAACCCCCTCCGGCAATCCCGTTAAATCCGAAACTTTTCCGGAACACTTCCGGTGTCCGAATATAGTCGTCCAATATATCAATCTTTATGTCTCGGACATTCCGAGACTCCTCGTCATGTACGTGATCTCATCCGGGACTCCGAACTACCTTCGGTACATCAAAACTCATAAACTCATAATACCGATCGTCATCAAACGTTAAGCGTGCGGACCCTACGGGTTCGAGAACTATGTAGACATGACCGAGACTCATCTCCGGTCAATAACCAATAGCGGAACCTGGATGTTCATACTGGCTCCTACATATTCTACGAAGATCTTTTATCGGTCAAAACCGCATAATAACATACGTTGTTCCTTTTGTCAACGGTATGTTACTTGCCCGAGATTCGATCGTCGGTATCTCTATACCTAGTTCAATCACGTTACCGGCAAGTCTATTTACTCGTTCCGTAACACATCATCTCGTGACTAACTCATTAGTCTTTTGCTTGCAAGGCTTATTGTGATGTGTGTTACCGAGAGGGCCCAGAGATACCTCTCCGACACTCGGAGTGACAAATCCTAATCTTGATCTATGCCAACACCACGAATACTATCGGAGACACCTGTAGAGCATCTTTATGATCACCCGGTTACGTTGTGACGTTTGATAGCACACAAGGTGTTCCTACGGTATTCGGGAGTTGCATAATCTCATAGTCATAGGAACATGTATAAGTCATGAAGAAAGCAATAGCAGTAAAACTAAACGATCATAGTGCTATGCTAACGGATGGGTCTAGTCCATCACATCATTCTCCAAATGATGTGATCCCGTTGATCAAATGACAACTCATGTCTATGGTTAGGAAACATAACCATCTTTGATCAATGAGCTAGTCTAGTAGAGGCATACTAGGGACACTCTGTTTTGTCTATGTATTCACACATGTACTAAGTTTCCGGTTAATACAATTCTAGCATGAATAATAAACATTTATCATGATATAAGGAAATATAAATAACAACTTTATTATTGCCTCTAGGACATATTTCCTTCAGTCTCCCACTTGCACTAGAGTCAATAATCTAGCTCACATCGCCATGTGATTTAATACCGATAGTTCACATCGTTATGTGAATAACACCCATAGTTCACATTGCCATGTGACCAACACCCAAAGGGTTTACTAGAGTCAATAATCTAGTTCACATCGCTATGTGATTAAAACCCAAGAGTAATAAGGTGTGATCATGTTTTGCTTGTGAGAGAAGTTTAGTCAACGGGTCTGTCACATTCAGATCCGTATGTATTTCGCAAATTTCTATGTCTACAATGCTCTGCATAGAGCCACTCTAGCTAATTGCTCCCACTTTCAATACGCATCCAGATTGATATTTAGAGTCATCTGGATTTAGTGTCAAAGCTTGCATCGGCGTAACCCTTTACGACGAACTCTTTATCACCTCCATAATCGAGAAACATTTCCTTAGTCATCCAGTTACTAAGGATAATTTTGACCGCTATACAGTGATCTACTCCTGGATCACTATTGTACCCCCTTGACAAACTCATGGCAAGGTACACAACATGTTTGGTACACAGCATGGCATACTTTATAGAACCTATGGCTGAGGCATAAGGAATGACTTTCATTCTCTCTATATTTTTCTGCCGTTGTCTGGCTTTGAGTCTTACTCTACTTTACACCTTACAAGTCAGGCAAGAACTCCTTCTTTGACTAATCCATTTTGAACTACTTCAAAATCTTATCAAGGTATGTACTCATCGAAAGTTTTATCAAGCGTCTTGATCTATCTCTATAGATCTTGATGCCCAATATGTAAGCAGCTTCACCAAGGTCTTTCTTTGAAAAACTCCTTTCAAACACTCCTTTATGCTTTCCAGAAAATTCTACATCATTTCCGATCGACAATATGTCATTCACATATACTTATCAGAAAGGTTGTGGTGCTCCCACTCACTTTTTGTAAATACAGGCTTCACCGTAAGTCTGTATAAATCTATATGCTTTGATCAACTTATCAAAGCGTATATTCCAACTCCGAGATGCTTGCACCAGTCCATAGATGGATCGCTGGAGCTTGCACATTTTGTTAGCACCTTTAGGATTGACAAAACCTTCGGGTTGCATCATATACAATTTTTCTTTAATAAATCCATTAAAGAATGCAGTTTTGTTATTCATTTGCCAGATTTCATAAAATGCGGCAATTGCTAACATGATTCGGACAGACTTAAGCATCGCTACGGGTGAGAAAGTCTCATCGTAGTCAACTCCTTGAACTTGTCGAAAACCTTTCGCAACAAGTCGAGCTTTGTAAACAGTAACATTACCGCCAGCGTCGGTCTTCCTCTTGAAGATCCATTTATTTTCGATGGCTTGCCGATCATCGGGCAAGTCAACCAAAGTCCATACTTTGTTCTAATACATGGATCCCATCTCAGATTTCATGGTCTCAAGCCATTTTGCGGAATCTGGGCTCATCATCGCTTCCTCATAGTTCGTAGGTTCATCATGGTCTAGTAACACGACTTCCAGAACTGGGTTGCCGTACCACTCTGGTGCGGAACGAACTCTGGTTGATCTACGAAGTTCAGCAGAAACTTGATCTGAAGTTTCATGATCATCATCATTAGCTTCCTCACTAATTGGTGTAGGAATCACTGGAACGAGTTTCTGTGATGTACTACCTTCCAATTCGGGAGAAGGTACAATTACCTCATCAAGTTCTACTTTCCTCCCACTCACTTCTTTCGAGAGAAACTCCTTCTCTAGAAAGGATCCACTCTTAGCAACAAAGACCTTGCCTTAGGATCTGTGATAGAAGGTGTACCCAACAGTTTATTTTTGGGTATCCTATGAAGATTTACTTCTCCGATTTGGGTTCGAGCTTATCATGTTGAAACTTTTACACATAAGCATCGCAGTCCCAAACTTAAAGAAATGACAGCTTAGGTTTCTCGTCAAACCACAGTTCATACGGTGTCATCTCCACGGATTTAGATGGTGCCCTATTTTAACGTGAATGTAGCTGTCTCTAATGCGTAACCCCAAAAGCGATAGTGGTAGATCGGTAAGAGACATCATCGATCGCACCATATCTAATAAAGTACGGTTATGACGTTCGGACACACCATTACACTGTGGTGTTCCAGGTGGCGTGAGTAGTGAAACTATTTCACATTGTTTTTATTGAAGGCCAAACTCGCTAACTCAAATATTTTACCTCTACGATCATATCGTAGAAACTCTTATTTTCTTGTTACGATGATTCTCCACTTCACTCTGAAATTCTTTGAACTTTTCAAATGTTTCAGACTTGTGCTTAATTAAGTAGATATACCCATATCTGCTCAAATCATCAGTGAAGGTCAGAAAATAATGATACCTGCCGCGAGCTTCAACACTCATTGGTCCGCATGCATCAGTATGTATGATTTCCAACAACTCTGTTGCTCGCTCCACAGTTCCGGAGAATGGAGTTTTAGTCATCTTGCCCATGAGGCATGGTTCGCAAGCACCAAGTGATTCATAATCGAGTGATTCCAAAAAGTCCATCACTATGGAGTTTCTTCATGTGCTTTACACCAATATGACCTAAACGGCAGTGCCACAAATAAGTTGCACTATCATTATTAACCTTGCATCTTTTGGCTTCAATATTATGAATATGTGTATCACACGATCGAGATCCAACAAACCATTTTCGTTGGGTGTATGACCATAGAAGGTTTTATTCATGTAAACAGAACAACAATTATTCTCTAACTTACATGAATAACCGTATTGCAATAAACATGATAAATCATATTCATGCTCAATACAAACACCAAATAACACTTATTTAGGTTCAACACTAATCCCGAAAGTATAGGGAGTGTGCGATGATGATCATATCAATCTTGGAACTACTTCCAATACACATCGTCACTTCATCCTTTAACTAGTTTCTGTTCATTATGCAACTCCCATTTCGAGTTACTACTCTTTAGCAATTGAACCAATATCAAATACCGAGGGGTTGCTATGAACACTAGTAATATACACATCAATAATCTGTATATCAAATATACCTTTGTTCACTTTGCCATCCTTCTTATCCGCCAAATATCTAGGGCAGTTCCACTTCTAGTGACCATTTCCTTTGCAGTAGAAGCACTTAGTTTCAGGCTTGAGTTTTAGCTTTGGGTTTCTTCACGGGAGTGACAACTTGCTTGTCATTCTTCTTGAAGTTCCCCTTCTATCCCTTTGCCCTTTACTTGAAACAAGTGGTCTTGTTAACCATCAACACTTGATGCTTTTTCATGATTTCTACCTTCGCCGACTTCAGCATCGCGAAGAGCTCGGGAATTCCTTTCGTCATCCCTTGCATATTATAGTTCATCACGAAGTTCTACTAACTTGGTGATAGTGACTAGAGAACTTTGTCAATTACTATCTTATCTGGAAGATTAACTCCCACTTGATTCAAGTAATTGTAGTACCCAGACAATCTGAGCACATGCTCACTGGTTGAGCTATTCTCCTCCATCTTGTAGGCAAAGTACTCTCAGAGGTCTCATACCTCTCGACACGGGCATGAGTATGAAATACTAATTTCAACTCTTGGAACATCTTATATGCTCCGTGGCGTTTCAAAATGTTTTTGAAGTCCCGGTTCTAAGCCGTAAATCATGGTGCACTTAAACTATCAAGTAGTCATCATACCGAGCTTTTGTCAAAAACGTTCATAACGTCTACATCTGCTCATGCAATAGGTATGTCACCTAGCGGTGCATCAAGGACATAATTCTTCTGTGCAGCAATGAGGATAATCCTCAGATCACGGAACAATTCCGCATCATTGCTACTAACATCTTTCAACTTAGTTTTCTCTAGGAACATATCAAAAAATAAACGGGGAGCAACATCGCGAGCTATTGATCTACAACATAGATATGCTAATACTACCAGGACTAAGTTCATGATAAATTAAAGTTCAATTTAATCATATTACTTAAGAACTCCCACTTAGATAGACATCCCTCTAGTCATCTAAATGATCACGCGATCCAAATCAACTAAACCATGTCCGATCATCACGTGAGATGGAGTAGTTTCAATGGTGAACATCTTATGTTGATCATATCTACTATATGATTCACGCTCGACCTTTCGGTCTCTAGTGTTCCGAGGCCATATCTGCATATGCTAGGCTCGTCAAGTTTAACCCGAGTATTCTGCGTGTGCAAAACTGGCTTACACCCGTTGTATTTGAACGTAGAGCTTATCACACCCGATCATCACGTGGTGTCTCGGCACGACGAACTTTCGCAACGGTGCATACTCAGGGAGAACACTTATACCTTGAAATTTAGTAAGGGATCATCTTATAATGCTACCGTCGTTCTAAGCAAAATAAGAAGCATAATAAGATAAACATCACATGCAATCAAAATATGTGACATGATATGGCCATCATCATCTTGTTCTTTTGATCTCCATCTCCAAAGCACCGTCATGATCACCTTCGTCACCGGCGCGACACCTTGATGTCCATCGTAGCATCGTTGTCGTCTCCCCAACTATTGCTTCTACGACTATCGCTACCGCTTAGTGATAAAGTAAAGCAATTACATGGCGATTGCATGTCATACAATAAAGCGACAACCATATGGCTCCTGCCAGTTGCCGATAACTTTACAAAACATGATCATCTCATACAAAACCGTATAACTCATCATGTCTTGACCATATCACATCACAACATGCCCTGCAAAAACAAGTTAGACGTCCTCTACTTTGTTGTTGCAAGTTTTACGTGGCTTCTACGGGCTTAGCAAGAACCGTTCTTACCTATGCATACAAAACCACAACGATGTTTCGTCAAGTATGTGCTATTTTAACCTTCACAAGGACCGGGCGTAGCCACACTTGATTCAGCTAAAGTGAGAGAGACAGACACCCGCCAGTCACCTTTAAGCAACGAGTGCTCGTAACGGTGAAACCAGTCTCGCGTAAGCGTACGCCTAATGTCGGTCCGGGCCGCTTCATCTCACAATACCGCCGAAGCAAAGTATGACATGCTGGTAAGCAGTATGACTAGTATCGCCCACAACTCATTGTGTTCTACTCGTGCATATCATCTACACATAGACCTGGCTCATGATGCCACTGTTGGGGGAACGTAGTATTTTAAAATTTTCCTACGATCACGCAAGATCTATCTACCAGATGCATAGCAACGAGAGGGAAGAGTGTGTCTACGTACCCTCGTAGACCGGAAGCGGAAGCGTCAAGTGACGCGGTTGATGTAGTCGAACTTCTTCGCGATTCAACCGATCAAGCATCGAACGTACGACACCTCCGCGTTCAGCACACGTTCAGCTTGATGACGTCCCACGAGCTCTTGATCCAGTTGAGCTTCACGGGAGAGTTTCGTCAGCACGACGGCGTGGTGACGGATATGATGTATTCACCAGCGCAGGGCTTCGCCTAAGCATTGCGACGGTATGACCAAGGTGTGTTTCTGTGGAGGGGGGCACCGCACACGGGTGGAACAATTCAACTTGTGTGTCTTTGGGTGCCCCCCTACCCCCGTATATAAAGGAGCAAGGGGGGAGGCCGGCCGGCCCTTGTTTGGTGCGGCTAGGGGTGCAATCCTACTAGGAATAGGATTGCAATCCTATTCCTAGTAGGAACCACCAAAGAAGGAAGAGAGGGAAAGGAAAAGAGGGAGAGGTGGCGCCCCCCAATCCTAGTCCAACTAGGAACCCTAGGTGGGGCGCCGGCCAGCCCCTATGGGCTGCCTCTCTCTTTCCCTTAAGGCCCACTATGGACCATCCCCCCTCGTAGGGGGTTCCGGTAACCCCCTCCGGCAATCCTGTTAAATCCGAAACTTTTCCGGAACACTTCCGGTGTCCGAATATAGTCGTCCAATATATCAATCTTTATGTCTCGGACATTCCGAGACTCCTCGTCATGTCCGTGATCTCATCCGGGACTCCGAACTACCTTCGGTACATCAAAACTCATAAACTCATAATACCGATCGTCATCAAACGTTAAGCGTGCGGACCCTACGGGTTCGAGAACTATGTAGACATGACCGAGACTCATCTCCGGTCAATAACCAATAGCGGAACCTGGATGTTCATATTGGCTCCTACATATTCTACGAAGATCTTTTATCGGTCAAAACCGCATAACAACATACGTTGTTCCTCTTGTCAACGGTATGTTACTTGCCCGAGATTCGATCGTCGGTATCTCTATACCTAGTTCAATCTCGTTACCGTCAAGTCTCTTTACTCGTTCCGTAACACATCATCTCGTGACTAACTCATTTGTCTTTTGCTTGCAAGGCTTATTGTGATGTGTGTTACCGAGAGGGCCCAGAGATACCTCTCCGACACTCGGAGTGACAAATCCTAATCTTGATCTATGCCAACACCACGAATACTTTTGGAGACACCTGTAGAGCATCTTTATGATCACCCGGTTACGTTGTGACGTTTGATAGCACACAAGGTGTTCCTACGGTATTCGGGAGTTGCATAATCTCATAGTCATAGGAACATGTA
The DNA here is from genome assembly GCA_902687465.1 of Secale cereale. NCBI lineage: Eukaryota > Viridiplantae > Streptophyta > Magnoliopsida > Poales > Poaceae > Secale > Secale cereale. Next base: position 25,879,988 of record LR738715.1, on the reverse strand, counting down.
TAAGTCATGAAGAAAGCAATAGCAGTAAAACTAAACGATCATAGTGCTATGCTAACGGATGGGTCTAGTCCATCACATCATTCTCCAAATGATGTGATCCCGTTGATCAAATGACAACTCATGTCTATGGTTAGGAAACATAACCATCTTTGATCAATGAGCTAGTCTAGTAGAGGCATACTAGGGACACTCTGTTTTGTCTATGTATTCACACATGTACTAAGTTTCCGGTTAATACAATTCTAGCATGAATAATAAACATTTATCATGATATAAGGAAATATAAATAACAACTTTATTATTGCCTCTAGGGCATATTTCCTTCAAGATCCGGCCGGGGTGTCGCTCACGGCCCCAAACGATGTGTACAGGGTTCCCGAGTCACCAAACGGGCAACCGGTACACCGTGCCACGTACCTGTCGCATCACAGCCCACCCCGAGGGTCAGCGCTGTGCACGACCACCAGTAAACTATAAACACCAGAAACTAGTTGCAACTCCTGGACAGAGATCAAGGATAATTAATAAGTCAAGAGGGTCAATTAAGGATCTCAATGTGTGGTAGTAGCTGAAACTTGAACCACACATACAGATCTCGGGTCCTATGGACTGTTCCAATGAAACAACCCACCACGTACTCCTACATGGCCTTTCATCGATACCTTTACCAAACATGTTCCACACTTCCTTCTCTTTACCGGTATGGTCATTTCACTCTGATCCATCACCAAGATGAACCAGACTGACACAACTCTAAGCGTAGCAGGCAACATAAACAAATAGCATGGTGGATCACACATCACATGGCTCAAACAACTCCTACACATGCTAGTGGGTTTCAACTATTTACTGTGGCAATGACAGGTCATGCAATGGAATAGGGTTCAACTACCGCAGCAAGTAGCAGTTCACACGCTGTTGCCTTAATGCCGTACAATAGAGCAGGAGTGAGAAGATTGGGTTTGTATCGGAATGATCAATGATTGCTTGCCTGACAGAGTGGTTGTCGGGTACTGCTCTTCACCTGGATACGCAGAAGTATCCTCGGGAGCAGGACCTAACACGGAGAATACCGGCGATACAAACAATAAACAAACAAATGCAACAATATGATGCATGCTCATGATATGGCAAGATGCATGTGTTTTGGGCTAATGCAACTATAACCAGAAGGGTTTGAGCCTATTTGAATCAAAGATTTAAATTGAAACTCAAACTATTATTTAATTAAGTGCATTATCATGTTTTAATGTATACTGCAAGGGTAACTTGCTCAAACATGCATGAAACTAGTGCCATTGGAAAGATTGGATTTTTTTGATCAATTTTCATATATAAAACTTTTCCATCTGAGCTACTGTTGAATTTATATCATTTTTTGAAGTTAACAGCATTTTCTGGAATTTCCTGAATTATTTTTAAATCTAAAAATCCCAGAAAATCCTTTATTGCGTCAGCATGACATCATGCTGACGTCAACCAGTCAACAGGGTGGCCCAGGTCAAACCTGACCAGTGGGACCCACTGGTCAGTATCACAGTTAGTTAATTAACCAATTAGAATTAAATTAAACACTAAACTAGGTTTGACTAGCAGGCAGGGCCCACATGTCAGTGACCCAGGGGGTCAAACCCTTCGTCAAACAGGGCTAACTCGCCGGCGTTTAGCCACCGGCGAGGCCAAACGCGGCGGTGAGGTGCGGGTTTTGTGCTCCGGCTGCCAAAACGACGGCGGAGCACACCTACGGGTAGCTGGGAGCAAACCGCGTCGAGTAGTCGTGGTGGCTGGCCTCGGGGTCGCCGGAATCAATGCCGGTGACGAGTCCAGCGGCTGCCGGAGTTCGGGCGAGGTCGAAAACTACGATGCGGTGCTCGTAGAGGTGCGTGGAGTGGTCCTACAGCATCTATACGGAACGGTGAAGCTGATGGGCACGGTGGCCGGACCATTAGATGGCCAGAGCCTCGTCGGCGACGAGCTCCACGGAGGCGCGTGCAGGTGAGCTACATGCGGTGTGTTCAGTGTAGGAGAGAGCCAACGGAGAGGGGGAGGACGAAGCTGGGCTCACAGCGGTTGCAGAAGACACCGAGGCGAGCTTGGGGACGGTCGGGGCTGAGCGGGAAGGCGAGGGGGATCTCTGCGGCCGGAGTTGGGGAAGACAGTGTCGGAGGCGACTCCAGAGCGGGCGAGCGCTCGGGGCTCAGCCTGCTCGACGTAGTCGAGGACGGCGGAGATGACGGACACGACGACGGGGCTCAGGGACGACGGTGGACGCGGCTACTACGACGGCGCGAGCACGACGGCGTCGGCCATGGTGCGGGGAGGGCGAAGGAGAAGAGCTGGGGAGAAGTGAGCGTGTCGGCGAGCTCGGGGAGGAAGTGGACGACCGATCCAAGCCTCCAGAGCAGCGAGGGGAGGGAGCAGGGCGGCGGGCAGCTGCGTGGCGCGCGCTGCGGCCACCGTCGAGCACCTGCCTGCCTGCCTGGCCGAGCCAAACAGCTCGCTGGAGCGGCGGCTGGGCTGGGCCGGCAGGTGGGCCGGTTGGGCGCCAGGTAAAACCCTTTCTCTCTCTCTCTTTTCTATTTCTTTCTGTTTCATTTCTTTTGCATCTTTGTTGAATTATTTCAAATGCCAGAACATTTTTATAGCTCATAAAACTAGTCATGCCCACTGTATATAATATGAACAGCATGGAACATTTTAGTTTATGATTATTTGGGCACACAAAATATTTTATAGCATTTAAATGCCCAAATGCAAATACCATATGATTTAATCCAGAGACCTTGGATGTCCTAGAAAATTGTGCACCATTTTTGGCAGAGGTTTAAGACCAAGGCCGAAATGATGAACATTTTTGAACGGCATTTTGGGTACATTGGAAAAGATTTTATTAAACCCTAGTTGTTAGAAGAGGGGTGCTGGGGTTTCTGTCATTCCCATTTCAGGTTTCTTTGAAAAGTAAACATGATGCACACTCTAGCTAGTCCTAATGCAAGCACTGACTAGGGATGTGACAACTCACCCCCACTCAAAAGAATCGCGTCCCGAGATTCGGGTTCCTCCGGAAAGAGGGTGGGGTACTCAAGTCGAAGACGATCCTCCCTTTCCCAGGTAGCTTCACTCTCGGAATGATGTGACAATTGAACCTTGATAAACTTGATATTGTGACGTCGAGTGGTGCGCTCGGTTTGATCAAGAATACGAACGGGGTATTCTCGATAGGTGAGATTGTCCTGGAGATCAAGCGTTTCGTGGTCCACTCCGCGGATAGGATACGAGAAGCATCGCCTGAGTTGAGAAACGTGGAAGACATCATGAACTCTGGAGAGGTGCGGAGGTAGTTCCAATTGGTAGGCAACTTCTCCTCGTTTGGCAAGAATGCGAAAAGGACCGATGTAACGAGGGGCCAATTTGCCTTTGATACCGAAGCGATGGGTTCCCTTAAGAGGAGTAACCCGAAGGTAAGCCTTATCGCAAACTTCAAAAGTCACAGCCTTATGATGACTATCATATTGGCTCTTCTAGCGAGACTGGGCTGTTTTCAATTTCTCACGAACGATGCGAACTTGCTCTTCTGCTTCCTGGATCATATCCGGACCAAAGAATTGTCTTTCCCCGGTTTATGACCAGTTAAGAGGTGTTCGACACCTTCGTCCATATAGAACTTCGAAGGGAGCTTTGCCCAAGCTGGCTTGATAACTATTGTTATAAGCGAATTCGGCAAATGGGAGACACTTTTCCCATTCCATACCGAAAGAGATGACAGAGGCTCGAAGCATGTCTTCCAGAATTTGATTGACTCGTTCCACTTAACCGCTTGACTGGGGATGGAAGGCGGTGCTGAAAGAGAGATGAGTTCCCATAGCATTCTGGAAACTTTCCCAAAATCGTGAAGTGAAAAGACTTCCACGGTCTGAGTTAATCTCCAACGGCACACCATGAAGTGATACTATCCGAGAGATATAAAAATTTGCTAGCTGGCTAGCGGTTATACTTTCTCGAATAGGTAGGAAGTGGGCTACTTTGGAGAGACGGTCGATAACGACGAAAATAGCATTATTCCCTTTTCTGGTCCTGGGAAACCCGGTAATGAAGTCCATACCGACCTTGTCCCATTTCCATTTAGGAATAGCCAAAGGTTGAAGGGTGCCAGCAGGCCGTTGATGTTCTGCTTTAACTCGACGACAAACATCGCAATTAGCAATGAACTAAGCGATTTCTCTTTTCATCCTAGTCCACCAGAACCTCTGACGTAGGTCCTGATACATTTTGGTACTACCGGGATGAATTGTGAGAGGAGATTCATGAGCCTCCTTAAGGATCATCTATCGTAGTTGTTGTTTCTTGGTTACCACCAAACGGTTCTCGAAGTACACAACACCTCGATCATCCATAGAGACACTTTTAGCAACTCCGCTAGCAATGTTCTCCTTGATCCGAGATATACCTCCGTCATACCGCTGGGCAACTATGATTTGATCCATAAGGGTAGGTTTCGCCACCAAGGTGGAAAGGAATCCTCGAGGAACAATGTGAAGGTTGAGCTTACGAAATTCCTCGTAAAGAAGTGGTTGCCCTTGTTGTAACATCAAGTTGTTACAATAAGACTTACGACTTAGTGCGTCGGCCATGACATTGGCCTTCCCAGGGGTGTAAGTGATTCCTAGGTAGTAATCTGTGAGCAATTCAACCCAACGTCTTTGCTTGAGATTTAGATCCGGTTGGGTGAAGATGTATTTCAGACTTTGGTGATTAGTGAAGATTTCACAACGATTACCAAGAAGGTAATGTCGCCATGTTTTGAGTGCGTGGACTACAACTGCAAGCTCTAGATCATGTGTAGGATAGTTATCCTCGTGTGGACGCAACTATCGAGATGCGTATGCAACCACTTGACGATCTTGCATAAGTATGCAACCTAGTCCTTGTCGCGAGGCGTCGCAGTAGATGATAAAATCCTTGGAAAAGTCTGGTGGTACCAGTACGGGTGCAGATGTCAGGCGTCTTTTCAGTTCCTGAAAACTGGACTCGCACTGTGGGGTCCACTCAAACTTTTTATCTTTCTTGAGGAGTTCAGTTAGAGGTTTTGCAACCTTGGAGAAATTCTCGACGAAGCGTCGGCAATAGCTCGCGAGGCCAAGGAAACTCCTAACTTGCTTGACCGATTCAGGGGGAGTCCAATCTAGGACTGCTTGAACTCGCTCGGGATTGACAGCAATACCCTTGCCAGAGATCACATGACCTAGATAGGTCATTTCCGGCAACCAGAATTCACATTTTGAGAATTTGCATATAGGCGGTGCTCTCGAAGTTTCGTCAATACCAGCCTTTGATGCTCAGCATGATCTTTCTTGTTCTTGGAGTAGATGAGTATATCATCGAGGTATACCACGACGAATTTATCCAAATACTCCATGAATATAGAATTCATTAGCCGGGAGAAGGTGGGTGGGGCATTGGTTAATCCGAAGGACATGATGGTGTACTCATATTGGCCATAACGAGTAACAAAAGCCGTTTTAGGAATGTCCCCGTTCTTGATTTTGATTTGATGGTAGCCCAACCTCAAATCCATCTTAGAGAACACTGAGGATCCAGCGAGCTGATCATACAGGTCGTTGATCCTGGGGAGCGGATACTTGTTCTTTATGGTGACCAGATTGACAGGTCGGTAATCTACAACCATTCTCTCTGTTCCATCCTTCTTCTTGACGAAGAGGACGGGACAAGCCCAAGGGGAAGAGCTAGGATGGATGAAACCCTTTTGCAAGGACTCATTGAGTTGTTTCTTAAGCTCAGCTAATTCTAGAGGTGCCATCTTATAAGGTCTCCTAGAGATTGGGACAGTTCCAGGGATAAGATCTATTACGAACTCGACATCTCTGTCAGGTGGAACTCCTGGCAGTTCTTCTAGAAAGACATCCGGAAAGTCACGGACTACCGGGATATCTTCGAGTTCTGGTAGAGGGCTGGCATTAAGAGAGTAGAGCTGACGCTCAGCCATTCGGGTCAAGACATTGACTGTCTTGCCGGATGGGTGTGTAAGTTGAATGGTCCTAGTGTAGCAATCAATCTTGGCGTAATGAGTTGTCATCCAATCCATACCCAAAATGATGTTTATGTCCGAGGACTTGAGAGCGATTAGAGATGCAAGGAAAACAAGTCTATCAACAAGGATTTCATTTCCATGGCTTACCCTAGAGGTTTGCCACTTTGAACCAGGAGTTTGAATAACCATGGAAGTAGGCATGTCACAAAAAGTCATGTTGTGCATTCGAGCATAGCTCTCAGATATGAACGAATGGGATGCTCCAGTATCGAAAATAACAGATGCCGGATGGCAGTTAACGAGAAGCGTACCAAGGACGACGTTAGGATCCTCATAAGCTTCCTCAGCAGAGACATAGTTGACATGACCACGTGCAGTGGGGATTGGCTTGACATAATTCACCTTGCCGGTTGGCTTACCACGGCCAACGGGTTTTCCTGGTTGGTTCTGGGGACACTCACGCATGTAGTGCCCCGGTTCTCCACACTTGAAGCATGTGACAGTGCCAGTGCGTGGAGCAAAGTTGGTAGGTGGTCCTCCATATGTCTTGGCAGGTGCATACTGTTGAGTTGGGCGAGGCGCCTCATAGGATGGCCTCGGTGTGTACTTGGGTGGTAGAGCAGTGTTAGGAACCCACACACGGCGCTTGTGAGAGCCAGAGCCGGATGATGAACCAAAGTCATGTGAGTGCTTGCGTGTGGCTTCGAAATCAGTCTGGCCCGTCTCAGCACTGATGGCTTTGTTTACCAGCTTCTGGAAGGAAGTGCACTCGTGCAGACGTAGATCTCGGCGGAGTTCAGGGCTGAGTCCCTTCCGGAACCTCGCCTGCTTCTTGGCATCGGTGGATACTTCCTTAGGTGCATAGCGTGCCAAGTTGCCAAACTCGCGACTATAGCCATCCACAGTTAACCGACCCTGGGTGAAATTGCAGAATTCCTCCCGCTTGCGATTCATGAGACCTTCCGGAATGTGATGTTCACGGAATGCCTCACTGAACTCAACCCAAGTAGTGATTTGGCCAGCAGGACGCATAGCCTCAAAGTTCTCCCACCATAGACTGGCAGGGCCCTCAAGATGGTAGGCGGCGTAGGTAACCTTATCAGCTTCGGCCACACGGGCAGAGTGCAGCTTGTGGGTGATACTACGAAGCCAGTCATCCGCATCCAGAGGTTCAGTGGAGTGGTGGAACTTTGGTGGGCACATCTTGATAAAATCATTGATTGACACCACGTCATTCCACTGACGGAACCCAGTGTTCTGCTCTATGCGTTCCAGCAGACGGTTGGTCTCTCTCTTGTTCCGTTCTGCCTCGAGCATGACTTCAGCCAAGGAGGGTGGCTGGGGCAGATTCTCATCTCTAGCCCCACTAGCCTCACCCTGATCCTGAGCAGCAGGAGTGCTGCGAGTGTTGACCATCCTAGGAAAACAAAACAACGATTTAGATAAGGATGGCAAAAACTTGACATAGGAGTGCATAATGTAATGGATGACACGGAATGCAGAGATGTTCATCCGTACGACATGGTAATATAGAAGCTACTATATATACACCAGTGGTCATACACACCATACATAGTTTAGTACAAGCCAAGGCTAAAGTACCACTGCGGTGAAAGACGATACATCACATCAGAGACATTCCAAGCTCCTATACATTATTTAACTACACCTCCGGAACTCAGTACTAGCTAAGGTATATTCCACAAGACTCGCAGGACTATGGAAATACAGCTACTACAATACCACTACTGCCACGGTCTAGCTCAGACATTCCCATAGTAATCTTCATAAAGATTACCACCGTAGCCTGGAAGTGGAACAGATGGATCTTGAAACTCTCGAGCACTCGAAGGCTGTGGACCATAGGGACATGGATGTGGCCTTGGGCCTGATGCTGGTGGTAACCGACGCCCACGTGGAGGTGTAATACCCCCAACGTCACGCCAATCCATACGATCAGGCAGACGAGTACGCACGGGGTACAAATCCCGCATATCCAGATATCCGGCATGCACAGCAGGTGCAAGCCGTGTCAAAGTAGTCCAGTGGGTGGCTCGAGTGTTATACAGCTCCATTCGGAGGGCACGGACCTCACGGTCCCTATCCTCCAGCATCTGAACAATAGTCTGAAGCAGTGGCTCTTCATGAGCGGCATCAGTATATAGACCAGTGTAGTAGCCTTCCTCTCCGGGAAGTGAGGCTGGCATGTAACAGAACTCAGTGTTCAGCAACAGGGCATGCCTAGCCCGGAGAATGGTCATCATCGAATAGGCGGCATCCTGCACTGCCATCTCGATAGTAACCCTGAGTCCATAAGACAAATGAATGGGGTCGTTAGCTCCGGGATATGAGGGGTATATCCGGACTGTGCAGAAATATTGACTCTGATTGAAATCCCGGTACTGTTCCTCCACGGTGTACTCAGGATACCAGCGGTAACCGGTCTCAATCACCACACGGACTAGCATGGCCGTGTGACCGGGCACATTAATGCACCGAGTCAAACGAACCACTTGGTGAGGTGTGCGGCCAGGCATCTGAAACATGAAGTAATGCAAAGGAATTAGTGCTTCTGGAAGAAATCGGGCAGCATAACAACTGTAAATGCTCAAAGAAGATTTGAGACATCATACAAATGATAGCATAGCCACTCAACAATATCATATCAAGGTTCCGGGTCCAGCAGACCATCATACTAAAAGGATAGAAACTGAACTGAGGCATGAAACCAACAATCCTAAGAGTCTACGGATTAGTAACACGTGAACCTAGTAAGGATAAGAGGCCTAGTCCTAAATCCCCGTAGGAAGAATAGACTAACTCAGATCAGAAGGGCATAAGGTAAAGGAGTAAAAAGAGCCTTACGTTCCCTTCCACAATCAATTCCCCTACATATAACTAAGAATTTTTCTAGACTCAACATCGACCAGTTTGGCTTGAGAAACCTACAGGCAGTCCAGCTCTGATGCCAACGCTGTCAGGACCCCGATCCTAAGTCACACCGATCTAGCTGTAACACGTCATATCACTTTGCGGCCTCACGCACGGTATCCCCACGGGTGCCACCTTACCTGGCCCGGGACCGTTCGCGCATTTTGGCACACGTATATGATAGTGTCGCTAGCATCCATATGACAAAGAACCCGGGCCGACGTGGCTAGTTATAAACCAAAAGTGGCATTAAATTACAGAGACATGCATCCATGACCCAGCAACGAACGTGTCGGTCATCAACGTATGAACCCAAGTCGTAGCAAGCTACATGGACTTAAAGGAACAACGCGTGACATTTCCCCTAAGGGACAGACACAGGAACGAAGAAGGACACATGCCGGCCAGCCTACGTGTTCCGAGCAGTAGCAAGCTACCAAGGCTCATTGGAAGCACTAGGAGGCATTTCCCTGTAAGATAGGCTACCAAAGGAAAACAACTAGGTGTCGGATCCCACACATACCAAGCATTTCAATCATACACACAATATGCCCAATATGTGCAAATACAACATTGCATCACAACAGAACTCTATGACTCAAAGTACTTTATTTAAGAGGCTCCAAGAGCCATACATAACATATCCATACAGGTAGGGGTCACATGACCCAACACTCAAGTCATACAGTCATACAAGCACAAGCGGAAGCTACATGTCTGAGTACAGACAACTTATAAAATAAAACAGGCTTGGTGTAGCCTGACTATCTACAAGGCCCTTCACAAGCTCCAGATCTCCGTCTGGGTGACAAGCTACTCGTCGACGTCAACGTCTATGTAGAACCCATCAGAAGGGGCAGGGTTCTCCTCTGCAACAGTTATTAAGCAAACATGAGTACAAAGTACTCAGCAAGTCTTACAACAGAACCTATCATACATGCAACATTATCAACAGCGGGTAGTGGAGTTCATAGCAGAAAGCCAGCTTTGACTCTTGGCTAACCTATACTACAACTCTCAACAGATTGCAAGATATTACTACGTACACGAGTCCTCTACTCACCACAACAATACACCACCGAGGATCCTCTTCCGTCATCCTACGGAAGGGCCATCCACGGTACTCACACTTATCTTGAGGCTTTTAGTAGTATCCATCAACTTGTCTATGAACTGTAAGAGTAACCAAGTAGTCCGTACCGCGAACAACGGCTATTCTAATAGATTGATAACCCTGCAGGGGTGCACTTCTTCACACACGCTTCCACCACTTATCGCCGTTTACTCGACATGTACTCGGCAACCTTCAAGAGGAAGCCCAGCGAGGGTGTCTGCCACGACCTGACTAACTACACAAGTCTCTCATCCAGGTTTATCGCCTATTTGGGTTCCATCCGTGGGGAGATCCGGCCGGGGTGTCGCTCACGGCCCCAAACGATATTTACAGGGTTCCCGAGTCACCAAACGGGCAACCGGTACACCGTGCCACGTACCTGTCGCATCACAGCCGACCCCAAGGGTCAGCGCTGTGCACGACCACCAGTAAACTATCAACACCAGAAACTAGTTGCAACTCCTGGACAGAGATCAAGGATAATTAATAAGTCGAGAGGGTCAATTAAGGATCCCAATGTGTGGTAGTAGCTGAAACTTGAACCGCTCATACAGATCTCGGGTCCTATGGACGGTTCCAATGAAACAACCCACCACGTACTCCTACATGGCCTTTCATCGATACCTTTACCAAACATGTTCCACACTTCCTTCTCTTTACCGGTATGGTCATTTCACTCTGATCCATCACCCAGATGAACCAGACTGACACAACTCTAAGCGTAGCAGGCAAGATAAACAAATAGCATGGTGGATCACACATCACATGGCTCAAACAACTCCTACACATGCTAGTGGGTTTCAACTATTTACTGTGGCAATGACAGGTCATGCAAGGGAATAGGGTTCAACTACCACAGCAAGTAGCAGTTCAATAGAGCAGGAGCGAGAAGATTGGGTTTGTATCGGAATGATCAATGATTGCTTGCCTGACAGAGTGGTTGTCGGGTACTGCTCTTCAGCTGGATACGCAGAAGTATCCTCGGGAGCAGGACCTAACACGGAGAATACCAGCGATACAATCAATAAACAAACAAATGCAACAATATGATGCATGCTCATGATATGGCAAGATGCATGTGTTTTGGGCTAATGCAACTATAACCAGAAGGGTTTGAGCCTATTTGAATCAAAGATTCAAATTGAAACTCAAACTATTATTTAATTAAGTGCATTATCATATTTTAATGTATACTACAAGGTTAACTTGCTCAAACATGCATGAAACCAGTGCCATTGGAAAGATTGGATTTTTATGATCAATTTTCATATATAAATCTTCTCCATCTAAGCTACTGTTGAATTTATATCATTTTTTGAAGTTAACAGCATTTTCTGGAATTTCCTGAATTATTTTTAAATCTAAATATCCCAGAAAATCCGTTACTGCGTCAGCATGACATCATGCTGACGTCAGCCAGTCAACAGGGCGGCCCAGGTCAAACCTGACCAGTGGGACCCACTGGTCAGTGTCACAGTTAGTTAATTAACCAATTAGAATTAAATTAAACACTAAACTAGGTTTGACTAGCAGGCAGGGCCCACATGTCAGTGACCCAGGGGGGTCAAACCCTTGGTCAAACAGGGCTAACTCGCCGGCGTTTAGCCACCGGCGAGGCCAAATGCGGCAGTGAGGTGCGGGTTTTGTGCTCCGGCTGCCAAAATGACGGCGGAGCACACCTACGGGTAGCTGGGAGCAAACCGCGTCGAGTAGTCGTGGTGGCTGGCCTCGGGGTCGCCGGAATTGACGCCGGCGACGAGTCCAGCGGCTGCCGGAGTTCGGGCGAGGTTGAAAACAACAATGCGGTGCTCGTAGAGGTGCGTGGAGTGGTCCTACAACATCTACACGGAACGGTGAAGCTGATGGGCACGGTGGCCGGACCATTAGATGGCCGGAGCCTCGTCGGCGACGAGCTCCGCGGAGGCACGTGCAGGTGAGCTACGTGCGGTGTGTTCAGTGTAGGAGAGAGCCAACGGAGAGGGGGAGGACGAAGCTGGGCTCACAACGGTTGCAGAAGACACCGAGGCGAGCTTGGGGACGGTCGGAGCTGAGCGGGACGGCGAGGGGGATCTCTGCGGCCGGAGTTGGGGAAGACGGTGTCGGAGGCGACTCCAGAGCGGGCGAGCGCTCGGGGCTCAGCCTGCTCGACGTAGTCGAGGACGGCGGAGATGACGGACACGACGACGGGGCTCAGGGACGACGGTGGACGCGGCTACTACGACGACGCGAGCACGACGGCGTCAGCCATGGTGCGGGGAGGGCGAAGGAGAAGAGCTGGGGAGAAGTGAGCGTATCGGCGAGCTCGGGGAGGAAGTGGACGACCGATCCAAGCCTCCAGAGCGGCGAGGGGAGGAAGCAGGGCGGCGGGCAGCTGCGTGGCGCGCGCTGCGGCCGCCGTCGAGCACCTGCCTGCCTGCCTGACCGAGCCAAGTAGCTCGCTGGAGCGGCGGCTGGGCTGGGCCGGTTGGGCGCCAGGTAAAACCCTTTCTCTCTCTCTCTCTCTCTCTCTCTCTCTCTCTCT
>LR738715.1:25838142-25867332 GCA_902687465.1 Secale cereale | reverse complement strand
TCTCTCCTCTCTCTCTCTCTCTCTCTCTCTCTCTTTTCTATTTCTTTCTGTTTCATTTCTTTTGCATTTTTGTTGAATTATTTAAAATGCCAGAACATTTTTATAGCTCATAAAACTAGTCATGCCCAATGTATATAATATGAACAACATGGAACATTTTAGTTTATGATTATTTGGGCACACAAAATATTTTATAGCATTTAAATGCCCAAATCCAAATACCATATGATTTAATCCAGAGACCTTGGATCTCATAGAAAATTGTGCACCATTTTTGGCAGAGGTTTAAGACCAAGGCAGAAATGATGAACATTTTTGAAGGGCATTTTTGGTATATTGGAAAAGATTTTATTAAACCCTAGTTGTTAGAATAGGGGTGCTGGGGTTTCTGTCATTCCCATTTCAGGTTTATTTGAAAAGTAAACATGATGCACACTCTAGCTAGTCCTAATGCAAGCACTCACTAGGGATGTGACAGAAGAAGCTGGAATTTAGACACCTGAAAGTAAGTACTATATAGTAGCATGTTCCGCGCATCTCCTATTGATTCAAGCGCTAGTTTCATCAATACCATTTGGCATTCTTGCTTATCAGTTTGATTGACCTCTATTTCTTGTAAAGTGGTTGTGGCAGGAACAAGGGAATGATTTCTGTGGATACTACATTTGCGAGTCCATCCGCCACACGACCTGTGAGCGGGGCTACTCTGACGCACAATTTGAAGTGCGTAAGCAATTAATAATATTCGCCATTTTATTTCAGTACCATCATTTGTGTTGAGTTTCATTTATTCATATATATATATATATATATATATATATATATATATATATATATATTGAGCCCCTTCTTCAAATTAGATCTTTCGGATACGGAATGAACTCCTAGCACGAGATCGTCTGCGAGCAATTCAAGAGGAATTGGCGGCATTCTTCCTTGACCACGTGATCGCTGAAGACGGAGAATACTATGTGGACCATGTGTCCGTATGATAGGAGATTATATTTGTAAGAGATAATTATTGTATATATGTACCCGGTAGTGTCGGATAGATATACGAGAACTAGTTGTTCGACCAATCTCTCGGAGAAGGAGAGGTGGTCAATATCACTTCTCTCTGAATGCATATATATGTTGATGACGATCTTCTATTTCCTTCGTTTGCTTACTAGCTAGCTAGCTAGCGTGTCTACTCCTCTCTATACGTATGGGTAGTACGTAGCGTCGACCAAGCACGAACATAAGAGAGGACACTTCTCTCTATTAATTAGCTAGCTAACACAATATATGAAACACCTAAATTAACCCCCCAAAACCCCCAAACCCAACCCCCTTTAAAAAAAACAAAAACCCCAGCCACAGAAATGCTAACGCGTGGATGCGTTTTGGTCCCGGTTGGAGCCACCAACCAAGACCAAAGGCCCTCCTGCCTGGGCTCCACGCACAGGCCACGTGGAGGCCCATCTGTCCCGGTTCTAGTTTGAACCGGGACTAAAGGGCTAGGGCATTAGCACCGACCCTTTAGTCCCGGTTCAAGAACCGGGACAAAAGGCCCGTTCTCTACTAGTGAACCACCTGCCTTCTCTTTTATTTGCTCATGCTCTATTCCCTCTGTACTATGGATGTGCAACTTTGCTTGCCTTCACAGTCCATTTTGCTGTCATGCTTTAAGGTTACCTCCTCCTTAGTACCCTCCCCCAGTTTCTTCCGGCAATGCAGATTTTTCTCTCTGTAGGTCCTCAGGACCAAGGACCCTTGCGCTTTTCATGGATATGTTGGCATAAAGAAAATTGCATCCTCTTTCTTGTTATATATGGAAGTTTTTGTTTATTTTATTTCTACCAGTTGCTACATGTCTTTGATCGGATTTGTCTTGGTTATGGATCTATCAAGTCCTAGTTTGATTCATATGTTGTTGCCTTTAAGTTAGTAGTTAATGACCATTTGCTTCATATTTCCTTTATTTAAACGGGATAACTATGCCACTCAATTGCTGCTTATTTTTATGTTACCTAGTGAACTAAATGATGTTTATAATACTCGAAGATCATGTTTTCATTAAATTTTATATTATGTTTTATCTTTTTTCTGACATTTATTGCAGTTTTATGGATGATTATTCTAGGGCAAGGAAGTTTGCTTAAATATTTTCTCAGCGTATCTCTCAGTCTATTTTGATTTGGGTCATGGTCATTGTAGTACCTAATTTGCTTGTCTGGTCCAAACTATATGTAGCATGATTAAAAATGTGATCGATATGCCATGCCTAGATTCACCATAAATACTGCTTTCATCACGAAAATCACATTTTTTTACTAACATCTTAATATTATCCATAAAACTAGGGGTCAAAGTATAGTTTTTTATATTATGGAGAAGCAATTGTGCCTATTAACAAAATGATGCAAGATCCCTTAGTTGATACTTCTACTACATGAGTTTAATAAAATCTCATTTGTTAGTGACTAGCTAGCTCATACATTTCTAAAGAGATGTCTATATGAGGTAGAAGCCAGGTGGTTCAGTTTTGCTACTCCATGAGCCCCTTATATGTTCATGATAACAAGGAATATTTCTGGTGATTCAATAAGCTTGGATCTCCAATATTTCCCTCTAATGGAGTTATTTGAACCACTGATTTTGTTTAGACTTTACTGACAAAAGAATAACAGGTGTAGTCCAAGACCTGATAATTAATATGCTAACAATAAGATTTGAAGATGTGGTGGTAAAGATGAACTATTTCCTGCAGGGGTTCTCTATTTCTAGTGTTGTTTTTTCCACTAATGCTGACTGTTGAGACTGTTCAGATTTTGAGCATTTGGTGCAATTTCCACAATCCTAGTGAAGCTGATGTTTACTGTTTATGTCATACCTAAAATCGAGATACATAAATTTAATTGTTTTTCTTTGAGCGTATTACAAAATTGGTTTGATTGATGATTCGAAATTGGCTGGTCCGCAGGTATCTAGGATTACATTCTGGTGGCTAAGATGCCGAAATGGGTTATGTGCAGTGCACGGGGTCTGTGTTGTGCTGCACTAAGAAATTGGCCCTCCGCACTGGTTGGTTGTGAAGTCAGACTTTTAAGCTTACCGTGTGAATCCGGCGGAGGCGATGAACGGCTACCCAAGTATGAAGGAAGACGGATCAGCCTTTTCCAGTGATGACTTACGTGCATTAACCAACGATATGCAGCCTCTGGCTAGCAAACTTGCTGATGAAGCTGATCTGTCTAGATATCATCCGGGATATAATGCTGAGAACGTGCGGGCAGAGCGTCCGGCTTATGATATTGAATATCTTATTCCGCCCGTCCGTAAGCACACTTTTGCTCCTGACATTGATCCGTGAGACCTCATAACTGACGAAGTTTATTTCCGAGCGCTGGCCAAGATTTACTGGACCACTATTGACTTCCAGCAGCTAGAAGAAACCGCCGAAGAACCGGAGCAAGCTGATCCTCAGTCGTCACGGCAGGCTGACACCGAGTCTTAAACCAGCGCCGGTTTAAAGTTTATGTTCCAGTGCTTTGAGATAGACAAATATTCTTTTGGGCTCTCCAACGCCTTGTAATAGGATAGCTGATATACTTTGTGTTCGTCACATACTATCTTTTTGTGAAATTGCTTCAGTTGGCAACTCCTTAAATATATCCTGCTTTCAATGCCTTTGACGGTTTATTTTACCTGCTTCTGCATAAAACAATGATCAAAAGTTCCTGGCGGTTTATCGCCGGACGGGACATAATGCCCAAACACATGATCTAAGTTTATAACTTGAACTGTGTATAAAGTATAAAGCATGTATCATACTTGTGATTAAGTGTATCACGATAACCCTTAATCCGGCAGGGAGAAATAATGAACCAAGGTGCAAGTGCCGATGACTCCCTTGATTGTTTGTCGGTTGATCATGAAAACCGAACCGGGTTATGATGATCTCCGGTTTAACTGTAGTTAGCACTGGTGTTTGTAACCCAGACTAAAATTCTGTAAACGCAGATGTAGTGGCAACTTATAGTCATCCACTCCCTGAATCAATGGACTTGGATGAATACCAATGACCTTGAAGATAAAGATTTTATAAAACATAAAAAATAAAAATATTTTTTTGGGAAAATAAGTCCATGTAGTCGAGGCTTTTTACGAGCTGCCAGGCTCCAAATTCGAGGCTTTTTATGAGCTGCCAGGCTACTGTCATTAACCATTTTGCAAATCCTTTTAAGATGGTCCTCAATCCTTAACCAAATCATCAATGTTCAATGCTACCAAGTTCAAAAATCTGTAAAGATTGACTTGTGTAATCACTTGATGATCGTCAATTTAACGATGCCAAGTTCATGGTCTGTAAAGATTGACTTGTGTATACGTTCGACAGGTCGTACTAGGTTTACCTGGACGGAGTGACTTACTTAATGCAGGCAGGCTAATCCGGGGTTTTAGGTGTATGCACCAAACTTCCAAGCCGTGTTTACTACAAGGGTTGTCAACTCGTTGATGCTTTGCATCAGGAGCCCCCAGGTAGCATTTGAGCTATGCTCGTCGGGGCCTATGTTTGAGTTGTGCTAGGCATCAAAACTTTCTTTTGCCACTCATCAGCATGTGGGAATTGCCAAAGCAACCAGAGCTCTGCTCTTATGATGGCCTTGATGTGTTCGCCGGTTTAAGAGGCCATAGGAACTCCCTTGCACACAGAAGCTCCCATGTGACAAACTCTTATGAAAAAAGGCGGCTGATACCCCGCTTTATCGAGGGCGTCGGTTTATTATATTGATCATAATATATACATTGTAAACATATGTACATAAAGCGGAGCCTATGGCTCAGGTGTAGTAAGGTCGAAGAAGAGAGATGTTCCATGGCCGCCTGGTCTCCTCCTCCGCCGTATGTGAGTCCTTATATTCTCGAACGTCGACGAGGAGGTATGACCAGTTGTGCAGGTTCTTGCTGACCACAAAGGGTCCTTCCCAAGGTGGGGACAACGTGTGCATGTCTGTCTGGTCTTGGATGAGCCAGAGCACCAGATCTCCTTCTTGAAACATTCTAGTTTTAACCCGGCGACTGTGGTACCGGCGCAGATCTTGCTGATAAATCGCTGATCGAGCTGCTACCGTGTCCTGTTCTTCATCCAGCCGGTCCAATGCATCTTGTCTTGCTTTTTCATTATCAGTTTCGACGTAAGCCGCCACCCACGGCGAGTCATGACGGATATCACTAGGGAGGACCGCTTCAGCTCCATATACCATGAAGAAAGGAGTGTACCCTGTGGATCTGTTAGGTGTAGTATTGATGCTCCATAACACAGATGGTAACTCCTCCACCCAACAACCCGGTGTCCTCTGCAAAGGAACCATGAGCCAGGGTTTGATGCCTCGCAAGATCTCTTGATTGGCTCTTTCAGCTTGGCCATTAGACTGAGGGTGAGCTACTGATGATACATCAAGGCGGATGTGCTCTCGTTGACAGAACTCCTCCATAGCCCCCTTGGATAAATTGGTACCATTATCAGTTATAATGCTGTGTGGAAAGCCAAACCGGAAAATCACCTTTTTGATGAACTGAACCGCCGTTGCTGCATCACACTTACTGACTGGCTCCGCCTCAACCCATTTGGTAAATTTGTCCACCGCCACGAAAAGGTGGGTCTTCTTATCTTGGGATCTCTTGAATGGTCCAACCATATCAAGCCCCCAAGTCGCAAACGACCAAATAATTGGAATCATCCTCAATTCCTGTGCCGGTATATGAGCACGCCGTGAGAATTTTTGGCAAGCATCACATTTTCTGACCAAGTCCTCTGCGTCGGCATGAGCCGTCAACAAGTAGAACCCATGACGAAAAGCTTTAGCCACCAAAGATTTTGAACCGACATGAGGACCACAATCTCCTTCATGGATTTCTTTAAGAATATCACAGCCCTCCTCTAGCGACACACACTGCTGAAACGCCCCAGAATTGCTGCGATGATGAAGTTCTCCATTGACAATAGTCATTGACTTGGATCGCCGGACTATCTGTCTAGCCAAGACTTCGTCCTCTGGTAACTCACCTCGGTTCATGTACACTAGGTAGGGAAGCGTCCAATCTGGAATAACATGAAGTGCCGCGACCAATTGTGCCTCCGGATCAGGAACAACCAAGTCCTCTTCTGAAGGCAACCGCACCGATGGATTGTGTAATACATCCAAGAAGGTATTGGGTGGAACCGGTTTACGTTGAGAACCCAGCCGGCTTAACGCATCAGCCGCTTCAATCTTTCGCCGGTCTATATGATCCACCTGATAGCCCTGGAAGTGTCCAGCAATAGCATCTACCTTTCGTCATCTACCTTTCGTCGATAAGCTGCCATAAGTGGATCTTTGGAATCCCACTTGCCAAACAATTGCTACGCCACCAGGTTTGAATCGCCAAAGCATTTAACCCGGCTTAAATTCATCTCCTTGGCCATCTGTAAACCATGGAGGAGAGCTTCATACTCAGATGTATTGTTAGTACAAGGGAACATTAAATGGAGGACATAACAGACTTATCACCTCGTGGGGAAGTTAACACGACTACAGCCCCCGAGCCCTCCAATTGCCTAGATCCATCAAAGTGAATAGTCCAACATGTGTGATCCGGCTTTTCCTCAGGTGCTTTCAACTCTGTCCAATCGTTAATGAAATCCACCAATGCTTGGGATTTTATCGCAGTACGGGGCACATACTTCAATCCATGTGGGCTAAGCTCAATGGTCCACTTTGCAACCCGACCAATAGCCTCTCTGTTCTGGATTATATCCCCCAACGGAGCTGAACTGACTACAGTGATCGGATGACCTTGAAAGTAGTGCTTTAGCTTCCGGTTTGCCATGAAGACTCCATACACCAATTTCTGCCAATGTGGATATCTCTGTTTTGATTCAATGAGCACCTCACTGATGTAGTAAACCAGCCGTTGAATCGGATATTCCTTGCCTGCCTCCTTACGCTCTACCACAATGGCAACGCTTAATGCACGGGCATTAGCTGCCACATATAACAACATCGGCTCATTATCAACTAGGGCAGGGAGGACCGGTGGCTCTGCTAATTGCTTCTTCAATTCTTCAAACGCAGCATTAGCAGCATCACTCCAAACAAAGCGATCTGTCTTTTTCATCATCTGATAAAGCGGGATAGCCTTTTCCCCCAAACAGCTGATAAACCGGCTGAGCGCCGCAATATGGCCCGCCACGCGTTGGACATCGTTGATGCACGCCGGTTTAGCCAAGGAGGTAATCGCCTTGACCTTCTCTGGATTAGCTTCGATGCCCCTGTTAGATACTAAGAACCCCAGGAGCCTGCCTGCCGGAACACCGAAAACTCACTTATCTGGATTAAGCATCATTTTATAAATCCGGAGATTGTCAAAGGTTTCTTTCAAGTCTGTTATCAACGTCTCCTCCTTCCTGGATTTCACCACAATGTCATCCACATATGCATGAACATTCCGCCTAATCTGTCCATGAAGACAGTTCTGCACACAACGCTGATAGGTCGCCTGGGCACTCTTAAGCCCAAATGGCATAGACACATAGCAGAAGGCTCCAAAGGGAGTTATAAAGGCCGTCTTCTCCTGGTCCTTAACTGCCATCTTGATCTGATGATAACCCGAATATGCGTCCAAAAAACTTAGTCGCTCACAACGAGCCATGGCGTCAATGATCTGATCAATACGGGGGAGGGCAAAGGGATCAGTTGGGCAAGCTTTGTTCAGATCTGTGTAATCAACATACATTCGCCAAGTGCCATTTTTCTTAAGTACTAACACCGGATTAGCCAACCACTCTGGATGAAACACCTCAACTATAAAGCGTGCTGCCAAGAGCCTAGCCACTTCTTCACCAATAGCCTTACGCCTTTCTTCATTGAAGCGGGGCAGAAATTGCATAACCGGTTTGAAGTTAGGATCAACATTTAGAGTGTGCTCAGCGAGTTCCCTCGGTACACCTGGCATGTCAGAAGGTTTCCATGCAAAAATGTCCCGATTCTCACGGATGAACTCGATGAGCACACTTTCCTATTTTGGATCTAGGTTAGCACTGATGGTGAACTGCTTGGATGAATCACCAGGAACAAAGTCAACCTGTTTGGTCTCTTTAGCTGATTTGAACTTCAAGGCCGGATCATGCTCTGTGGTTGGTTTCTTCAGCGGAGACATATCCGCCGGATCAACATTGTCTTTATAAAACTTCAGCTCCTCGGTTGCACAAACCTCTTCAGCATAAGCTGCATCACCTTCCTCGCACTCCAACGTAATCTTGCGACTCCCATGGACCGTAATGGTTCCCTTGTGGCCCGGCATCTTGAGTTGTAGATAAACATAACACGGTCTTGCCATGAACTTAGCGTAAACCGGCCCCCCGAACAGGGCGTGATATATGCTCTTGATCTTTACCAATTCAAAGGTCAAAGTCTCCGACATGGAATCATGCTCATCTCCAAAAGTGACCTCCAGATCTATCTTGCCAACTGGATACGCCGATTTACCGGGTAATTCCCCATGAAAAACTGTGTTGGACTGCCGAAGGTTTTTATTTTTCAGCCCCATACGCCGGAAAGTCTCATAGTATAAGATGTTGATGCTGCTGCCTCCGTCCATAAGCACCTGGTAAACTTGTATCCACCCACCTGAGGTGCCACAACTAGAGCCAGCTGACCCGGATTATCAACGCGAGGCGGATGATCCTCTCGGCTCCACACAATGGGTTGTTCTGACCAAAGAAGGTAACGCGGCACCGCCAGTTCAACAGAATGTACTGCCCTCTTGTGAACTTTCTGGTCACGTTTACACAAGCTCATGGTGAAGACATGATACTGCCCACTGCTCAACTCCTTCGGATTATTCTGATATCCGGATTGTTGCTGCTGTTGACGCTGTTGATTTCCTTGATTGTTATAGACGCCCTGGCCGTGCTGTTGTGTTGATTGTGCCCGTTGTGGTTGCCGTTATTGCCTTAGCATCCTGAACCGGATCCACCACCTTGATAACCCGGCCCTTGAAAACCGGGCCCTGATCCGCCGTATGGTCCATGATCATATCGAGACCGGTTCATGATTTCCTGCATAATAAAACAGTCTTTCCATAGGTGTGTAGCTGGCTTTTCCACTATACCATGCCTCGGGCAAGGTATGTTCATCTGGCGTTCCAGATTAATAGGCGGCCTCCCATTTTGTGGGGGCGGTCTACCCTTGCGACGCTGTCCATTCTCCTGAGCGCTGGTGTTAGCCACAAAATCTGAGTTGCTATCCGCTTTACGCTTACCGTTGTATCCTTGATTCGCCGGGTTGGGCTGCGGCGCCTTACCATTCTTGTTTACCTTCCCTGACTTGTCATTATAGGAGTCTGGGTAATTGGTATTATCTGAGTCCGCGTATTTCACTAAAGCGCCCATGAGTGTCCCCATGTCGTCACAATACGCTTAAGCCGTCCCAACTTCAACTTCAAAGGTTCAAACCGGCAATTGCCTTCACATGTTACCACTGCTGTGCTTGGGTTGATGCTATTGGAGGAATGCAGGATCTCTGACACCAAGCGCACCCAACTACTTGTTGACTCATGCTCTCCTTGAACACAGGTAGCTAAATCGACGACAGACATTGGCTGTTTGCACGTGTCCTTGAAGTTACTGATAAACCGGGGGCGCAATTCGGCCCATGATCCGACGGAATTGGGTGGTAAGCCCTTCTGCCAAGTGCGAGCTGTGCCCTCCAGCATCATTGTGAAATACTTAGCACACGCTGCGTCATCTACATCCAGCATCTCCATTGCCATCTCATAACTTTCAACCCATGCCTCCGGGGATAGATCCACCGTGTAGTTGGGCACCTTGCGCGGTCCCTTGAAATCCTTGGGCAGTTTTACATTGCGCAAAGCGGGAGTAAGACAAGGGCCTCCCAGGGAGCTAGACATAACCCCCGGTTCAACTGTGGTAGAGGGACGAACCGGCGTTGCCTGATGGACTTCGTGCTGCACTGCTAATTCGGCCTCTCGGCGTTGCCTGCCCTGATCCACCATGTTCTGAGCATTCGTGTCTCCTCCTGCCGGATCATCTATCCGCGGTGGATTACGTCTTCGTGCGCTGCTTGACAAGACCGATTCATCCAGACGCCTAGTGTAACTCCGACTTGGGCGAGGGGTTGAATGAATTCTCTCACGGCTGTGAGAATAAGCTTGCTGCTGAGTTAGCACCGTCTCCAAAAACTCCCTGGCCCGTCGTGCCTCCACTGCTATAGGGGATGTTCCTTCAATGGGAAGAGCGGCCAGTCGTGAAGCGGCCGCGACTATGTTAACCAACGGATTAGAGTAATGACCAGGAGGGGTGGGCACATGCTGTGATGGTACAACCTGGCGGGTTGGCTCCGCGTCCGGCGGCTGGACTGACGCTCATGTGCCAGGTGCCCCTCCCCGTTCACCTCCGGCTGGTTACTGGTTCCTGCTCCCGGCGTGCTAAAGAGGTTCCTTGCCTAATAAGCCGGTGGCAAGCGAGATCGTTGCCTTCTCATCATCACCTCGTGTGAAGCGGTTTGATCCAACATGAGTCGATAAGCTTGAGCATCAAGCTCAGCCTGCTTTGCAGCCATCTTGGTTTTCTCAGCAGCTAGGTCCAACTTGGCTTGATCTATCCGGCTTTTCACCTGAGCGACCTTCGGATCATGCTGCTACTTATTGGCCTGGGCTACCTCTGCTGTTAATAGCGCTATCAAAGTATCGACCAAGATGGATAAAGTTTCAGACGGCGACGGGTTAGGACCTCCAGCCCTAGCTCCCACCATGTCTGATGTTAACGCCGCTGTAGTTGATGACTGTTGCATAGGTTGTGATCCGGCCATAAAGACGGCAACCTGGTTTGGCGGATCGAGGGGGCCCGGAATACTGTCACCGTCGGAACATCCCTCAGATCAACCGTCCTGCAACAGATATAAAGATTATGTCTCTCCGGAGGACGATTCGTCACC
This sequence comes from Secale cereale, assembly GCA_902687465.1. Lineage (NCBI taxonomy): Eukaryota > Viridiplantae > Streptophyta > Magnoliopsida > Poales > Poaceae > Secale > Secale cereale. Next base: position 25,856,350 of record LR738715.1, on the reverse strand, counting down.
GGAATAGACAACAGTCTCACCGCCAGAATCCGATCCGTCCTCGGCTTGAACTCCATGCACTGCTCCAACGAAGACATGCTTCATGGCGGGCCGAATCCGGACAGGTCTCGCACGCTGACCCGACTCGACGATGTTGGGGAAGATGTCCGGCTCAGGGCCCGGTTCGCCGATCTTGTCGATGAAGACGTGGATGCCGCCGAAGGGGACCCGGTACCAGTATTCGATTGAATCGACCTTGGGGCCCCAGCCTGCATCATCGATGTAGACCCTGCCGCGACGACTCCTAGTCATCCGGCCAACTGCATAGCCCTTGAGTCCTTCAAAGATGCCCTTCAAGAACTCGAAACCATCGTGCGATAGCCCCACGGTGGGCGCCAACTGTCGTGGTTTTGTCACGGTAGATGTCCTAGCAAAAGGACTTAGTCGTGAGGCCATCGCTATGGGTTAGCTTAAAGGGGTTAAAGCGGACAAGGACACAAAGATTTTATACTAGTTCAGCCCCTTCGATGAAGGTAAAAGCCTACGTCTAGTTTGGTGTAATATTGCTAGGGTTTCGATGACCAGGGAGCGAATCCGCTTTGCATGTGTCTCGAGCTGTTGTTCTCTGCCCTGAACCATCGCCGGGTCGTCCCTTTATATAAGAGGTGACGCCCGGTCTGGTTTACAGAGTCCCGACGCCGGCTTATAAACGTATCCGGCTGGGTCTCTATTCTTCATATCTTACATCATAAGCTACATATCATATGGTGGTTTACAAATCATGGGCCCTCACGCCCCTTGGGCTTTAAGCTTCTTGGACTAAAGCGCCTTGCTCCGTGTTCAGCTTGGGCTTCAGTAAAATGATCTCCATAAACATAAACCGGCCCCTCCTGGGCGGTTTATACTTAATAATAATATCCCTGACACTTCCCCTAGGAGCATGTGTTGATTACTTTATTTTGATAACTTGTAGATTTTTGCAATAAGTATATGAGTTCTTTATGACTAATGTTCAGTCCATGGATTATAAGCACTCTCACCCTTCCACCATTGCTAGCCTCTTTTGTACCGCGCAACCTTCGCCAATACCATAACCCACCATATACCTTCCTCAAAACAGCCACCATACCTACCTATCTTGGAATTTCCATAGCCATTCCGAGATATATTTCCATGCAACTTTCCACCATTCCATTCATATGATACACTTCATCATTGTCATATTGCCATGCATGATCATGTAGTTGACATCGTATTTGTGGCTATGCCACCATGCATAATTTCTCATACATGCCACTCTTGATTCATTGCACATCCCGGTACACCGCCGGGGGCATTCATATAGAGTCATATTTTGTTCTAGCATCGAGTTGTAATCTTTGAGTTGTAAGTCAATAAAAGTGTGACGATCTTCATTACTAGAGCATTGTCCCATGTGGAAAGGCCAAATAAAAAAGATGGCCCAAAGAAATATAGAGAGGTGCTAAAAAAAGGAGAGCCCCTCCAAACAAAAATAGAAGGGACAATGCTACTATCCTTTTCCACACTTGTGCTTCAAAGTAGCACCATGATCTTCATGGTAGAGAGTCTCTTGTTTTGTCACTTTCATATACTAGTTGGAATTTTCATTATAGAACTTGGCTTGTATATTCCAACGATGGGCTTCCTCAAATGCCATAGGTCTTCATGAGCAAGCAAGTTGGATGCACACACACTTAGTTTCTCTTGACGAGCTTTCATACACTTATAGCTCTAGTGCATCCGTTGCATGGCAATCCCTACTCACTCACATTGATATCTATTGATGGGCATCTCCATAGCCCATTGATACGCCGAGTTGATGTGAGACTATCTTCCTCCTTTTTTGTCTTCTCCACAACCACCACTCTATTCCACCTATAGTGTTATATCCATGGCTCACGCTCATGTATTGCATGAAAGTTGAAAGGTTTGAAAAAATTTGAGTATGAAAACAATTGCTTGGCTAAAACCGGGGTTGTGCATGATATGAATATTTTGTGTGATGAAGAGGGAGCATAGCCAGACTATATGATTTTGTAGGGATAACTTTCTTTGGCCATGTTATTTTGAGAAGACATGATTGCTTTGTTAGTATGCTTGAATTATTATTATTTCTTATGTCAATATAGACTTTTGCCTTGAATCTTTCGGATCTGAACATTCATGCCAAAACAAAGAGAATTACATTGAGAATTATGTTAGTTAGCATTCCACATCAAAAATTCTGTTTTTATCATTTACCTACTCGAGGAATTAAGCTTGGGGATGCTTCATACGTCTCCAGTGTATCTATAATTTTTGATTGCTCCATGGTATTATATATTCCGTTTTGGATGTTTCATGGGCTTTATTATACACTTTTATATTATTTTTGGGACTAACCTACTAACCCAAGGCCCAGTGCAGATTGCTGTTTTTTGCCTATTTCAGGGTTTCACAGAAAAGGAATATCAAACGGAGTCCATATGGAATGAAACCTTCAGGAGAGTTATTTTTGGAGCCGTATCTACCCAGAAGACTTGGAGTACACACGAGTAAACGAAGGAGGCGGCCACGAGGGTCCAGGGCGCGCCCCCCACCCTCGTGGGCCCTCTCTGGCTCCCCCGATGCTCTCCTTCCTCCTATATATATCCATATACCTTGAAAACATCGAGGCCACAGAGAAAACCCTAATTCCATCGCCGCAACCTTCTGTTCCCGTGAGATCCCATCTTGGGGCCTGTTCCGGAGCTCCGCCGAAGGGGGGATCTACCATGGAGTGCTTCTACATCAACACCATAGCCTCACGAATGAGTTGTGAGTAGTTTACCACAAACCTTCGGGTCCATAGTTATTAGCTAGATGGCTTCATTTTTCTTTTTGGATCTCAATACAAAGTTCTCCTCGATCTTCGAGGAGATCTATTCGATGTAATCTTTTTGCGGTGTGTTTGTCGAGATCCGATGAATTGTGGGTTTATGATCAAGATTATCTATGAGAAATATTTGATTCTTTTCTGAAATCTTTTATTTATGATTATAATATCGTTGCAATTCTCTTCGAATTATTGGTTTGGTTTGGCCTACTAGATCTATAGTTCTTGCAACGGGAGAAGTGCTTGGCTTTGGGTTCAGTCTTGCGGTGTCCTTTCTCAGTGACAACAGGGGCAGCAAGGCACGTATTGTATTGTTGCCATCGAGGATAAGAAGACGGGGTTTATATCATATTGCTTGAGTTTATCCCTCTACATCATGTCATCTTGCTTAAAGCATTACTCTGTTCTTATGAACTTAATACTCTAGATGCATGCTGAATAGCCGTGGATGTGTGGAGTAATAGTAGTAGAGGCAGAATCGTTTCGGTCTACTTGTCACGGACGTGATGCCTATATATAATGATCATGCCTAGATATTCTCATAACTATGCGCTTTTCTATCAATTGCTCGACAATAATTTGTTCACCCACCGTAGAATTCTGCTATCATGAGAGAAGCCACTAGTGAAACCTATGGCCCCCGGGTCTATTCTCAACATATTAATCTTCCATCTACTTTACTTTTCTTTATTTACTTTTTGTTCTTATACCAAAAAAATACCAAAAATATTATACTATCCTATCTATCAGATATCACTTTCATAAGTGACCGCAAAAGGATTGACAACCCCTTATCGCGTTGGCTGTGAAGTTCTTATTTGTTTGTGCAGGTGCGAGGGACTCGCGCGAGGTCTACTACTGGATTGATACCTTGGTTCTCAAAAACTGAGGGAAATACTTACGCTATTGTGCTGCATCATCCTTTCCTCTTCGAGGGAATACAACGCAAGCTCGAGAAGTAGCAAGAAGAATTTCCGACGCCGTTGCCAGGGAGGCTTACGCAAAAGTCATATACCAAGTACCTATCACGAACCCTTATCCTTCCCATTACATTATTTGCCTCTCGTTTTCCTCTCCCCCACTTCACCCTTGCCATTTTATTCGCCCATCTTTTGCCGTGTGTTTACAGTTCGCTTGCTTCTTGTTTGCTTGTGTGTTGGATTGCTTGCTTGTCACTATGGCTCAGAACAATACCAAATTGTGTGACTTTTCCAATACCAACAATAATGATATTACTAGCACTCCGATTGCTCCTATTACAAATGCTGAATCTTGTGAGATCAATGCTGCTCTGTTGAATATTGTCATGAAAGATTAATTTTCCGGCCTTCTTAGTGAAGATGCCGCTATCCATCTAAACAACTTTGTTGATTTGTGTGATATGAAAAAGAAGAGGGATACAGATAATGATATTATTAAATTGAAGCTATTTCCGTTTTCATTTAGAGATCATGGTAAAACTTGGTTTTCCTCTTTGCCTAGAAATAGTATTGATTCATGAAATAATTGCAAAGATGCTTTTATCTCTAATTATTTTCCTCCCGCTAACATTATCTCTCTTAGAAATGATATTATGAATTTTAAGCAACTAGATCATGAGCATGTTGCACAAGCTTGGGAGAGAATGAAATTAATGATACATAATTGTCCTACACATGGTTTGAACTTATGGATGATTATACGAAACTTTTATGGTGGCTTGAATTTTGCTTCTGGAAATCTTTTAGATTCGGCCGCGGGAGGCACTTTCATGGAAACTACCTTAGGAGAAGCTACCAAACTCCTAGATAATATTATGGTTAACTACTCTCAATGGCACACCGAAAGATCTACTAGTGAAAAAGTGCGTGCTATTGAAGAGATTAGTGTTTTGAGTGGAAATATGGATGAACTTATAAAATTAATTGCTACTAAGAGTGCTTCTTCTGATCCTAATGATATGCCTTTATCCACGTTGATTGAAAATAATAATGAATCTTTTGATGTGAATTTTTTTGGTAGGAATAATTTTGGTAATAATGCTTATAGAGGAAACTTTAATCCTAGGCCTTTTCCTAGTAATTCCTCTAATAATTATGGTAATTCCTACAATAAATCTTATGGAAATTTTGGTTAGGAACATGGATATAATTACTCTTGATGTTGATTTTGAAACTTAGATCTATTCCACCCAAGCATGGTATCAATGAGTCTCTCAAAGCCATGATAATTTCCATTGATGTATGCAAAGAAAGAACCACTAGGATGCGTGCTAAAAAAGAGTGATTTATGAAAGCGTGTTCTTCTAGTTATCATGAAATAGAGATGAAGATCTAAAAGTTATTGATGTGTCTCCTATTAGATCCTTGTTTTCTAGTATGAATCTTGATAAAGATGGCACTAGAGATGAGTCCACTTTAATTAAAAGGCGTCCCAATGAGTCGGAGTTTTTAGATCTTGATGCTAAAATTGTTAAAAGTGGGATTGAAGAGATTAATACTTTGCATAGTGGCGAACCCACTATTTTGGATTTCAAGGGATTTAATTATGATAATTGTTCTTTAATAGATTGTATTTCCTTGTTGCAATCCGTACTAAATTCTTCGCATGCTTATAGTCAAAACAAAGCTTTTACCAAACCCATAGTTGATGCCTTGATGCAATCTTATGAAGAAAAACTTGAATTAGAAGTGTCTATACCTACAAAGCTTTATGATGAGTGGGAACCTATTATTTAAATGAAAATTAAAGATCATGAATGCTTTGCCATGTGTGATTTGGGTGCAAGTGTTTCTACTATCCCAAAAACTTTGTGTGATTTGTTAGGTTAATTTCCATGAGCTTGATGATTGTTCTTTAAATTTCCATCTTGCGGATTCTACCATTAATAAACCTATGGGAAGTATTAATGATGTTCTTATTGTTGCCAATAGGAATTATGTGCCCGTAGATTTCATTGTTCTTGATATAGATTGCAATCCTTCATGTCCTATTATTCTTGGTAGACCTTTCCTTAGAACGATTGGTGCAATTATTGATATGAAGGAAGGAAATATTAGATTCCAGTTTCCATTAAGGAAAGGAATGGAACACTTTCCTAGAAGGAAAATCAAATTACCTTATGAATCTATTATGAGAGCCACCTATGGATTGCCTACCAAAGATGGTAATACCTAGATATATTCTTGTATCATGCCTAGCTAGGGGCGTTAAACGATAGCGTTTGTTGGGAGGCAACCCAATTTTATTTCCTTTGTTTTTGCTTCTGTTTAGGAATAAATATTGCATCTAGCTTATGTTTAGATGTGGTTTTGTGTTTTAATTAGTGTTTGTGCCAAGTAGAACCTTTGGGAAGACTTGTGTGAATTTTATATGATCATGCTGTAAATGACAGAAACTTTAGCGCTCACGAGTTTGGCTGTGAATTTTCACTGGAGAGTGCTATTTAGTTGATTATTTTTTCATATGATTAATAGAAAAATTCTTCAAGTTTACTAATTTATTTCAATTTTTTGGAGTTACAGAATTATTCGAGAGTTACAGATTACTACAGACTGTTCTGTTTTTGACATATTCTGTTTTCCGTGCGTTGTTTGCTTATTTTGATGAATCTATGAGTAGTATTGGAGGATATGAATCATAGAGAAGTTGGAATACAATAGGTTTAACACCAATATAAAAAAAGAATGAGTTCATTACAGTACCTCTGAGTGGTGGTTTGTTTTCTTATACTAACAGAGCTCACGAGATTTTTGGCAAAGTTTTGTGTTGTGAAGTTTTCAAGTTTTGAGAATGGCTTTGATGGACTATGGAACAAAGAGTGGCAAGAGCCTAAGCTTGGGGATGCCCAAGGCATCCCAAGGTAAAATTCAAGGATAACCAAAAGCCTCAGCTTGGGGATGCCCCGGGAAGGCACCCCCTCTTTCGTCTTCATCTATCGGTAACTATACTCGGGACTATATTTTTATTCACCACATGATATGTGTTTTGCTTGGAGCGTCATGTATGATTTGAGTCTTTGCTTTTTAGTTTGCCACAATCATCCTTGATGGACACACCTTTTGAGAGAGATAAAAATGGTGTAGTATTTATTAGAATACTTTATGTGCTTCACTTATATCTTTTGAGCTATATAGTTTTGCTCTAGTGCTTCACTTATATGTTTTAGAGCACGGTGGTGGTTTTATTTTGTAGAAATTGTTGATCTCTCATGCTTCACTTATATCTTTTTTAGAGTCTTTTAGAACAGCATGGTAATGTGCTTTGGTTATAAAACTAGTCCTAATATGATAGGCATCCAAGATGAGTGTAGTAAAAACTTTCATATAAAGTGCATTGAATATGATTAGAAGTTTGATACTTGATGATTGTTTTGAGATATGAGGATGGCGATATTAGAGTCATGCTAGCAGAGTAATTATGAATTTGAGAAATACTTGTGTTAAAGTTTGTGATTCGCGTAGAATGCACATATGGTGAACCGCTATGTGATGAAGTTAGAGCATGAGGTATTTATTGAGTGTCATCCTTTGTGTGGAGGTGGGGATCGCGCGATGGTTAACTCCTACCAACCCTTCCCCTAGGAGCATGCGTTGATTACTTTGTTTTGATGACTCGTAAATTTTTGCAATAAGTATATGAGTTCTTTATGACTACTGTTGAGTCCATGGATTATATGCACTCTCACCCTTCCACCATTGCTAGCCTCTCTTGTACCACGCAACTTTTGCTGGTACCATACACCCACCATATACCTTCCTCAAAACAGCCACCATATCTACCTATCATGGCATTTCCATAGCCATTCCGAGATATATTGCCATGCAACTTTCCACCGTTCCGTTTATATGACATGCTTCATCATCATTCACATAGAGTCATATTTTGTTCTAGTTTCGAGTTGTAATCTTTGAGTTTTATGTAGCGACCCGACCCAAATGGATCGAAGTCTCTATGCTTAAGTGTCATCCCTGGATCGGTATGCTGACACACACAGTACTCGATGAATTATAACAGAGTTCAATCACACACTTTATTACATCGAGGTCCTCAAAAGAGTATTTATTACAATAATATGGCCAAAGGCCATCTGGATAAAGTAACTGCGGAAGCATCAAAAGTAAAATGAGTCCATCAACTCCACGGCAAACTGAGTGCAGAACAACGACCTATCGCACCTTTAATCCTCGTCGGAAAACTCTGCAACATGAGACGTTGCAGCCGTGTAGGTCAGCACATGGAATATGCTGGCAATGTCACACCATAGAATAATAATAATGAAAAAGACTATCTCTATATGCAAATGTAGCTGGTGGAGGCTCTAAGTTTAATTTTTGCATAAAGCCAATTTTTCCCTACAACAAAGGAATAAATTTTTATTTACTACTAAGTTAAAAATGCCATTATTGAGAAGGTTCCTCCAACTCAATCCCAAAATTCCCAAGTTATTAGTAACCCAATAATTTCATTAAGAAGAGTGATGAGATCAACCAATAATTCACTTCTAGATACTCAAGTTGTCCATAACCGGGGACACGGCTAATCATGATTAGTTTGTACACTCTGCAGAGGTTTGCGCACTTTTCCCCACAAGACTCGACCACCTCCATGATCGGAAGATCGAGACATAGTCTTTCTGAAGTATTTCCTCCAAACCCTGCGTAGACCGGTACACCTACTTTCCCCTACATCAGCTAGTCTACCACGGAAAGAGGTCACACAACTTACTCAACTATGCCAGAGCCCATAATGGCTTGTGGCTGCACACGGAAGTTTCTAGGCATGAAATATCTTATGATCCCTTTGAGCCTGGGTGGCGGACCTAGGGTAATCACACGGGTACTCCGGGATTCCCCTTGGGCAAGCACTGGTTTCTCCAGGTGCCCCAAACAATCCACCCAGATGTGTATTAAAGTTGCCACCTTATGTTGTCCCAAAATTATTATCTCTCGCAACTTGCATATATCACACATACCAATCCCCGTCTACGAGCATGGCTAAGCAATATATGATATAACGAATATTTCCCGGGGTGATAAAAGGTCATAGGTTCCTACCACATAAACTACAAAGCATATCCGCATGTTCCCAATCCTAGTCATGCAATCTTTGAGGGTAAAACTAATGCATAGTAAAAACTGGGTATTTAAACTTATGATCAAAGTGTGAACTTGCCTTGCTGACGTTCGTTGAACTCTAAAGATTCGTAGTAGCAAGCTTCGCACTCCGGATGATCTAGCGTAAGCAAGCAATAACATACATAAGCATACAAGCAAAGATCCAAAAAGAAAACAAATAAAAGACTTCGAAAACTCCAAAAACACCAAAATAAAGTTTCTGTACAAAACATAATTTTTACAGCAACAAAAATAAATGGTTTTGGTTTTAACAGAAAGTACATGTCACAAGCTTCGATTTGCAAAAAGAATCACCCAAAACGGTGTTACGAAACTCAAGTTATGGCCTAACGAAGTTTGAATTCAGATCTGTTTGAATTCAAATTTTAAAATTTTCAAAAAATATTTCGTTTGGTTCTCTGGATAGAGGATATTTTTATGAAACCGTAGTAAAAAGAATCAACTAAATCGGATCTATAGACTAAAAGATATACTAGAAACAAGATTCGGTAAAGAATCTGAATTGGAAAATATACTGATAAAAGAGAAAAAAATTCGGACAGGGTGTTCACCGGACTTGTCGCCGGAGACGAGGAAGAAGGCGGCTCCGGTGTGCTTCGGCGAAGGATGTGTGCAAGACGGTGTATAGGACGATGAGGTGAACCACTTGATCAAGGTGTGGTTGTAGATAGCTTCATGTACACACGGTGAGAGGTCGCCGGAATTCACGAACTCCGGCGAGCAATTGGCGAGGTTAGGGAGGGAGATAGCTTTTGCAAATAGGGGGCTTCGGACGAGGGGAACTGGGGCAACACTCTGGGCTTTTATAGAGGGTCAAGGGAAGCCAGGGGAGAGCGGGGTGTTGCCGGAATTGATGTGTTTAATGGCTGCAGTATGAAACGTTCGTGGTGTCCATTATGGCTGTCTAGGAGGCGCACTAGGAAGGGGAAGGGGTAGAGGAAGGCGAGGGGGTTCCATTCAGAGGCATTTTGGGGCGGGGAGAGGAAGGGGAGGGGTGGGGCGCTGGATGGATGATGCTCTGTGCGCTCTGTGTGAACGAACGACAAGGAGACGACCAGGTTGGGTCGTGAGGAAGGCTGGGCCTTTCATGGCCCGTGGCTGTTTTTTTTTTGACACAGAGAAAAAAATGTATAGATAGAAAATAAAAATATTTTAATATAGGACATATATATATGAAAAAAATCATAAAAATAAATCCTACATGATGAACTATTTTTCAGAGGCTAAATAAAAACTTTATAAAAAAACATTTTTCTAAAAAAAATTCAAAAGAAACTCAAATTTGAATTCAAAACTTTTGGCATTGTTTTCTTCTGACTTTTTGGAGTGTCATGTTAGCTCCTCTCACACTTTTGAACAAGTGTTTGTCAGGGATTTTTGAAATAAATTTCAATTGCCAAGTAGAATTCAAAGTCAGATAAAATTCAAATGCCTCTGAAATTTCCAAATGACACTCAAATAAAAAAATGCATAGATGCTTAGCTAATAATTGTAAAACATTCCAAATTGAAAATTTGGGATGTTACAAACCTACCCCCCTTAAGATGAATCTCGCCCTCGAGATTCGGGTTGGCTAGCATAAAGTTGTGGGTGATTCTTTCGAAGATCTTCTTCGCGTTCCCAGGTGGCTTCTTCCTCGGTATGATGACTCCACTGAACCTTGCAAAACTTGATGACCTTGCTGCGGGTAACCCTGCTTGCTGTTTCGAGAATCTTGACGGGCTTCTCCTCATAGGTCAGATCACTATCCAACTGTATGGCCTCCAGTGGCACTGTATCTCTCAAAGGAATATCAGCCATCTCTGCATGGCACTTCTTCAACTGGGAAACGTGAAACACATCATGAACTCCTGACAAGGCTTCGGGTAATTCCAACTTGTAGGCAACTTCACCCATGCGTTCCAAAATTCTATATGGCCCCACAAATCGTGGTGCTAGTTTGCCTTTAACTCCAAACCGTTTAACTCCTCGAAGTGGAGACACATGAAGATATGTTCTATCTCCGACTTCATAAGTTACTTCCTTGCGTTTAGTATCGGCATAACTCTTTTGTCTGGATTGGGCTATCTTAAGTCTGTCACGGATCAACTTGACTTTCTCCTCTGAATCTTTAATTAAATCTGGTCCGAATAATTTATGGTCTCCAACTACATCCCACATTAATGGTGTCCTGCACCTCCTTCCATACAAAGCTTCGAAAGGGGCCATCTTCAAACTAGCTTGATAGCTGTTGTTATATGAGAATTCTGCGTTTGGCAAATTATCATCCCAACTAGATCCATAATCTAGCGCACAAGCTCTCAACATGTCCTCCAGAATCTGATTGACTCTCTCGGTCTGCCCATCTTTCTGCGGATGAAAGGCCGTACTGAACTCTAGCCTGGTACCCAAAGTTTCGTGTAACTGATGCCAAAACTTTGAGGTAAATTGTGTTCCTCTATCTGATACGATGGTCCTCGGAACTCCATGCAGACATACGATCCTGGTCATATATATCTTGGCCAACTTAGCACTTGTATATGTGGTTTTCACGGGGATGAAGTGAGCTACCTTGGTCAAGCGATCAACTACTACCCAAATAGAATCATAGCCTGATCGGGTCTTGGGTAATCCTGTAATGAAATCCATGCCAAGCTTGTCCCACTTCCAATCCGGTATCGGCAAAGGCTGAAGTAATCCTGCTGGTTTCTGGTGCTCTGCCTTAACTCTTTGACATACATCACATACTGCGACATACTCGGCAATATCCTTTTTCATACCTGTCCACCAGAAACTTTCCTTCAAGTCCAAATACATCTTGGTGTTTCCTGGGTGTATCGAATAAGGCGAATCATGAGCCTCCTGAAGAATCAACTTCCTGATCTCTGTGTCATTTGGCACATAAATACGCCGCTCAAACCATATTGTTCCTTGTTCATCCTCACGAAATCCTTCTGCCTTTCCTTGGTTCATCCTTTCCTTTATTTCTGCAATACCTTTGTCTAACTTCTGGGCTTCTCGAATCTTTCCCAACAAGGTGGATTGAATTTCCATTGCGGTAACAAAACCTCGTGGTACTATCTCCAATCGGAGATCTCTGAGATCATCAATTAACTCTTGAGGTAATCCTCCTGCTGTTAGGGTATTTACATAACTCTTGTGGCTCAATGCATCTGCCACAACATTGGCCTTTCCTGGGTGATAGTGCAATTTCATGTCATAATCTTTTATGAGCTCCAACCATCTTCTCTGCCTGAGGTTCAACTCCTTTTGCGTGAAGATGTATTTCAACTCTTCTGATCCGTGTAAACATCACAATGATTTCCAATAAGAAAATGCCTCCAGGTCTTGAGCGCATGCACTACGGCTGCTAACTCTAAATCATGTGTGGCATAACTCCGCTCATGAGGTCGAAGCTGACGTGAGGCATATGAAACAACTCTTCCTTCTTGCATAAGAACACCTCCAAGTCCCTGACGAGAAGCGTCGCAATATACCCGAAAATCCTTGCGTATATTCGGAAGAATTTGTATTGGGGCTGTGACCAAACGTTTCTTCAACTCCTAAAAACTGGCCTCACATTCCTCGGTCCAATTAAACTTGGTGTCTTTCTTTAATAACTCTGTCATGGGCTTTGCGATCTTGGAGAAATTCTCAATAAATCTTCGGTAATATCCTGCAAGTCCAAGGAAACTGCGAATCTCTCCGACTGAGGTGGGTGCCTTCCATTCGGTGACGGCTTCAACTTTTGAAGGATCCACTGCTATTCCTTCCCCTGATATAACATGTCCGAGAAATCCAACTTCCTTCAACCAGAATTCACACTTGCTGAACTTTGCATATAACTGATGTTCCCTGAGCTTCTCAAGAACCAAGCGCAAATGTTCCTTGTGTTCTTCTTCATTCTTTGAGTAAATCAATATATCATCAATGAATACGACAACAAACTTATCCAAGAACTCCATGAATACCTTATTCATCATATTCATAAAATAGGCAGGGACATTAGTCAAACCAAAAGACATGACTGTATACTCATAAAGCCCATATCTCGTGGTAAAGGATGTCTTGGGTATATCCTGCTCTCGAATCTTCAGCTGGTGATATCCAGATCAAAGATCGATTTTTGAGAAAACTTTTGCTCCTTGTAGCTGGTCAAACAAATCATTGATCATCGGCAGAGGGTACTTGTTCTTGATCGTCACCTCATTCAACGCACGGTAATCCACAACCATTCTCAAGGATCCATCCTTCTTCTCAACTAGAAGCACTGGGGCTCCCCAAGGTGATGAACTCGGTCGAATATAACCTTTCTCCAATAATTCCTTAATCTGCTTCTTAATTTCCTCCAGGTCATTTGCGGGCATCCGGTACGGTCTCTTGGATATTGGTCCAGTGCCTAGTAACAATTCAATCAAAAACTCTATGTCCCGATCCGGTGGCATGCCTGGTAGTTCCTCCGGAAAAACATCTGGATAATCCTTCACACTGGTACTTCTTCCTGAACAACTCCCGAAAGCGAATTCACTTGAGTCCTCCTTGGTGTATGCCTCGACACATACTTGATCCGTTTCCCCTCTAGGGTAGTGACGGCGGGTTGTTGTTGTTGTTCTGGTTCTGATTTTGGATGAGTAGCTGCATGAGGGCATTCTGATTCTGGATCAACTGGGTAAGTTCCGATGGGAGTTCCGAGTAACGTCTCGGAGGCATCAGTTCGGTTTAGAGTGGATGAGAAAATAGAATAGAATAAGGGCCTAATGAGAGAAATCACTACCCAAATGCTTATGATAGCAATAAAACTTCAAATCAAGCAATTCACACAAATCACACCACACAAGCAAAACCTACAGGTAAGGTCATATCCACAATAGATATGATCTCTTCATACTACCGCAATCATTCGTTGGACTCCATTTGGTAGTGGTGGTCTGAACTAAATCTTCTCAAATCAAAGTCAATTCTAGCTTCTTCTTCTTCGTCAATGTTGTCTTCATGGGTCTTGGTCTCATCAGCCGAGCAACTTGGTCATGGGGTTCAACAACTATTGAATTGAAGTAGAGAAGAGACAGAAATGAATAGAGAAGAGTACAGACCAACGGATATATAAGGAAGTGGTAAAATAGAGTTTTCTTCCTATGGTTTTTTCCATTTTCTAGTGGCCGCGTCCTACAGTCAGCGTGTGCTCTGATACCATCTTGTAGCGACCCGACCCAAATGGATCGAAGTCTCTGTGCTTAAGTGTCATCCCTGGATCGGTATGCTGACACACACAGTACTCGATGAATTATAACAGAGTTCAATCACACACTTTATTACATCAAGGTCCTCAAAAGAGTATTTATTACAATAATATGGCCAAAGGCCATCTGGATAAAGTAACTGCGGAAGCATCAAAAGTAAAATTAGTCCATCAACTCCACGGCAAACTGAGTGCAGAACAACGACCTATCGCACCTTTAATCCTCGTCGGAAAACACTGCAACATGAGACGTTGCAGCCGTGTAGGTCAGCACATGGAATATGCTGGCAATGTCACACCATAGAATAATAATAATGAAAAAGACTATCTCTATATGCAAATTTAGCTGGTGGAGGCTCTAAGTTTAATTTTTGCATAAAGCCAATTTTTCCCTACAACAAAGGAATAAATTTTTATTTACTACTAAGTTAAAAATGCCATTATTGAGAAGGTTCCTCCAACTCAATCCCAAAATTCCCAAGTTATTAGTAACCCAATAATTTCATTAAGAAGAGTGATGAGATCAACCAATAATTCACTTCTAGATACTCAAGTTGTCCATAATCGGGGACACGGCTAATCATGATTAGTTTGTACACTCTGCAGAGGTTTGCGCACTTTTCCCCACAAGACTCGACCATCTCCATGATCGGAAGATCGAGACATAGTCTTTATGAAGTATTTCCTCCAAACCTTGGGTAGACCGGTACACCTACTTTCCCCTACATCAGCTAGTCTACCACGGAAAGAGGTCACACAACTTACTCAACTATGCCAGAGCCCATAATGGCTTGTGGCTGCACACGGAAGTTTCTAGGCATGAAATATCTTATGATCCCTTTGAGCCTGGGTGGCGGACCTAGGGTAATCACACGGGTACTCCGGGATTCCCCTTGGGCAAGCACGGTTTCTCCAGGTGCCCCAAACAATCCACCCAGATGTGTATTAAAGTTGCCACCTTATGTTGTCCCGAAATTATTATCTCTCGCAACTTGCATATATCACACATACCAATCCCCGTCTACGAGCATGGCTAAGCAATATAGGATATAACGAATATTTCCCGGGGTGATAAAAGGTCATAGGTTCCTACCACATAAACTACAAAGCATATCCGCATGTTCCCAATCCTACTCATGCAATCTTTGAGGGTAAAACTAATGCATAGTAAAAACTGGGTATTTAAACTTATGATCAAAGTGTGAACTTGCCTTGCTGACGTTCGTTGAACTCTAAAGATTCGTAGTAGCAAGCTTCGCACTCCGGATGATCTAGCGTAAGCAAGCAATAACATACATAAGCATACAAGCAATGATCCAAAAAGAAAACAAATAAAAGACTTCGAAAACTCCAAAAACACCAAAATAAAGTTTCTGTACAAAACATAATTTTTACAGCAACAAAAATAAATGGTTTTGGTTTTAACAGAAAGTACATGTCACAAGCTTCGAATTGCAAAAAGAATCACCCAAAACGGTGTGACGAAACTCAAGTTATGGCCTAACGAAGTTTGAATTCAGATCTGTTTGACTTCAAATTTTAAAATTTTCAAAAATATATTTCGTTTGGTTCTCTGGATAGAGGATATTTTTATGAAACCGTAGGAAAAAGAATCAACTAAATCAGATCTATAGACTAAAAGATATACTAGAAACAAGATTCGGTAAAGAATCTGAATTGGAAAATATACTGATAAAAGAGAAAAAAATTCGGACAGGGTGTTCACCGGACTTGTCGCCGGACACGAGGAAGAAGGTGGCTCCGGTGTGCTTCGGCGAAGGATGCGTGCAAGACGGTATAGAGGACAATGAGGTGAACCACTTGATCAAGGTGTGGTTGTAGATAGCTTCATGTACACACGATGAGAGGTCGCCGGAATTCACGAACTCCGGCGAGCAATTGGCGAGGTTAGGGAGGGAGATAGCTTTTGCAAATAGGGGGCTTCGGACGAGGGGAACTGGGGCAACACTCTGGGCTTTTATAGAGGGTCAGGGGAAGCCAGGGGAGAGCGGGGCGTTACCGGAATTGATTTGTTTAATGGCTGCAGTATGAAACGTTCGTCGTGTCCATTATGGCTGTCTAGGAGGCGCACTAGGAAGGGGAAGGGGTAGAGGAAGGCGAGGGGGTTCCATTCAGAGGCATTTTGGGGCGGGGAGAGGAAGGGGAGGGGTGGGGCGCTGGATGGATGATGCTCTCTGCGCTCTTTGTGAACGAACGACCAAAGGAAGGAGACGACCAGGTTGGGTCGTGAGGAAGGCTGGGCTTTTCATGGCCCGTGGCTGTTTTTTTTGACACGGAGAAAAAAATGTATAGATAGAAAATAAAAATATTTTAATATAGGACATATATATATCAAAAAAATCATAAAAATAAATCCTACATGATGAACTATTTTTCAGAGGCTAAATAAAAACTTTATAAAAAAACATTTTTCTAAAAAAAATTCAAAAGAAACTCAAATTTGAATTCAAAACTTTTGGCATTGTTTTCTTCTGACTTTTTGGAGTGTCATGTTAGCTCCTCTCACACTTTTGAACAAGTGTTTGTCAGGGATTTTTGAAATAAATTTCAGTTGCCAAGTAGAATTCAAAGTCAGATAAAATTCAAATGCCTTTGAAATTTCCAAATGACACTCAAATAAAAAAAATGCATAGATGCTTAGCTAATAATTGTAAAACATTCCAAATTGAAAATTTGGGATGTTACATTTTAAGTCAATAAAAGTGTGATGATCTTCATTATTAGAGCATTGTCCCATGTGAGGGAAGGCCAAATAAAAAGGAGATGGCCCAAAAAAAATAGAGAGGGGCTAAATAAAAAAGGGAGAGAAAGCCCCTCCAAAAAATGAGAGAAAAGAGAGAAGGGGCAATGCTACTATCCTTTTCCACACTTGTGCTTCAAAGTAGCACCATGATCTTCGTGATAGAGAGTCTCTTGTTTCGTCATTTTCATATACTAGTGGGAATTTTTCATTCTAGAACTTGGCTTGTATATTCCAATGATGGGCTTCTTCAAATGCCCTAGGACTTCATGAGCAAGCAACTTGGATGCACACCCACTTAGTTTCTTTTGATGAGCTTTCATACACTTATAACTCTAGTGCATCCGTTGCATGGCAATCCCTACTCACTCACATTGATATCTATTGATGGGTATCTCCATAGCCCATTGATACGCCTAATTGATGTGAGACTATCTTCCTCCTTTTTGTCTTCTCCACAACCACCACTTTATTCCACCTATAGTGCTATATCCATGGCTCACGCTCATGTATTGCGTGAAAGTTGAAAGGATTGAAATTTTTTGAGTATGAGAACAATTGCTTGGTTGAAACCGGGGTTGTGCATGATATGAATATTTTGTGTGATGAAGTGGGAGCATAGCGAGACTATATGATTTTGTAGGGATAACTTTCTTTGGCCATGTTATTTTGAGAAGACATGATTGCTTTGTTAGTATGCTTGAAGTATTATTATTTCTTATGTCAATATAGACTTTTGTCTTGACTCTTACGGATCTGAACATTTATTCCACAACAAAGATAATTAAATCGAGAATTATGTTAGTTAGCATTCCACATCAAAATTCTGTTTTTTATCATTTACCTACTCGAGGACGAGCAGGAATTAAGCTTGGGGATGCTTGATACGTCTCCAGCGTATCTATAATTTTTGATTGTTCCATCCTATTATATATTTTGTTTTGGATGTTTAATGCGATTTATTATACACTTTTGTATTATTTTTGGGACTAACCTACTAACCCAAGGCCGAGTGCAGATTGGTGTTTTTTTGCCTATTTCAGGGTTTTGCAGAAAAGGAATATCAAACGGAGTCCAAACTGAATGAAACCTTCAGGAGAGTTATTTTTGGAACCGTGTCTTCACAGAAGACTTGGAGTACACACGGGGGAACGAAGGAGACGGCCATGAGGGTCCAGGGCGCGCCCCCTCACCCTGGGCGCGCCCCCCACCCTCGTGGGCCCCCTCTGGGTCCCCTGATGCCCTCCTTCCTCCTATAT
>LR738715.1:25795674-25829712 GCA_902687465.1 Secale cereale | reverse complement strand
TCTGTAAAAAAAATGAAGACGGCAAAGTATGTCTTTGCCGTCTGTAAAAAAAATGAAGACGGCAAAGTATGTCTTTGCCGTCTGTAAAAAAAATGAAGACGGCAAAGTATGTCTTTGCCGTCAGTCATTCTTTGCCGTCATCCATTGACGGCTAAAGTGGTATTTGCCGTCTACCCCGATGAAATGCTGACGGCAAAGAGCAGTACTGACGGCAAATCTCCTGTTTCCTGTAGTGAATGGTATTATACTCGTTTGTTACAAAGTTGGCATGGTATCATCATAATAGTTGCCGAAAAAAGTCTTCACTTTTTCTTCGCTTGTGTCATTTGCTTATTGCGCCGTAACCATTGATAATCTTCATCGTTTATCAGGATGCTTGGGTCAGCCTTGACTTTGAAGGGGGGAATTTCATGAAACTTTTCATAATCTTCAGACATGTCTGTCTTGCCCTCCACTCCCAGGATGTCCCTTTTTCCTGAAAGAACTATGTGGCGCTTTGGCTCATCGTATGATGTATTCGCTTCCTTATCTTTTCTTTTTCTCGGTCTGGTAGACATGTCCTTCACATAGATAACCTGTGCCACATCATTGGCTAGGACGAACGGTTCGTCAGTGTATCCAAGATTTTTCAGATCCACTGTTGTCATTCCGTAGTGTGGGTCTACCTGTACCCCGCCTCCTGACAGATTGACCCATTTGCACTTAAACAAAGGGACCTTAAAATCATGTCCGTAGTCAAGTTCCCATATGTCCACTATGTAACCATAATATGTGTCCTTTCCCCTCTCGGTTGTTGCATCAAAGCGGACACTGCTGTTTTGGTTGGTGCTCTTTTGATCTTGGACAATCGTGTAAAATGTATTCCCATTTATCTCGTATCCTTTGTAAATCAATACAGTCGAAGATGGTCCCCTGGACAACAAGTACAACTCATCACAAACAGTGTTGTCACCTCTGAAACGTGTTTCCAACCAACTGCTAAAAGTCCTGATGTGTTCACATGTAATCCAGTCGTCGCACTGCTTCGGGTGTTTGGAGCGCAGACTGTTCTTGTGTTCATCGACATACGGGGTCACTAATGTAGAGTTCTGTAGAACTGTGTAGTGTGCTTGAGACCAAGAATATCCGTCCCTGCCTATTATTGAGTCCCTTCCAAGCGTGCCTTTTCCAGTCAGTCTCCCCTCGTACCGCGATTTAGGGAGACCTATCTTATTAAGGCCAGGAATGAAGTCAACACAAAACCCGATGACATCCTCTGTTTGATGGCCCATGGAGATGCTTCCTTCTGGCCTGGCGCGGTTACAGATATATTTCTTTAGGACTCCCATGAACCTCTCAAAGGGGAACATATTGTGTAGAAATACGGGCCCCAGAATGACAATCTCGTCGACTAGATGAACTAGGACGTGTGTCATGATATTGAAGAAGGATGGTGGGAACACACGCTCGAAACTGACAAGACATTGCGCCACATCACTCCTTAGCCTTGGTACGATTTCTGGATCGATCACCTTCTAAGAGATTGCATTGAGGAATGCACATAGCTTCACAATGGCTAATCGAACGTTTTTCGATAGAAGCCCCCTCAATGCAACCGGAAGCAGTTGCGTCATAATCACATGGCAGTCATGAGACTTTAGGTTCTGGAACTTTTTCTCTGCCATATTTATTAGTCCCTTTATATTCGACGAGAAGCCAGTCGGGACCTTCATACTGAGTAGGCATTCAAAGAGGATTTATTTCTCTTCTTTCGTAAGAGCATAGCTGGCAGGACCTTCATACTGCTTCGGAGGGATGCCATCTTTTTCGTGCAAACGTTGCAGGTCCTCCCGTGCCTTAGCTGTATCTTTTGTCTTTCCAGACACGCCCAAGAAGCCTAGCAGGTTCACACGAAGGTTCTTCGTCACGTGCATCACGTCGATTGAAGAGCGGACCTCTAGGTCTTTCCAGTAGGGTAGGTCCCAAAATATAGATTTCTTCTTCCACATGGGTGAGTGTCCCTCAGCGTCATTCGGAACAGCTAGTGCGCCGGGGCCCTTTCCAAAGATTACGTGTAAATCATTGACCAAGCAAGTACGTGATCACCGGTACGCATGGCGGGCTTCTTCCGGTGATCTGCCTCGCCTTTGAAATGCTTGTCTTTCTTTCGACATTGATGGTTGGTCGGAAGAAATCGATGATGGCCCAGGTACACATTCTTCCTGCACTTGTCCAGGTATATACTTTCAGTGTCATCTAAACAGTGCGTGCATGCGTGGTATCCTTTGTTTGTCTGTCCTGAAAGGTTACTGAGAGCGGGCCAATCGTTGATGGTCACGAACAGCAACGCCTTTAGGTCAAATTCCTCCTGTCTGTGCTCATCCCACGCACGTAGACCGTTTCCATTCCACAGCTGTAAAAGTTCTTCAACTAATGTCCTTAGGTACACATCAATGTCGTTGCCGGGTTGCTTAGGGCCTTGGATGAGAACTGGCATCATAATGAACTTCCGCTTCATGCACATCCAAGGAGGAAGGTTATACATACATAGAGTCACGGGCCAGGTGCTGTGATTGCTGCTCTGCTCCCCGAAAGGATTAATGCCATCCGCGCTTAAAGCAAACCATACGTTCCTTGGGTCCTTTGCAAACTCCTCCCAGTACATTCTCTCGATTTTTCTCCACTGCGACCCGTCAGCGGGTGCTCTCAACTTCCCGTCTTTCTTACGGTTCTCACTGTGCCATCGCATCAACTTGGCATGCTCTCTGTTTCTAAACAAACGTTTCAACCGTGGTATTATAGGAGCATACCACATCACCTTCGCAGGAACCCTCTTCCTGGCGGGCTCGCCATCAACATCACCAGGGTCATCTCGTCTGATCTTATACCGCAATGCACCGCATACCGGATATGCGTTCAGATCCTTGTATGCACCGCGGTAGAGGATGCAGTCATTAGGGCATGCATGTATCTTCTGCACCTCCAATCCTAGAGGGCATACGACCGTCTTTGCTGCGTATGTACTGTCGGGCAATTCGTTATCCTTCGGAAGCTTCTTCTTCAATATTTTCAGTAGCTTCTCAAATCCTTTGTCAGCCACAACATTCTCTGCCTTCCACTGCAGCAATTCCAGTACGGTACCGAGCTTTGTGTTGCCATCTTCGCAATTGGGGTACAACCCTTTTTTGTGATCCTCTGACATGCGATCGAACTTCAGCTTCTCCTTTTGACTTTCGCATTGTGTCCTTGCATCGACAATGACCCGGTGGAGATCATCATTTGGTTCCTCTTGATCTTCAGCAGCTTCACCCGTTGCAGCATCATTGGGCACATCGTCTGGTTCCTCTTGATCTTCACCAGCTCCCCCCCATTGCAGCATCACCGTATTCAGGGGGCACATAGTTGTCATCGTACTCTTCTTCTTCGCCGTCTTCCATCATAACCCCTATTTCTCCGTGCCTCGTCTAAACATTATAGTGTGGCATGAAACCCTTGTAAAGCAGGTGGGAGCGAAGGATTTTCCGGTTAGAGTAAGACATCGTATTCACACATTTAGTGCATGGACAACACATAAAACCATTCTGCTTGTTTGCCTCAGCCGCATTTAGAAACTCATGCACGCCCTTAATGTACTCGGAGGTGTGTCTGTCACCGTACATCCATTGCCGGTTCATCTGTGTGCATTATATATAATTAAGTGTGTCAAAAACCATTACAGAACATCATAAATAGATAATTAAGTGACTAAATGGGTAAAAGTTCATCATCACATTAAAACCAAAGTACATACATATATAGTTCTCATCTAACAACATATAGCTCTCCATACACATCGAAACTATGTAAAACATTTCAATGCGAAAACAAATGTGATCATAATCGCAACCAAGGTAACAATTGATCCAACGGCATAATGATACCAAGCCTCGGTATGAATGGCATATTTTCTAATCTTTTTAATCTTCAACCGCATTGCATCCATATTGATCTTGTGATCATCGACGACATCCGCAACATGCAACTCCAATATCATCTTCTCGTCCGCAATTTTTTTTATTTTTTCCTTCAAGAATTTGTTTTCTTCTTCAACTAAATTTAACCTCTCGACAGTAGGGTCCATCTTGATCTTGTAATCATCGATGACTTCCGCAACATGCAACTCCAATTCTATCTTCTCCTCCTCCATTTTTTCCAATTTTTTCTTTAAGGAAATGTTTTCCTCTTCAACTAAATTTAACCTCTCCACAAGAGGGTCGGTTGGAATTTCCGGTTCAACTACCTCCTAGACATAATAAAACATCTATGCATGTCAGGTTGGTCGGCATAACTATCATAAACACTAAAACAAATAGTTATAAATTAAAGATAATATACCACATCCGAATCGTAGACAGGACGAGGGCCCACGTGGGCGGATATCAAAACCATCGCACTATATAATAACAAGCAATAATAAACGTAAGAAAATTAGACAAATATCTATCTAAAGCAATAATAACAAGCAATAATAAAAGTAAGAAAAGCATGGACATAACAAGAGGCTCACCACGGTGGTGCCGGTGACGAGATCGGCGGGGGCGATCGACGGCGGCGAATACGGGGACGGGACGTGACAGACCGCTAAACCTAGACAAATCTCGGAGAAAATAGAGCTTCGAGAGGAGAAAACCTTAACTAGTGTGGCTTGGGCATTCCACCGAACACGTTGTGTGCATAGGAGGTGAGCTAGAGCACCACTAACCCCTCTCCCCCTCGGCCAGAAAAAAAAAACAGAACAGTGAGCTCTGCTCTTGAGTGAGGGGTTATATATAGGCACCTCATTGGTCCCGGTTGGTGCTACGAACCGGTGCTAAAGGGGTGCCTTTGGTCCCGGTTCATATCACCAACCGGGACCAATGGTGGCGGGCCAAGAGCAAGAGCCATTGGTCCCGGTTTGTCGCTCCAACCGGGACCAAAAGGTCCAGACGAACCGGGACCAATGGCCCACGTGGCCCGGCCGGCCCCCTGGGCTCACGAACCGGGTCCAGTGCCCCCATTGGACCCGGTTCTAGATTGAACCAGGGCTAATGGGCTGGACAGGCCTGGACCAATGCCCTGTTTTCTACTAGTGTTGGTTGAGCCTCCTAGTGAGCTCATCCCTCTCTTATTAAGTGATGTAACATTGGTTGAATTGTAAACAAAGAGAGGGATATGATTTTGTTTAAAGATAGTTCCTCGTACCGATTCGGTCATTAGCAGAAAATGCCGCTTCATCTATGACATGTTTTTCTTGTTTTTGACTTGAGATGCGGCGAACACTTTGAAGTGACTTTTGAATTTTAAGATAAAGTATTTCTCATTTCTTTCTCGCAGAAAAGGTAGATGAATTTTCTTTGTTGTGATCCACTTGGGGATTTTCACAAGCCAAAGGGGAACGATTTTTACACCATTATGGATTCCACACAAGTGAATTGATTTTGATTTTTTTTTTGTGGGGGCATAAAAGGTAGACAAATCCACAGCCGAAGTTTTTTCTTTTTTGAGTAGATTTTCCCAGAGGATTCTTTTTTGAGTAAAAATTTTTTAGGGGCCTTTTTTTAGGAAATGACAGAGTCCACAACACCGCGTGGGCTTTAAGTGTCTATCCAGCCCAAGAGACACAGCGTCGGGGCTCCCGATCGGATATTTTCATCCGGCATCCCGCGTCAGTTTCACTTTCAACACCCCCGGACCCGCAGTGTACTACTGGCACCCCACTTCAGTTTCAGTTTCACCACCGCGCACATCGCCAGATCCAGCATCGGCGACGAGAGGGCGAGATGCCGGCCAGCAGCCACCCGTCGTCGCCGGCGTCCCCGCTGGAAAACGGCAACCTGCTACGCGAGATCCTGCTCCGCCTTCCCCCGGATCCCTCCTCGCTCCCGCGCGCATCCCTCGCTTGCACGCGCTGGCGCGACCACGTCGCCGATCCGGAATTCCGCCGCCGCTTCCGCCTCCACCACCGCCGCAACCGTCCCCTTCTCGGCTTCTTCGACGGGTGCGGAAGCCTGGACTTCCTGCCGACTCTGGACGCCCCCGACCGCGTCGCTCCCGAGCGCTTATCGCTGCAGCTCGACGAGGGCGACGGCGTTTGCAGGCCGCTCGGAAGCCGCCACGGTCTGATGCTAATCATAGTCCCGAAGCGTCTCCAAGTACTGGTGTGGGACCCCTTCACCGGCGACCAGCACCGCCTCGATGTTCCCCCGGGGCTCACGACTAATGGTTGGGATGAGCGCCTGATCAACGGGGCGGTGCTTCGCGGTGCCGCCGGGGACGCCGAGCACTTCCAGGTGGTCTTGGTGGCGGCAGACGGCGGGGTAGAAAACCGACGAGCAGTGGCCTGCGTCTACTCGTCGGGGACCGGCGCATGGGGAGGGTTCATCACAACACCCCTTCCAAACGATGGTCATGCGAGCAGTTTATTTATGAAGTTTTCCACCAGCGTTTACATGGATCATGCTCTGTTGGCCGGACATTCCCTTTACTGGCAGCTCATTGGGAATTTCCAAGGAATTCTCCAGTTTGATTTGGAGGAGCAGAGGCTGGCTGTAATGCCGGTGCCGGTGTCTATCTATAGCAAGGGCAACTGCTTCAAGCTTATGCGGGCCGAGGATGGTGGTGGGATAGGATTCCTGTTATTGTCGAATTCAAACTACATTGCCCAATTATGGAGGAGGAACACCGATGCCGATGGTTTTGCCTCATGGGTGATCCGAAGATCTATCGAACTCAATAAGGTACTTTCGCTCCGTTCAGACAAGGAGGAGAGGATGAGGATAGTAGGGTTTGCCGAGGACAACAACGTGGTGCTCGTGGATATGCTCAGTGGATTCTTTATGATCCAACTCGACTCACTGCAGTTCAAGAAGCTTGCGAGACCCAAGGCGGCGGTGTCCTGTTGTCATGCGTTTGAAAGCGTCTACGCTGCTGGTACGTCATATCTTGCTTCACACCATACGCATATATAAGTATAAAAACAAGAAAGTAAGTTTTTGGTAATTATGACATGATAAGTAGTACGCACTCCTTCCGTATTCGAATTCGAAAGGAAGCGTGGGAAAAACCCCGCCCACTTTGTGGGGAAAGAAGGGCACATGAGGGTTATTAATGTTGTATGAACGAAACTAGCCCCACTTATACTGTTCCCCATTTTGAAACCAGTTCGTACTAAATCCCCTCCCGTACAAACCCATCGTCCCTTTGTCTTCCTCCTACACACGTGTCACGCGATCCGCGTGTGAGAAACGGAGGCCCACTTTCCCTTCTTAATCGTCGCCGTCAGGATTAAATGTGAAATAAAAATCCATACAATAAAACAATGGATTTTTGTTGGTTGTGTCTAACAGTGGTATCTAATTTACTTTACCTTTTGTTGCCAGATGGTGGGCTCATTATTTCTGTGATTTTTGTGGTTCTAGTTAGACCAAGCAAACTGTATTTATCACTTTATTATATGAAATATCCATACAATAAAACAAGTCAAAGCTCTAAGTTCTGCTAGCGCGGCCCTTTTACAGTTTTGCTTTAGTTTTCTCTTCTTCTCTCTTCGGTTTTGTTTCCTTTTTGCATTTTCCTTTTGTTTTTCTGAGTTTCAGCCTTTTTTCATTTTTGCGTCATCTTAACATTTCATTCTAATGCACAACGACGCACATTTGGGTGAGCGTTCGAGGAAAAAAACAATGGATACCTACTTTTGCCTGCTAGTCAAGTCAGTATGTTTGACTGCGACAGTTGCCGAATTGTTTTGTTGTTCTGAAACCAGTCAAAAATAGCACATTTACGAGTACTTAGGCTGAAGGAGAAACGACTCAGACTTTTTTGGTAGGTACAATTCAAATCGAGATTTTAGTTCTTCCTGCAGAAGAGGAGAAGTGCCATCCGTAGGAGAGTCCTGTTTTTCTTTTCTTTGTGTCTGAGTCTGTTTCGTGCCGCGAGACACACCTGTCCTGATCACATTTTTTAAGTTTGATGAGTCCTACTTGGTTGCTGAAGGATCTAGGTGATCAATAGCTGGATCGCCTTTTTTTTTTGTTCGATGAGTCTTAATTGGGTGTTGAAGGATATAGTTCAGTAGAAAAGCAGAAAATGCCACAATGGTTGTATGGCACCGAATCCTTTGCTTCTTACTTTCCTTGCAGGGTAACAGAGAGTTGCTAGTGTCAAGATTGATCTAAACAATCTAGGGGTCAGCTTCGGTTTCTTTCTTCTTGCTTGATCCAATGTGTCTGTTGCCACTATAGTTGAGCACTGCAAATGATTGGGCGCCAACACTCTCGCATTAGCTCCTCACTAGTTTCTGCCTCATAATAACAAGAATCGTATAAGGTGGCTGCAGTTTTTTTCCTCAAGATAAGATAATATAACAGTTGGAAGTTGAAGACAACTACATGAAAACTAGCTTGAAGCAACTGAAATATCAAATAGGTAGCTCAATCTGGACCATTGAAAAAAATAGCACGCTATAGCGCCGCTAATAGCACGCTATAGCGTGTGGAGAATTGCCACGCTAAATTAACTTATGTATAATGTCTCGCTAATAGCACGTTATAGTGCGCTATAGCACGCTAATAGCATATTTTCAGGGGCCGCGCTATTTTCTGTAGTGCGCTATTTTTTTCATTGATCTGGACACTGGAAGCTGAAAGCTAGTTCTGTTCCTTCCATTCAATATTAATATCTCTGCTGATCTTGCTACTATTCTCAAATCAATATTAATAAAACTGTTTGAATTTACTAGTTAACTGTTCCTCTTATCACTTTTAGGACAGTCCATGATGCGGGTGAGTAGCAAGTCCATTTGTACCATCGAAAACTAATAGATTGAGTTTATTTCATTTTCCTGGCTAAATTAATTTGAAGATCATGTAAATAGTCCCGATCACTTTCGTTGCTAGATTTATTAGTATGATCTCTTCAGGCTAAATTTATTTGAAGATAATCTAAATCTTAATAGTCTTGATAATTTATGTTGCTAGGATATTTAATTTTTGAGAAATGTCTAACAGCTAAAATCTACTGTTCATAGAGGGTGTAGGGGCACCCGGGTGCCGAAAATCCTATCTCTCTTTCTTTTGAACTTAAATCTGTTGGTATGATTATATTATTTCTACATATGGCGTGGAATGAGCTTAAAAGTTACGGATAATTTGTCTCTTCTGACCAGCTTATAGTTTGAGTGTGCATCTTCGTTCTTACGGTAGCAATAAGTTTATACTGTCTTTATTTATGTATTCCTAATGTTGTATCAAAATTGATTCCTTTTTTGAACTACAATTGTTTATCTAAATATCTGTTGATGCTTCCTCATATCTATGTGTGTTTTCATTGGAATGTCATTGGTTGTTCTACTTCTTATGCTTCCAGAAACACGCATTGGTGGTGGACATGATGGAGCTGATCTTTTGCACAATACATAAGATGATTGTCCGGGTAGGTGTGCTATGTGATGTACCGGTTGAGCAGGTAAACTTATCTTGCTTTATGTTGAGCTATCTGTACTATTCTTAAAAGAAAAATTTCTGTGATTTTTATTGTCATTTCTCAAGTACCAAATTGCAAGAAAGGACTCTTTTAAGATTTTCTCTGCAACTCATTGCTTAGCTGTTCCCACTTGGCCATCTTCTATCATGCTTTGGTGCCTGTTGGTGTTAAATATTTAATCTTTTGCGCAAACTCTGCTTTCTCATTTGTTCCTCATCAGCTCTTCATTCTATTCCTGACTTCCAACTTCTTGCTGGTACTGGGTGGGCCCTTTTCCCTCTAGCCCCTCCAGTATTGGTGACTTAGGACCGTTCCTCATTCCTTATGTGTGCATATGATAGTGCCTGCTCAGACTGTTCATCACGTGAACTGTTATTCGCCAAACTTGCATATATATGTAACTGTCCGTTAGCCACTAATATAATCTGGCTGGTCAACCTATAGGTAGTATATATGCTTTGCGTTGAGTATAATATCCTCAATTTTTTTTGCCATCGTTGATGTTTACTTCATACTATGAAGCACATGGTCAAAATGGCATGACTAGATTGACTGTAAAAAACTTACTTTATCACTAATGCCAGTTTTATTTGTTTGCTTTTACTGGCATATTATCACTAAAGTAGTGGTGCAAAAATATTTTTGATGGCGTGAAGAGTAAAAAAATAACAATCCTTTTGGACCGAAGGAAGTCTCAGTTATAGTATGCATGATCTCAGTTATATGTACACTACGAATTTGATGAAAATCAATTTGTTAGTCACTAGCTAGTTGTACATCCCTAAAAAGTATGCCTTAGAGCTAGAACCTGCTATCCTACTCCACGAGCCTCTACACACCAGATGTACTGGTACTATGCTACATATTGCCTTTCGTTGTTCTCTATTTCACGTGTCGATTTTGTTAACGGTGTGATGGTTTGACTCTGGATCTTATGGCACAATTTCCACAATTGTGAAGCCATTCTGGTTAAGTCATAGAAGAATTAGGAGAATAATCCTAACAACCTTTCATGAATGAGTAGTACAAGGTTTTATGTTTACTGATGATAGTACTTTCTCCACAGGTATCTACAATTACATTCTGGTGTCTCAGATGCAAAAATGGGTTGTCAAGTGTAGTTTCTTCAATTTGTATGCTCGATCGAACCCAGCATGAACCCAGCTCTTAACTCTGAAGTGAACATATGATTAATTATCTTCCATGTTGTATCAGCAAGGAGGGATATGAACGTCGGATTTCATGTATGTGTGTGCGTGTTGAATTTCTAACTGGTTTCGAGCTCAGTGTTTGGTGTCTTAATTTGTTAGTTGTAACTGATGAATGTTGAATCCCATCAGTGTGACCTGGGAGTTGGAAGATGCTCCTTCCTGTATGTTGGAATTAATGCAACAGCATTCTTTGTGATGTGTTTCTACCGAGATTGATATGACTTGCTTGTTTCATTTCTACTGAGATCGATTATCTTTCGGCTTGCAGATTTTATACTAGGAATAGGATTTAGCAAGCTGTGAGTCGCAGCCTGCTAATTCGTATCTAGCAAACAGTGTATATGACATTAGCTCAAGTGCCTGATCTTAGTGCCCATGGCGGACTGAAAAGAATCCCAGAACCTTGATGTGAACAAGCTTCCACGGTCTGAGGATATCACTTGAGGAATGCCATGTAGGGACACAATTCTGGAAGTGTACAGCTCTGCAAGTTGAGCTGCATTGATTGATTCTTTGACTGGAAGAAAGTGAGCGACTTTGGTAAGCTTGTCAATCACCACAAAGATAGCATCATTGCCTCGCTTGGATTTAGGAAAACCAGTGACGAACTCCATTTCAATGTGGTCGAACTTCCACTCGGGAATAGGAAGAGGCTGGAGAAGACCGGCTGGACGTTGATGTTCTGCTTTCACTCTTCTGCATACATCACATTCGTTCACGAATTGGGCAATCTCCCTTTTCATGCGTGTCCACCAGTAAGATTGTTTGAGGTCTTGGTACATCTTGGAACTGCCAGGATGAATGGAAAGGAGAGAATCATGAGCTTCTTCCATTATGAGCTTCCTGAGATCACCTTTGGGAACAACGAGTCTGTCCTCGAAGAACAAGGTATCTCTCTCATCAACACGGAAGCACTTGTATTTTGGAGTGCCCTTTGCAATCCCATGTTTCACTTTCTTCACCATGGTATCACTGAGCTGGGCCTCACGGACTTGATCTTCCAAGGTAGGAGCAATTTGGAGATTTGCAAGAAAACCCTGCGGAACAACTTGAAGGTTGAGCTTCCTGAATGCTTCACAAAGCTCAGGCTGGTACGGCTTGATAAGAAGGCTGTTGCAATATGCCTTTCTGCTCAAAGCATCTGCAATCACATTCGCCTTGCCTGGAGTGTATTCAATGCTGGGATTATACTCTTGGATCATTTCAACCCAACGAGTCTGGCGGAGGTTCAGATGCGGCTGTGTGAAGATGTACTTCAAGCTCTTGTGATCAGTGAAGATGTCGACCTTTCTGCCCAACAACAGATGTCTCCACGTAATCAGAGCATGTACCACAGCTGCTAGCTCGAGATCATGTGTGGGATAGTTCTTCTCACTTGGCTTTAGCTGACGAGAAGTGTATGCCACAATTCTCTTATCTTGCATAAGCACACCCCCAAGACCTTGAAGAGAAGCATCACAGAAAACTTCATAGGGCTTGGATTCATCCGAAGGAGTCAGAACTGGAGCAGAGACAAGCTTCTCTTTGAGGGTTTTGAATGCCACTTCACATTCGGGAGACCAAAAGTATTTGACATTCTTCTGAAGCAGGTTGGAAAGAGGCTTGGCAATCTTGGAGAAGTTCTCCACAAACCTTCTGCAATAGCTGGCAAGACCTAGAAAACTGCGGAGCTGCTTGACGTTCTGAGGAGCTTCCCAGTTGACAATTGCTTCAACTTTCTCGGGATTAACCGCAATACCGTCAGCTGAGATAATGTGGCCCAGGTACAAAACCTTATCGAGCCAAAACTCGCACTTGGAGAACTTGGCATAGAATTTATGCTCTCGGAGTCGATCAAGAACCAGACGCAAGTGCTTTTCGTGATCTTCTTCATTCTTGGAAAACACCAGAATATCATCCAGATACACAAGCACGAACTCGCCCGTATAGGGGTTGAAGATGTAATGCATCATCCTTGAAAAGGTAGGAGGAGCATTGGCGAGACCGAAGGACATGACGGTATATTCGTATGAACCGTAGCTCGTTCTGAAGGCCGTCTTGGGAATGTCTTCCTCGCGAATGCGAATTTGATGATAGCCCATTCGGAGGTCAAGCTTAGAGAACACTTTAGCTCCTTTGAGCTGCTCAAAGAGTTCGTTGATGTTGGGGAGCGGATATTTGTTCTTAATCATCTTCTTGTTCAATGGCCGGTAGTCAACACAGAGACGCTCCGTGCCATCTTTCTTCTTGACAAATAAGACACCACAGCCCCATGGAGATGTACTCGGTCTGATGAGACCCACACTCTCCTGCTTATCAAGCTGCTTCTTCAATTCCTTCAATTCATCCGGAGAGAGCTTGTATGGACGCCGGCATGCAGGCTCGGTGCCTGGCTCGAGTTCAATGACAAACTCCACCTGACGGTGTGGAGGCATGCCTGGAAGTTCTTCTGGAAAGACGTCTTGATATTCGTTCACCACCGGAATTTGATCTATGGCATTAATTTCGCCTTTATCATTGAGAGAGAAAAGTCGAATAATATTATCCCTGGAGGCGAAGATAATCACATCTTCATCAGAATGAGTCATCTTGACTTCCTTTTGAGCACAATCAATGTGAGCATCGTGCTGAGAAAGGCAATCCATTCCGAGGATGAGGTCGATGTCAGAATGACCAAGAATCACCGGAGAAGCCAAAAATCGATAATCACCCATGCGAATAGAAACATCCGGAAAATATAAACTGGAATGCATCTGCTTTCCCGGAGAAGAAACTGCCAATTTTCTCGGTAAAGCTGCTGTGGTCACACTATGCTTGGATGCAAACGGGTATGACATGAAAGAATGTGAAGCACCCGAATCAAATAACACTTTAGCAGGGATAGAGTTCACTGGAAGGTTACCCAAAATGACATCAGAAGAAGCCTCTGCTTGTGCTGCATTCATCAGATTGACCCTTGCAGCCTTTGGATCATGCCTGACAATAGCTGAACTCACAGGTGGTGGAGGAGGAAGACGCTTCGGATTCGGACATCTGTTGGCATAATGACCCTTCTGGCCACACTTGTTGCACACCACTTCAGAGAGAGGACGGAAATGAGAGCCACTTGACTTGGAGCCTTGAGACTGAAACTGCTTCTTCGACTGGTTGCTCGGGTTGGGTGGGTGGGAGAAACCACGACCACTAGAGTTCTTGTTGTTGGAGTTGTTGTATGGAGCTCGAATCACTGGAGGAGGAGGAAGCCAGAATTTCTGTTGTTTTGCAGCCAACTGAGACGATGAGGAAGAGTGAACAGCATCTCGAATTCTCTTCTTAGAAGCCTCCATCTTAAGCTGAGCTGCTTCTTGTTTCAAAGCCATATTATAGAACTTGTCGAATTCATCCGGCTCGAACAAAGTGAGAGCAAGCTCAAGTTCATCTTTGAGACCTCCACGGAACTGATAGATTTTACTCTTGGCATCAGGAATGTCTTGCTTAGCATAGCGAGCGAGGTTTTGGAACTTGACATTATACTGATAGACTGTCATGGAGCCCTGCTTGAGGTTGCGGAATTGCTCACGCATACCCTCGATGACACTTGTAGGAATGTGGTGCGAACGAAAATCCTTGCAGAAATTCTCCCAAGAGATCACTTGACCCGGCCTGGAGTCTTTGTACTGCTGCCACCAGTCAGCTGCTTGATCTTTCAGTTGGAAGGCTGCAAACTTCACATAGTCCTCTTCTTTCACGTTACTGCACTCAAAATGCTTCTTTATGTCGGTCAACCAATCCTCAGCATCAAGAGGGTCGACACAGTAACTGAAAGCTTTAGGATTGTTAGCCAGGAACTGGTTGAGAGTAGCATGGTGCTGCTGGAAGAAGTTGCCTTGATTCCCTGGAACACCCTGATTAGCTTGATTAGCTTGATTAGCTTGCATCATCTGCATCATCTGCATCATCAACTGAGTGTTCTGAGCAGTAGTCTGCATAATTGCTCTCCAAGCCTCAGGCGGAGGAGGAGGGGAAGGAGGACGTTCTGGAACCTCTTCACCCTCTGGGTTGGCGTTGGGAACCCTTTTCGGAGCCATCCTGTAAGAGATGACCACGAATCAGCAATTGATTGACAAAAGGAATAAGCTGAATCAATGGAATGAATTGCAACAAGTCTTCACAATAATCATTCGAACAATAAGAACGAATGAAATCATCCGAACAAGAGGAACGAATGAATTCTCAGTTAAATGATAACATCAGTCTTCACGAGAAGCCACATAGGGATCAAAATGAAAATAAGAAAAACAACAAGGTATGGACGGGAACAAACACAAGAGAGGAGTTTCGTTCTAACATCTTTGTGCTGAAAGCATATGAACGCGTTACGAAAAGGTTTTGCAATCCCCGGATCAGCATAGCCAAGGACCCTTTAAGATGCAACTCCTGATAGTAACATCGGTCATATAACCCCTTCACTCAATGTCGAACCCCGAACTCACTAACCTGCATTCGTTGGAAGAATGCCTACGATCTACTGGATAAAACCCACCTATAGATTTCCGAAAGATTCCAGTTATGCAATCAGGTGTTGGGGATACACGGGAAGCACCGCGCAATCAACTCTAACCTACATCCAGGTGTATCCATCCTTCAACACATAACCAGTCTTTCTCGGAAACTGTGTACCTCGGACCTTCGAAAAGCATCCACTATAACAAGCTATGGCAATACTCCCGAACTACCTCCCCAGTACTGGGTGATGTCGGGGTTATCTTGCCACTGGCCGTATAGGGGAGATTTTCGATGTCGGCCGTCTTAAGTATTTAGTACTGCCGCGATATGCTTGTTACAATGATACCCCGAAGCTCAACTCCTCGGTAACAGGATGCATCGGGAACAATATCCTTGTCACAAGAACATCGAAACAATCCCAGAATACTCGAGGGATTCCTAAAAAAAAAATTTGTGCAAATTTTGAAGATAGGAGAGACAAGAGTAGACGTCAGGAGTCCTCACCAGAGAGAAAGGGGATGAGAAGCAAAGAAATCCTACTCTCCGATATAATATAGGACCCAAAAAGTTTTCAGTGTGTGCCTAGACTCGACCGTCAACGGTTCGATCAAACAGTGGGGGCTCCTAGGTCGGAGAAGGCTCTGAATACCAACTTGTAATGCCCAGGATGGAGTTATACCTCCTACGTGTCGAGGCACGACTTAAAGGCATAAATCCATCCTAGAATGATCTCAAGTTCGGTAATCTTTGCACAACTCATGTAAAAGAGGGGATAGTAAACTGAAAGTAGTTGGCTTACACTCGCCACGTCACAGAATTACAGTACAAGTCTCAAACATCATACATTAAGAACATCACAACCCTCTAAGGGCAAAAGCCAAATGTCAAAGTACCGAACTCAGATAAATAAACCACATGCGGATCGAATCCTAGTAAGAGACTCCACTACTGATCGTCCGGGTAGCGCACATAGTACCGACTACGCTCCTCGTCGTACTCCCAATCCAGCTCGGTGCCATCACCTGGATAGCTCACAGCTAGACCTGCATCTGGTGTGTGAAGTAACTGTGAGCCACAGAGGACTCAGCAATCCCGTTCCCGGGTAACAGAACTATCAAAGCCTTTGGGAAAAAGGGGTAAGGCTGAAGAAAAGAATAAGTCTGCAGCAGCAACTAGCATCTAGCTTACGTAAGTGAGAGCGAGAAGAGAAAGCCTCGGCGAGAAGTGATCACGAAGTGATCCTAGCTACAAGCTCCACAATCATAACCCCTCCGTGTTCAACTCCCGAATCCCTATTCGGAAACTGACAGTCACGGAACACACGCTGGTAGTGTATTAGAAACATTGTGTCAAGTTATCTACAACCGGAATTAACAAGCTCCCATCTGCCACATAACCGCGGGCACGGCTTTCGAAAGTTCAAACCCTGCAGGGGTGTTCCAACTTGACCCATTACAAGCCCACGATCCGCGGAGTCGCAACTCCAAAGTGGGAAGACCCGAGTATTCTCGGAATCCCGTGCTTAAGATATACCGAGCTAAGGTAAGGCTAATCCAGCAAATCCTCCCGGCGTGTCGACACCCTGATAGTAGCCGCGCGTATCTAAGTCTCAGGACACGACCGGATGGGCGATTCTACGGGTGTATACCAGATACCTCCGGTTGCCCCAAGGCGGCCCCGCAGAACCCCCGTTTCGGACCAACACTCATGTGGAGCACTGGCCCGGGGTTGTTGAATAAGAAAGATGGTTAATTACTCCCTATGCAAGTTTAGTTTGTTATTAGGCAAATAGTACCAATG
The DNA here is from genome assembly GCA_902687465.1 of Secale cereale. Taxonomy (NCBI): domain Eukaryota; kingdom Viridiplantae; phylum Streptophyta; class Magnoliopsida; order Poales; family Poaceae; genus Secale; species Secale cereale. Next base: position 25,812,760 of record LR738715.1, on the reverse strand, counting down.
TTGGGACTTGCTGGAAAAGACTTAGCACTTAGCGGTTTATCGAGGGGGTCCCATACACCCCAACCGTGTTAGGAACGCATAATCAAGGAACATAATACCGGCTTATACGGATCCTAACGGCATGAGTGGAACAAATCACCAAGCAAAAGGCTTAGCCTTCCACCCTTGCCAATATATAGATGATTTCATTTAAAGCATTTATATAGTGTGATATAACCCAACCAAACTTCAACATGAAGCAAACATCTTCGATCTTCACCTGCAACTAGCAATGCTATAAGAAGGGCTGAGCGAAGCGTACTTAGCCAAGCAACGGTTTGCATAGGTAGGTTGGTTAAACATGGCAATTGGTTACAAGTAGGAGGCTGACAAGAAGATCATGGGCATCGAGGCAAAACTATAGATCGAGACTACTAGCAATAGGCAAAGATAGTAATGTTATCGGGGTTCGGTCATCTTGCCTGAAGAGAAGTCGTTCGGATCGTAAGAAGGGTCCTCGTGCTCAACCTCGTTGGAAACCTCGTGCTCAACTTCGTACTCGTTCTCAGCTTCCGGCTCTAAACAAAACAATCACACCAAGCACAAATCAACAAGATGCAATGCGCACTCGAAAAAGATGAATGCATGATGGATGCACTAAGGATGCACACGGAGCACGGAAAATATCACTCAAGCAAAACACCTCAAAACATGATAACAAACTGATATTATTAATCTACACAGAAAATCAATCAAGTTTGATATAAGATTCGCTGAAATCGGAGTTACGGGCTAAAAGTTATGCCCGAAACAAGATTTGAGCGAAAGCTGAAAATTACAGCAACATAGCATCTTCGGAGCTCAAAATAATTGAGCTACAGCATTTAAATAACATGGCAAAAGGCATGAACACAAACTAGACATATAGTACAGCATCTAAGTCCAAGGTGCACCCCCAACGGAGTCACGGATCAATAGCAATGATCTTGGACATATTGAACTTGGCAATAAAATTCTGGCAGCAGAATTTTATTGAAACTTTAGAGCAAAAGATAAACATGCTACGGCCACTTAAATGGACATGTGAGGACATGGATGGAAAGACAAAAATATATACTACAAGGAACAACCAAAATCCACTCTAAAACTATCATGCTTTGTCCTAGAACATCACACGAGCATGGCATCGGAACGTTACAGATTTCAGACTTAGTGAAAAACCCCTAAGTCCTAAAACAGCAATAACATCATAGCATCTAAAAGAGCATGTTTAAGTCACCTCGAAACTAATCATGGCAAGGGGTAAGCACCTCATCAAAGTGCACATGAAGGTGATCCCGAAACACACAAGCATGCATCATAGAGGTGAACACATCGATTGCAACGAGCTCAACAAGATGGCATTTCATAACAAGTGAAAACACATCATAGCCACATGGCACTTTGCAACGATGATAACAAGGCAATAATAAATCTACCATGCAACCTATCACAAGCAACACGTAGTTCGTGGCAAGACGAACACGTGGACATGTCATTTGCATCATTCGGACAAACGAGCTAAAAGATATCACATGACAAAGGTGGCATAAAAACAACACATAGCAGCAGTTTATATCATGATGCACTCTTGCAACAGCAAAACAAGCACCTAGATGATCTCTAACATGCATGACAACAACAGGTAAAACGTAGAGCACACTCCCACGAACGTCTGGACATATTACACGCGCAAAACGGAGCAACACAGTAAAAGTTATGCATGTTGAAAGATAGCATCAGACAAGAAAATACTGGGACTTAGTGATGGGGAAACAACCTCACAGATCTGAAGTGTGCGGGCCGGATAAGATCGGAATGGGCCCCGGCGGCTGGAAGGAACCAGCCCGCGCGGCGGCCTGGAACAGGAGCTGGCGAGGCCCGGTCGGAGGGAGGCCCAGCGGCTGGCGGGCCACTGGGACGAGTCGGGCGGATCTCCTGGAGATCCAAGGCGCGGGAGCCTTGGCCCCCTTGCGGCTGAGGCCGGCGGCGGTGGCGTGGGCCTCCCGGGCGGAGCGGCCTACAGGAGGGTGGAGATGGCGCGGTGGGCGAAGGGAGGCCCGGCGCCTGGCGCGGTGCGGACGAGGGAGCCCTCGAACGGATGGGCCGCGCCGCTCTGGATGGCGAGCGGGAGCCCAGCGGGATCTGGCGGCGCTGAAGAAGTACACGGCGATGTGGTCCTGCGCCCTGGATCCTTCGATCCAGTGGGCTGAGCGAACGGCTCGAAGGAGGGAAAGGCGCGGAAGGAGCGCTCGATCGAGGCCAGTGCCTGGAATCTGCGTTGACCCGATCGGGGAACGGAGGGACCTGGTCGGGCGATGGCTGGTTCCTCGGGAACTGGCCAGATGGAGAGGGGAAGAGCTAGATCCAGATTTTTGGGGAAGGGGAGGAAGAAGCTAGATGCCCAAATAGACTAGGGTCTATTATATAGCAGGTAGCTAGGGTTTGGAGATTTAGGGGCGCTAGGAGCCCTCCGATCGCGATCCGACGGATCTGATCGCGGGGATAGATTTAAAAGGCCTAGACGGAGAGAAAAGACTGCAGTAGGGGTGTTTCCGGGACACGAAGTGAAGGCACATCGGACCCACACGAACAACGGATGGGATAGTCAACGGAGTCCAAACGAGACGAGATTTGAGAGGCGGGTTGCACACAACAAAACAACAACACACACACAACAACCTCGCGGCACACCGGTAACGTAAAATGCCCAAACAACAAAGTAGGCCTACGGGACGTCACGGACACGTGAGGGAGCTCCGGAACGCGAAACGGACAACGGGAAGAAACACGCGGAACCGGATGCAACCGACAACACAAATGCAATGCAATGCACATGTCTACATGATATGCATGAATGCCACACACCCACACAACAAAACGACGAAAACCCGAAAGACAAAGAACCCAGAATGGAAATAGATGAAGCCGGAGATATATTATATACCCAAAAGGGAAAGTATTACATCCGGGGCATTACACAGGGTTCTCCTCTGCAACAGTTATTAAGCAAACATGAGTACAAAGTACTCAGCAAGTCTTACAACAGAACCTATCATACATGCAACATTATCAACAGGGGGTAGTGGAGTTCATAGCAGAAAGCTAGCTTTGACTCTTGGCTAACCTATACTACAACTCTCAATAGATTGCAAGATATTACTACATACACGAGTCCTCTACTCACCACAACAATACACCACCGAGGATCCTCTTCCATCATCCTACGGAAGGGCCATCGACGATATTCACACTTATCTTGAGGCTTTTAGTAGTATCCATCAACTTGTCTATGAACTGTAAGAGTAACCAAGTAGTCCGTACCACGAACAACGGCTATTCGAATAGATTGATAACCCTGCAGGGGTGCACTTCTTCACACACGCTTCCACCACTTATCGCCGTTTACTCGACATGTATTCGGCAACCTTCAAGCGGAAGCCCAGCGAGGGTGTTTGCCACGACCTGACTAACTACACAAGTCTCTCGTCCAGGTTTATCGCCTATTTGGGTTCCATCCATGGGGAGATCCGGCCAGGGTGTCGCTCACGGCCCCAAACGATGTGTACAGGGTTCCCGAGTCACCAAACGGGCAACCGGTACACTGTGCCACATACCTGTCGCATCACAGCCCACCCCGAGGGTCAGCGCTGTGCACGACCACCAGTAAACTATAAACACCAGAAACTAGTTGCAACTCCTGGACAGAGATCAAGGATAATTAATAAGTCGAGAGGGTCAATTAAGGATCCCAATGTGTGGTAGTAGCTGAAACTTGAACCACACATACAGATCTCGGGTCCTATGGACGGTTCCAATGAAACAACCCACCACGTACTCCTACATGGCCTTTCATCGATACCTTTACCAAACATGTTCCACACTTCCTTCTCTTTACCGGTATGGTCATTTCACTCTGATCCATCACCCAGATGAACCAGACCTGACACAACTCTAAGCGTAGCAGGCAACATAAACAAATAGCATGGTGGATCACACATCACATGGCTCAAACAACTCCTACACATGCTAGTGGGTTTCAACTATTTACTGTGGGAATGACAGGTCATACAAGTAGCAGTTCACACGTTGTTGCCTTAATGCAGTAAAATAGAGCAGGAGCGAGAAGATTGGGTTTGTATCGGAATGATCAATGATTGCTTGCCTGACAGAGTGGTTGTCTGGTACTGCTCTTCAGCTGGATACGCAGAAGTATCCTCGGGAGCAGGACCTAACACGGAGAATACCGGCGATACAATAAATAAATAAACAAATGCAACAATATGATGCATGCTCATGATATGGCAAGATGCATGTGTTTTGGGCTAATGCAACTATAACCAGAAGGGTTTGAGCCTATTTGAATCAAAGATTCAAATTGAAACTCAAACTATTATTTAATTAAGTGCATTATCATGTTTTAATGTATACATCAAGGTTAACTTGCTCAAACATGCATGAAACAAGTGCCATTGGAAAGATTGGATTTTTCTGATCAATTTTCATATATAAATCTTTTCCATCTGAGCTACTGTTGAATTTATATCATTTTTTGAAGTTAACAACATTTTCTGGAATTTCTTGAATTATTTTTAAATCTAAAAATCCCAGAAAATCCTTTACTGCGTCAGCCAGTCAATAGGGAGGCCTAGGTCAAACCTGACCAGTGGGACCCACTGGTCAGTGTCACAGTTAGTTAATTAACCAATTAGAATTAAATTAAACACTAAACTAGGTTTGACTAGCAGGCAGGGCCCACATGTTAGTGACCCATGGGGGTCAAACCCTTGGTCAAACAGGGCTAACTCGCCAGCGTTTAGCCGCCGGTGAGGCCAAACTCGGCGGTGAGGTGCGGGTTTTGTGCTCCGGCCGCCAAAACGATGGCGGAGCACACCTACGGGTAGCTCGGAGCAAACCGCGTCGAGTGGTGGTGGTGGCTGGCCTCGTGGTCGCCGGGATCGACGCCGGCGACGAGTCCAGCGGCTGCTGGAGTTCGGGCGAGGTCGAAAACAACGATGCGGTGCTCGTAGAGGTGTGTGGAGTGGTGCTACAGCATCTACACGGAACGGTGAAGCTGATGGGCACGGTGGCCGGACCATTAGATGGCCGGAGCCTCGTCGGCTACGAGCTCCGTGGCGGCGCGTGCAGGTGAGCTATGTGCGGTGTGTTCAGTGTAGGAGAGAGCCAACGGAGAGGGGGAGGACGAAGCTGGGCTCACAGCAGTTGCAGAAGACACCGAGGCGAGCTTGGGGACGGTCGGAGCTGAGCGGGACGGCGAGGGGGATCTCTGCGGCCGGAGTTGGGGAAGACGGTGTCGGAGGCGACTCCAGAGCGGGCGAGCGCTCAGAGCTCAGCCTGCTCGACGTAGTCGAGGACGGCGGAGATGACGGACACGACGACGGGGCTCAGGGACGACGGTGGACGCGGCTACTACGATGGCGCGAGCACGACGGCGTCGGCCATGGTGCGGGGAGGGCGAAGGAGAAGAGCTGGGGAGAAGTGGGCGTGTCGGCGAGCTCGGGGAGGAAGTGGACGACCGATCCAAGCCTCCAGAGCGGCGAGGGGAGGAAGCAGGGCGGCGGGCAGCTGCGTGGCGCGCGCTGCGGCCGCCGTCGAGCACCTGCCTGCCTGGCCGAGCCAAGCAGCTCGCTGGAGTGGCGGCTGGGCTGGGCCGGCAGGTGGGCCGGTTGGGCGCCAGGTAAAACCCTTTCTCTCTCTCTCTCTCTCTCTCTTTTCTATTTCTTTCTGTTTCATTTCTTTTGCATCTTTGTTGAATTATTTAAAATGCCAGAACATTTTTATAGCTCATAAAACTAGTCATGCCCACTGTATATAATATGAACAGCATGGAACATTTTAGTTTATGATTATTTGGGCACACAAAATATTTTATAGCATTTAAATGCCCAAATGCAAATACCATATGATTTAATCCAGAGACCTTGGATGTCCTAGAAAATTGTGCACCATTTTTGGCAGAGGTTTAAGACCAAGGCAGAAATGATGAACATTTTTGAAGGGCATTTTGGGTACATTGGAAAAGATTTTATTAAACCCTAGTTATTAGAAGAGGGGTGCTGGGGTTTCTGTCATTCCCTTTTCAGGTTTCTTTGAAAAGTAAACATGATGCACACTCTAGCTAGTCCTAATGCAAGCACTGACTAGGGATGTGACAGAAGAAGCTGGAATTTAGACACCCGAAAGTAAGTACTACATAGTAGCATGTTCCGCGCATCTCCTATTGATTCAAGCGCTAGTTTCATCAATACCATTTGGCATTCTTGCTTATCAGTTTGATTGACCTCTATTTCTTGTAAAGTGGTTGTGGCAGGAACAAGGCAATCATTTCTGTGGATACTACATTTGCGAGTCCATCCGCCACACGACCTGTGAGCGGGGCTACTCTTACGCACAATTTGAAGTGCGTAAGCAATTAATAATATTCACAATTTTATTTCATTACCATCATTTGTGTTGAGTTTCATTTATTCATATATATATATATATATATATATATATATATATATATATATATATATATATATATATATATATATATATATATATTGAGCCCCTTCTTCAAATTAGATCTTTCGGATGCGGAATGAACTCCTAGCACCAGATCGTCTGCGAGCAATTCAAGAGGAATTGGCGGCATTCTTCCTTGACCACGTGATCGCTGAAGACGGAGAATACTATGTGGACCATGTGTCCGTATGATAGGAGATTATATTTGTAAGAGATAATTATTGTATATATGTACCCGGTAGTGTCGGATAGATATACGAGAACTTGTTGTTCGACCAATCTCTCGGAGAAGGAGAGGTGGTCAATATCACTTCTCTCTAAATGCATATATATGTTGATGACGATCTTCTGTTTCCTTCGTTTGCTTACTAGCTAGCTAGCTAGCGTGTCTACTCCTCTCTATACGTATGGGTAGTACGTAGCGTCGACCAAGCACGAACATAAGAGAGGACACTTCTCTCTATTAATTAGCTAGCTAACACAATATATGAAACACCTAAATTAACCCCCCAAAACCCCCAAACCCACCCCCTTTAAAAAAACAAAAACCCGAGCCACAGAAATGCTGACGCGTGGATGCGTTTTGGTCCCGGTTGGAGCCACCAACCGGGACCAAAGGCCCTCCTGCCTGGGCTCCATGCACAGGCCACGTGGAGGCCCATCTGTCCCGGTTCTAGTTTGAACCGGGACTAAAGGGCTAGGGCATTAGTACCGACCTCCCGGTTCAAGAACCGGGACAAAAGGCCGTTACGAACCGGGACAAAAGGCCCGTTCTCTACTAGTGAACCACCTGCCTTCTCTTTTATTTGCTCATGCTCTATTCCCTCTCTACTATGGATGTGCAACTTTGCTTGCCTTCATAGTCCATTTTGCTGTCATGCTTTAATTTTACCTCCTCCTTACTACCCTCCGCCAGTTTCTTCCGGCAATGCAGATTTTTCTCTCTGTAGCTCCTCAGGACCAAGGACCCTTGCGCTTTTCATGGATATGTTGGCATAACGAAAATTGCATCCTCTTTCTTTTTATATATGGAAGTTTTTGTTTATTTTACTTCTACCAGTTGCTACATGTCTTTGATCGGATTTGTCTTGGTTATGGATCTATCAAGTCCTAGTTTGATTCATATGTTGTTGCCTTTAAGTTAGTAGTTAATGACCATTTGCTTCATATTTCCTTTATTCAAACGGGATAACTATGCCACTCAATTGCTGCTTATTTTTATGTTACTTAGTGAACTAAATGATATATAATACTCGAAGATCATGTTTTCATTAAATTTTATATTATGTTTTATCTTTTTTCTGACATTTATTGCAGTTTTATGGATGATTATTCTAGGGCAAGGAAGTTTGCTTAAATATTTTCTCAGCGTATCTCTCAGTCTATTTTGATTTGGGTCATGGTCATTGTAGTACCTAATTTGCTTGTCTGGTCCAAACTATATGTAGCACGATTAAAAATGTGATCGATATGTCATGCCTAGATTCACCATAAATACTGCTTTCATCACGAAAATCACATTTTTTTACTAACATCTTAATATTATCCATAAAACTAGGAGTCAAAGTATAGTTTTATATATTATGGAGAACAAAAAAACGAATCTATGTTTTGATGAAGCAATTGTGCCTATTAACAAAATGATGCAAGATCCCTTAGTTGATACTTCTACTACATGAGTTTAATAAAATCTCATTTGTCAGTGACTAGCTAGCTCATACATTTCTAAAGAGATGTCTATATGAGGTAGAAGCCAGGTGGTTCAGTTTTGCTACTCCATGAGGCCCTTATATGCTCGTGATAACAAGGAATATTTCTAGTGATTCAATAAGCTTGGATCTCCAATATTTCCCTCTAATGGAGTTATTTGAACCACTGATTTTGTTTAGCCTTTACTGACAAAAGAATAACAGGTGTAGTCCAAGACCTGATAATTAATATGCTAACAATAAGATTTGAAGATGTGGTGGTAAAGATGAACTATTTCCTGCAGGGGTTCTCTATTTCTAGTGTTGTTTTTTCCACTAATGCTGACTGTTGAGACTGTTCAGATTTTGAGCATTTGGTGCAATTTCCACAATCCTAGTGAAGCTGATGTTTACTGTTTATGTCATACCTAAAATCGAGATACATAAATTTAATTGTTTTTCTTTGAGCGTATTACAAAATTGGTTTGACTGATGATTCGAAATTGGCTGGTCCGCAGGTATCTAGGATTACATTCTGGTGGCTAAGATGCCGAAATGGGTTATGTGCAGTGCACGTGGTCCGTGTTGTGCTGCACTAAGAAATTGGCCCTCCGCACTGGTTGGTTGTGAAGTCAGACTTTTAAGCTTACCGTCTATTGTCGGTGACTTGCTTCAATTAACGATTACAGCGGTCACTCTTGCGGTTTCATTTGCTTGATGCTTTCTCAACAAGCACATTGAGAGGGCCAGCTCACTTGTGAGTTGTCTGTGTACGACTCCGTTCAGTATCGTTTGCCGACCTTTTTATCTCCCATGGTGCCATTGTATTAGATTAAAAATTTGTATCTCAAAATGACATTATGCTGATAGTCACAAAGGTGCCTGAATCCTGGATAAGAGACATACTATGTTTGTCACCAGAATGCCTAGGATGTGAGTTCTGTTTATTTTGTTGTTTGTTGCTGATGTCGCGCAAGGTTTCGCATCGTACGGAGTATGTTTGTAATCTGTGCTGACATGAATTATTTCAGTGGAGTTACCTTCAGAAGGTTGTATGTAGGTTGCTTGTAAGTATTTACTCATTTTCCCACTGATTTTGCAATCTGCACCTCTATGCTCAGCAGAGGTTGGTGAATAGACAAGAGACAAAAACCTTTCACTACATCCGACAGATTCTCTGCCTGAGGTTCAACTCCTTTTGCGTGAAGATGTATTTCAACTCTTCTGATCCGTGTAAACATCACAATGATTTCCAATAAGAAAATGCCTCCAGGTCTTGAGCGCATGCACTACGGCTGCTAACTCTAAATCATGTGTGGCATAACTCCGCTCATGAGGTCGAAGCTGACGTGAGGCATATGAAACAACTCTTCCTTCTTGCATAAGAACACCTCCAAGTCCCTGACGAGAAGCGTCGCAATATACCCGAAAATCCTTGCGTATATTCGGAAGAATTTGTATTGGGGCTGTGACCAAACGTTTCTTCAACTCCTAAAAACTGGCCTCACATTCCTCGGTCCAATTAAACTTGGTGTCTTTCTTTAATAACTCTGTCATGGGCTTTGCGATCTTGGAGAAATTCTCAATAAATCTTCGGTAATATCCTGCAAGTCCAAGGAAACTGCGAATCTCTCCGACTGAGGTGGGTGCCTTCCATTCGGTGACGGCTTCAACTTTTGAAGGATCCACTGCTATTCCTTCCCCTGATATAACATGTCCGAGAAATCCAACTTCCTTCAACCAGAATTCACACTTGCTGAACTTTGCATATAACTGATGTTCCCTGAGCTTCTCAAGAACCAAGCGCAAATGTTCCTTGTGTTCTTCTTCATTCTTTGAGTAAATCAATATATCATCAATGAATACGACAACAAACTTATCCAAGAACTCCATGAATACCTTATTCATCATATTCATAAAATAGGCAGGGACATTAGTCAAACCAAAAGACATGACTGTATACTCATAAAGCCCATATCTCGTGGTAAAGGATGTCTTGGGTATATCCTGCTCTCGAATCTTCAGCTGGTGATATCCAGATCAAAGATCGATTTTTGAGAAAACTTTTGCTCCTTGTAGCTGGTCAAACAAATCATTGATCATCGGCAGAGGGTACTTGTTCTTGATCGTCACCTCATTCAACGCACGGTAATCCACAACCATTCTCAAGGATCCATCCTTCTTCTCAACTAGAAGCACTGGGGCTCCCCAAGGTGATGAACTCGGTCGAATATAACCTTTCTCCAATAATTCCTTAATCTGCTTCTTAATTTCCTCCAGGTCATTTGCGGGCATCCGGTACGGTCTCTTGGATATTGGTCCAGTGCCTAGTAACAATTCAATCAAAAACTCTATGTCCCGATCCGGTGGCATGCCTGGTAGTTCCTCCGGAAAAACATCTGGATAATCCTTCACACTGGTACTTCTTCCTGAACAACTCCCGAAAGCGAATTCACTTGAGTCCTCCTTGGTGTATGCCTCGACACATACTTGATCCGTTTCCCCTCTAGGGTAGTGACGGTGGGTTGTTGTTGTTGTTCTGGTTCTGATTTTGGATGAGTAGCTGCATGAGGGCATTCTGATTCTGGATCAACTGGGTAAGTTCCGATGGGAGTTCCGAGTAACGTCTCGGAGGCATCAGTTCGGTTTAGAGTGGATGAGAAAATAGAATAGAATAAGGGCCTAATGAGAGAAATCACTACCCAAATGCTTATGATAGCAATAAAACTTCAAATCAAGCAATTCACACAAATCACACCACACAAGCAAAACCTACAGGTAAGGTCATATCCACAATAGATATGATCTCTTCATACTACCGCAATCATTCGTTGGACTCCATTTGGTAGTGGTGGTCTGAACTAAATCTTCTCAAATCAAAGTCAATTCTAGCTTCTTCTTCTTCGTCAATGTTGTCTTCATGGGTCTTGGTCTCATCAGCCGAGCAACTTGGTCATGGGGTTCAACAACTATTGAATTGAAGTAGAGAAGAGACAGAAATGAATAGAGAAGAGTACAGACCAACGGATATATAAGGAAGTGGTAAAATAGAGTTTTCTTCCTATGGTTTTTTCCATTTTCTAGTGGCCGTGTCCTACAGTCAGCGTGTGCTCTGATACCATCTTGTAGCGACCCGACCCAAATGGATCGAAGTCTCTGTGCTTAAGTGTCATCCCTGGATCGGTATGCTGACACACACAGTACTCGATGAATTATAACAGAGTTCAATCACACACTTTATTACATCAAGGTCCTCAAAAGAGTATTTATTACAATAATATGGCCAAAGGCCATCTGGATAAAGTAACTGCGGAAGCATCAAAAGTAAAATTAGTCCATCAACTCCACGGCAAACTGAGTGCAGAACAACGACCTATCGCACCTTTAATCCTCGTCGGAAAACACTGCAACATGAGACGTTGCAGCCGTGTAGGTCAGCACATGGAATATGCTGGCAATGTCACACCATAGAATAATAATAATGAAAAAGACTATCTCTATATGCAAATTTAGCTGGTGGAGGCTCTAAGTTTAATTTTTGCATAAAGCCAATTTTTCCCTACAACAAAGGAATAAATTTTTATTTACTACTAAGTTAAAAATGCCATTATTGAGAAGGTTCCTCCAACTCAATCCCAAAATTCCCAAGTTATTAGTAACCCAATAATTTCATTAAGAAGAGTGATGAGATCAACCAATAATTCACTTCTAGATACTCAAGTTGTCCATAATCGGGGACACGGCTAATCATGATTAGTTTGTACACTCTGCAGAGGTTTGCGCACTTTTCCCCACAAGACTCGACCATCTCCATGATCGGAAGATCGAGACATAGTCTTTATGAAGTATTTCCTCCAAACCTTGGGTAGACCGGTACACCTACTTTCCCCTACATCAGCTAGTCTACCACGGAAAGAGGTCACACAACTTACTCAACTATGCCAGAGCCCATAATGGCTTGTGGCTGCACACGGAAGTTTCTAGGCATGAAATATCTTATGATCCCTTTGAGCCTGGGTGGCGGACCTAGGGTAATCACACGGGTACTCCGGGATTCCCCTTGGGCAAGCACGGTTTCTCCAGGTGCCCCAAACAATCCACCCAGATGTGTATTAAAGTTGCCACCTTATGTTGTCCCAAAATTATTATCTCTCGCAACTTGCATATATCACACATACCAATCCCCGTCTACGAGCATGGCTAAGCAATATAGGATATAACGAATATTTCCCGGGGTGATAAAAGGTCATAGGTTCCTACCACATAAACTACAAAGCATATCCGCATGTTCCCAATCCTACTCATGCAATCTTTGAGGGTAAAACTAATGCATAGTAAAAACTGGGTATTTAAACTTATGATCAAAGTGTGAACTTGCCTTGCTGACGTTCGTTGAACTCTAAAGATTCGTAGTAGCAAGCTTCGCACTCCGGATGATCTAGCGTAAGCAAGCAATAACATACATAAGCATACAAGCAATGATCCAAAAAGAAAACAAATAAAAGACTTCGAAAACTCCAAAAACACCAAAATAAAGTTTCTGTACAAAACATAATTTTTACAGCAACAAAAATAAATGGTTTTGGTTTTAACAGAAAGTACATGTCACAAGCTTCGAATTGCAAAAAGAATCACCCAAAACGGTGTTACGAAACTCAAGTTATGGCCTAACGAAGTTTGAATTCAGATCTGTTTGACTTCAAATTTTAAAATTTTCAAAAATATATTTCGTTTGGTACTCTGGATAGAGGATATTTTTATGAAACCGTAGGAAAAAGAATCAACTAAATCAGATCTATAGACTAAAAGATATACTAGAAACAAGATTCGGTAAAGAATCTGAATTGGAAAATATACTGATAAAAGAGAAAAAAATTCGGACAGGGTGTTCACCGGACTTGTCGCCGGACACGAGGAAGAAGGTGGCTCCGGTGTGCTTCGGCGAAGGATGCGTGCAAGACGGTATAGAGGACAATGAGGTGAACCACTTGATCAAGGTGTGGTTGTAGATAGCTTCATGTACACACGATGAGAGGTCGCCGGAATTCACGAACTCCGGCGAGCAATTGGCGAGGTTAGGGAGGGAGATAGCTTTTGCAAATAGGGGGCTTCGGACGAGGGGAACTGGGGCAACACTCTGGGCTTTTATAGAGGGTCAGGGGAAGCCAGGGGAGAGCGGGGCGTTACCGGAATTGATGTGTTTAATGGCTGCAGTATGAAACGTTCGTGGTGTCCATTATGGCTGTCTAGGAGGCGCACTAGGAAGGGGAAGGGGTAGAGGAAGGCGAGGGGGTTCCATTCAGAGGCATTTTGGGGCGGGGAGAGGAAGGGGAGGGGTGGGGCGCTGGATGGATGATGCTCTCTGCGCTCTTTGTGAACGAACGACCAAAGGAAGGAGACGACCAGGTTGGGTCGTGAGGAAGGCTGGGCTTTTCATGGCCCGTGGCTGTTTTTTTTGACACGGAGAAAAAAATGTATAGATAGAAAATAAAAATATTTTAATATAGGACATATATATATCAAAAAAAATCATAAAAATAAATCCTACATGATGAACTATTTTTCAGAGGCTAAATAAAAACTTTATAAAAAAACATTTTTCTAAAAAAATTCAAAAGAAACTCAAATTTGAATTCAAAACTTTTGGCATTGTTTTCTTCTGACTTTTTGGAGTGTCATGTTAGCTCCTCTCACACTTTTGAACAAGTGTTTGTCAGGGATTTTTGAAATAAATTTCAATTGCCAAGTAGAATTCAAAGTCAGATAAAATTCAAATGCCTTTGAAATTTCCAAATGACACTCAAATAAAAAAAATGCATAGATGCTTAGCTAATAATTGTAAAACATTCCAAATTGAAAATTTGGGATGTTACATTTTAAGTCAATAAAAGTGTGATGATCTTCATTATTAGAGCATTGTCCCATGTGAGGGAAGGCCAAATAAAAAGGAGCTGGCCCAAAAAAAATAGAGAGGGGCTAAATAAAAAAGGGAGAGAAAGCCCCTCCAAAAAATGAGAGAAAAGAGAGAAGGGGCAATGCTACTATCCTTTTCCACACTTGTGCTTCAAAGTAGCACCATGATCTTCGTGATAGAGAGTCTCTTGTTTCGTCATTTTCATATACTAGTGGGAATTTTTCATTCTAGAACTTGGCTTGTATATTCCAATGATGGGCTTCTTCAAATGCCCTAGGACTTCATGAGCAAGCAACTTGGATGCACACCCACTTAGTTTCTTTTGATGAGCTTTCATACACTTATAACTCTAGTGCATCCGTTGCATGGCAATCCCTACTCACTCACATTGATATCTATTGATGGGTATCTCCATAGCCCATTGATACGCCTAATTGATGTGAGACTATCTTCCTCCTTTTTGTCTTCTCCACAACCACCACTTTATTCCACCTATAGTGCTATATCCATGGCTCACGCTCATGTATTGCGTGAAAGTTGAAAGGATTGAAATTTTTTGAGTATGAGAACAATTGCTTGGTTGAAACCGGGGTTGTGCATGATATGAATATTTTGTGTGATGAAGTGGGAGCATAGCGAGACTATATGATTTTGTAGGGATAACTTTCTTTGGCCATGTTATTTTGAGAAGACATGATTGCTTTGTTAGTATGCTTGAAGTATTATTATTTCTTATGTCAATATAGACTTTTGTCTTGACTCTTACGGATCTGAACATTTATTCCACAACAAAGATAATTAAATCGAGAATTATGTTAGTTAGCATTCCACATCAAAATTCTGTTTTTTATCATTTACCTACTCGAGGACGAGCAGGAATTAAGCTTGGGGATGCTTGATACGTCTCCAGCGTATCTATAATTTTTGATTGTTCCATCCTATTATATATTTTGTTTTGGATGTTTAATGCGATTTATTATACACTTTTGTATTATTTTTGGGACTAACCTACTAACCCAAGGCCGAGTGCAGATTGGTGTTTTTTTGCCTATTTCAGGGTTTTGCAGAAAAGGAATATCAAACGGAGTCCAAACTGAATGAAACCTTCAGGAGAGTTATTTTTGGAACCGTGTCTTCACAGAAGACTTGGAGTACACACGGGGGAACGAAGGAGACGGCCATGAGGGTCCAGGGCGCGCCCCCTCACCCTGGGCGCGCCCCCCACCCTCGTGGGCCCCCTCTGGGTCCCCTGATGCCCTCCTTCCTCCTATATTTTTCCATATACCCTGAAAACATCGAGGCAATATAGAAAATCCTAATTCCACCGCCGCAACCTTCTGTTCTCGTGAGATCCCATCTTGGGGCCTGTTCCGGAGCTCCGTCGGAGGGGGGATCTACCACGGAGTGCTTCTACATCAACACCATAGCCTCACCAATGAGTTGTGAGAAGTTTATCACAGACCTTCGGGTACATAGTTATTAGCTAGATGGCTTCTTCTCTCTTTTTGGATCTCAATACAAAGTTCTCCTCGATCTCCGAGGAGATCTATTCGATGTAATCTTTTTGTGGTGTGTTTGTCGAGATCCGTTGAATTGTGGGTTTATGATCAAGATTATCTATGAACAATATTTGATTCTTTTCTGAAATCTTTTATGTATGATTATTATATCCTTGCAAGTCTCTTCGAATTATTGGTTTGGTTTGGCCTACTAGATCTATAGTTCTTGCAATGGGATAGGTGCTTGGCTTTGGGTTCAATCTTGCGGTGTCCTTTCCCAGTGACAGCAGGGGCAGCAAGGCAAGTATTGTATTGTTGACATCGAGGATAAAAAGATGGGGTTTATATCATATTGCTTGAGTTTATCCCTCTACATCATGTCCTCTTGCTTAAAGCATTACTCTGTTCTTATATGTGGAGTAATAGTAGTAGATGCAGAATCGTTTCGGTCTATTTGTCACAGACGTGATGCCTATATATAATGATCATGCCTAGATATTCTCATAACTATGCGCTTTTCTATCAATTGCCCGACAGTAATTTGTTCACCCACCGTAGAATTCTGCTATCATGAGAGAAGCCACTAGTGAAACCTATGGGCCCCGGGTCTATTCTCAACATATTAATCTTCCATCTACTTTACTTTGCTTTATTTACTTTCTGTTCTTATACCAAAAAAATTCCAAAAGTATTATACTATCCTATCTATCAGATCTCACTTTCGTAAGTGACCGTAAAGGGATTGACAAGCTTTATCGCGTTGGCTGCGAAGTTCTTATTTGTCTGTGCAGGTGTGAGGGACTCACGCGTGGTCTCCTACTGGATTGATACCTTGGTCTCCTAATGGATTGATACCTTGGTTCTCAAAAACTGAGGGAATACAACACAAGCTCGAGAAGTAGCAATCGCTGTCACAGATCCGCCTTGGACAGGGACTGCACCACGCTATGCCGCCGCAGGAAGCCTGAGCTTCACCCGCCACCACCATCCAGGGCCGCCGCCCCGGGATCCAGACAGAACATCACCGCTGCCACCGGCCTTGTTCCACCGCCGCCGACCGGCCACTGCGACCTCCGCCGCCATGCCACCGACGGATCTGGGCGAGGATATCCATCCTCCCCGAGGGCACACGCCGCAACATCTTCTCCGTGAACCTCCGGTCGCACGGGAAGCCACCGTGGCCGCGTGCCCATCCCTCGCCTAATGCCGCGCACGTGCCGCCCCGCCGCCGGCGAAGGCCGCCGCCACGAGTAGACCTGCACGCAGCCGCCACACAGCTAGATGATGACCCATCTGCTGCCGCGCCATCGGGCCCGCCTCCATCAAGATCGTAGCCACCGCGCCGCCAAGATCCACGTGCCCCGACGCCTCCGCCCGTCCTGGCCGCCCCCGCAGGCCATGGACACGAGGAGGGGAGAAGGCCCCCGCTGCCAGCCACC
>LR738715.1:25773782-25790655 GCA_902687465.1 Secale cereale | reverse complement strand
AATGCCCCCCTTTAGTCCCGGTTGGTGCCACCAACCGGGACCAAAGGTCCCTTTTCAGCAGCCCAAAGGGCGGGAAGGAGGGGTCTTTGGTCCCGGTTGGTGGCACCAACCGGGACTAAAGGGGGGCATTGGTCCCGGTTGGAGCCACGAACCGGGACTAATACCACCCTTTAGTCCCGGTTGGTGCCACCAACCGGGACCAAAGCCCTGTGCTGGCGCGGTACGGTGGGATGTTTAGTCCCACCTCGCTAGTTGAGAGAGGCCAGCACCAGTTTATAAGCTGCGCTGCCTCTCTCCTCTCGAACTCATCTGAAATGTAGGCTTACGGGCCTAATTCGACAGTGCAATGCATGTGGGCCTACTGGGCCTCCTGTGGGCCTGTATCCTGGCCCATGGTTGTGTTTCTAGTCGTATTCAGGCCGTGCTGGCCCAGTAGGTGGCATTTTTTTCTTTTTTTTTCTATTTATTTTTTCATTTCTACTTAGAACTAAATACTTATAGTTTTTTAGTGATTTTTTTTTTCTTTTAGGTCACAAAAATTATAAACTTTCATTATTTTCTTTGTTGCTTTATTTATTTTATTTTGTTTCTACTTACAACAAAATACTTATTGTTGCTATTTTTTTTGCAAGTTTTTTTGTTTTGCTTTCTGCATTATTTATTTTCTTTTGTTTTTTGCTTTATTTTTTAATTCTTTCTGGTAAAACCAATTACAAACTTTCTGTTAGTGCAAGTAGTATAAAAATTTGAATAGTTTAAATTTGAAATTATTTGTTTTCTTTGTTGCTTTATTTATTTTATTTTGTTTCTACTTACAATGAAATACTTATTGTTGCTATTTTTTATTTTTTTGGAAGTTTTTTTTGTTTTCTGCATTATTTATTTTCTTTTGTTTTTTGCTTTATTTTTTAATTCTTTCTGGTAAAACCAATTACAAACTTTCTGTTAGTGCAAGTAGTATTAAAATTTGAATAGTACAAAGGGACAATCACTACAGGAATCAGGTAATTTGCCGTCTGTGAATTACAGACGGCAAAGACCTAAATACAGACGGCAAAGAGTTTGCCGTCAGGACGCAGACGGCAAAGTCAGACGGCAAAGTCAAATCGGCAAAGAATACTTTGCCGTCAGCTTTTCATCGGGATGACGGCAAAGACTTTGCCGTAAGCCAATCTCAGTCTTTTGCCGTCTGCACAAATTTTCTTTGCCGTCTGCAGAAATTTTCTTTGCCGTCTTGGGTATATGAGGCAGACGGCAAAGAAAAAATTTTCATTTTAAAAAATTGGAACCACCAATCGAGGTGAGGTCGTAAATGCTCTTGATGGCGTGGACAGAAAAAATTTGACAGCGATTTCACCATCAACAGTTCAAGAATGGATGACTACCAAATGGATTTTACAAGACACGAATACTCTATTTGCACAGTATATCGATCATCACAATATTAACATAGAAATACACTTTTTACAATATGAAGTTGTCCATTTACATGACGAACAAATGAACGAATCTGCACACAAAAAAACTGCAATATTTCACACAAAAAACTAGATGAGCTGGCCCATGCTCAAGCAGCGGCTGGTGGTCTTGGAGGAGGAAGCCACGGCGGGGAGGAGGAGGATCCACGGCCCCCTGCTTGGCGGCCAGATCTTGCGGGGCGGCCGGATCGAAGGCCGGCGACAGTTGACGAGCAGGGGCTCGGGATCTTGAGGAAGCTCGGGGGTCGCGGGTAGGGAAGAGGATGACCCCACAGCGAGGAGGAGGAAGATGCCGTGGTGGACTCCTGCTTGGCCGCCGGATCTTGCGGGGCGGCCGGATTGAAGTCCGGCGGCGGTTCACGAGCATGGGCACGGGATCTTGAGGAAGCTCGGGGGTCGCGGGCAGGGAAGAGAAGGTCCCCACGGCGAGGAGGAGGAAGATGCCGTGGTGGCCGGATCTTGCGGGGCGGGGCGGCCGGATCTTGCGGGGCGGCCGGATCGAAGATCGCGGGCAGGGAAGAGAAGTGGATCCCGCGGCGAGGAGGAGGATCCCGCGGTGGTTTCCTTCTCAGGCGGCGGCAAGGCGGGGTCAACCTGTGCGGCGATGAGGTAGCTCGAGAGAATGGTGGAGGGAGGCAGAGGAGGCGGTCGGGTTGGGAGAGAGATCGTTGGGATAAGGGAGAGATGGATCGGGTTGGAGAGAGAGAGCTCGGTGGGGATAAGGGAGAGATGGGCCGGTTGGGAGATGGAGTGGTGGGGTCCGCGTGGGACAGGGGCACTGGGCAGATCGTGGTGTGCATGTGGATGGAGCAGATGATGCCATGTCATCGATCCGTGGGTGTGATCCGCGTGATGTGTTTTCTGGTTTGCCGTCATCAATTTTTTTTATAGACGGCAAAGACATACTTTGCCGTCTGTAAAAAAAATGAAGACGGCAAAGTATGTCTTTGCCGTCTGTAAAAAAAATGAAGACGGCAAAGTATGTCTTTGCCGTCTGTAAAAAAAATGAAGACGGCAAAGTATGTCTTTGCCGTCAGTCATTCTTTGCCGTCATCCATTGACGGCTAAAGTGGTATTTGCCGTCTACCCCGATGAAATGCTGACGGCAAAGAGCAGTACTGACGGCAAATCTCCTGTTTCCTGTAGTGAATGGTATTATACTCGTTTGTTACAAAGTTGGCATGGTATCATCATAATAGTTGCCGAAAAAAGTCTTCACTTTTTCTTCGCTTGTGTCATTTGCTTATTGCGCCGTAACCATTGATAATCTTCATCGTTTATCAGGATGCTTGGGTCAGCCTTGACTTTGAAGGGGGGAATTTCATGAAACTTTTCATAATCTTCAGACATGTCTGTCTTGCCCTCCACTCCCAGGATGTCCCTTTTTCCTGAAAGAACTATGTGGCGCTTTGGCTCATCGTATGATGTATTCGCTTCCTTATCTTTTCTTTTTCTCGGTCTGGTAGACATGTCCTTCACATAGATAACCTGTGCCACATCATTGGCTAGGACGAACGGTTCGTCAGTGTATCCAAGATTTTTCAGATCCACTGTTGTCATTCCGTAGTGTGGGTCTACCTGTACCCCGCCTCCTGACAGATTGACCCATTTGCACTTAAACAAAGGGACCTTAAAATCATGTCCGTAGTCAAGTTCCCATATGTCCACTATGTAACCATAATATGTGTCCTTTCCCCTCTCGGTTGTTGCATCAAAGCGGACACTGCTGTTTTGGTTGGTGCTCTTTTGATCTTGGACAATCGTGTAAAATGTATTCCCATTTATCTCGTATCCTTTGTAAATCAATACAGTCGAAGATGGTCCCCTGGACAACAAGTACAACTCATCACAAACAGTGTTGTCACCTCTGAAACGTGTTTCCAACCAACTGCTAAAAGTCCTGATGTGTTCACATGTAATCCAGTCGTCGCACTGCTTCGGGTGTTTGGAGCGCAGACTGTTCTTGTGTTCATCGACATACTGGGTCACTAATGTAGAGTTCTGTAGAACTGTGTAGTGTGCTTGAGACCAAGAATATCCGTCCCTGCATATTATTGAGTCCCTTCCAAGCGTGCCTTTTCCAGTCAGTCTCCCCTCGTACCGCGATTTAGGGAGACCTATCTTATTAAGGCCAGGAATGAAGTCAACACAAAACCCGATGACATCCTCTGTTTGATGGCCCATGGAGATGCTTCCTTCTGGCCTGGCGCGGTTACAGATATATTTCTTTAGGACTCCCATGAACCTCTCAAAGGGGAACATATTGTGTAGAAATACGGGCCCCAGAATGACAATCTCGTCGACTAGATGAACTAGGACGTGTGTCATGATATTGAAGAAGGATGGTGGGAACACACGCTCGAAACTGACAAGACATTGCGCCACATCACTCCTTAGCCTTGGTACGATTTCTGGATCGATCACCTTCTAAGAGATTGCATTGAGGAATGCACATAGCTTCACAATGGCTAATCGAACGTTTTTCGATAGAAGCCCCCTCAATGCAACCGGAAGCAGTTGCGTCATAATCACATGGCAGTCATGAGACTTTAGGTTCTGGAACTTTTTCTCTGCCATATTTATTAGTCCCTTTATATTCGACGAGAAGCCAGTCGGGACCTTCATACTGAGTAGGCATTCAAAGAGGATTTATTTCTCTTCTTTCGTAAGAGCATAGCTGGCAGGACCTTCATACTGCTTCGGAGGGATGCCATCTTTTTCGTGCAAACGTTGCAGGTCCTCCCGTGCCTTAGCTGTATCTTTTGTCTTTCCAGACACGCCCAAGAAGCCTAGCAGGTTCACACGAAGGTTCTTCGTCACGTGCATCACGTCGATTGAAGAGCGGACCTCTAGGTCTTTCCAGTAGGGTAGGTCCCAAAATATAGATTTCTTCTTCCACATGGGTGAGTGTCCCTCAGCGTCATTCGGAACAGCTAGTGCGCCGGGGCCCTTTCCAAAGATTACGTGTAAATCATTGACCATAGCAAGTACGTGATCACCGGTACGCATGGCGGGCTTCTTCCGGTGATCTGCCTCGCCTTTGAAATGCTTGTCTTTCTTTCGACATTGATGGTTGGTCGGAAGAAATCGATGATGGCCCAGGTACACATTCTTCCTGCACTTGTCCAGGTATATACTTTCAGTGTCATCTAAACAGTGCGTGCATGCGTGGTATCCTTTGTTTGTCTGTCCTGAAAGGTTACTGAGAGCGGGCCAATCGTTGATGGTCACGAACAGCAACGCCTTTAGGTCAAATTCCTCCTGTCTGTGCTCATCCCACGCACGTAGACCGTTTCCATTCCACAGCTGTAAAAGTTCTTCAACTAATGTCCTTAGGTACACATCAATGTCGTTGCCGGGTTGCTTAGGGCCTTGGATGAGAACTGGCATCATAATGAACTTCCGCTTCATGCACATCCAAGGAGGAAGGTTATACATACATAGAGTCACGGGCCAGGTGCTGTGATTGCTGCTCTGCTCCCCGAAAGGATTAATGCCATCCGCGCTTAAAGCAAACCATACGTTCCTTGGGTCCTTTGCAAACTCCTCCCAGTACATTCTCTCGATTTTCTCCACTGCGACCCGTCAGCGGGTGCTCTCAACTTCCCGTCTTTCTTACGGTTCTCACTGTGCCATCGCATCAACTTGGCATGCTCTCTGTTTCTAAACAAACGTTTCAACCGTGGTATTATAGGAGCATACCACATCACCTTCGCAGGAACCCTCTTCCTGGCGGGCTCGCCATCAACATCACCAGGGTCATCTCGTCTGATCTTATACCGCAATGCACCGCATACCGGATATGCGTTCAGATCCTTGTATGCACCGCGGTAGAGGATGCAGTCATTAGGGCATGCATGTATCTTCTGCACCTCCAATCCTAGAGGGCATACGACCGTCTTTGCTGCGTATGTACTGTCGGGCAATTCGTTATCCTTCGGAAGCTTCTCCTTCAATATTTTCAGTAGCTTCTCAAATCCTTTGTCAGCCACAACATTCTCTGCCTTCCACTGCAGCAATTCCAGTACGGTACCGAGCTTTGTGTTGCCATCTTCGCAATTGGGGTACAACCCTTTTTTGTGATCCTCTGACATGCGATCGAACTTCAGCTTCTCCTTTTGACTTTCGCATTGTGTCCTTGCATCGACAATGACCCGGTGGAGATCATCATTTGGTTCCTCTTGATCTTCAACAGCTTCACCCGTTGCAGCATCATTGGGCACATCGTCTGGTTCCTCTTGATCTTCACCAGCTCCCCCCCATTGCAGCATCACCGTATTCAGGGGGCACATAGTTGTCATCGTACTCTTCTTCTTCGCCGTCTTCCATCATAACCCCTATTTCTCCGTGCCTCGTCTAAACATTATAGTGTGGCATGAAACCCTTGTAAAGCAGGTGGGAGCGAAGGATTTTCCGGTTAGAGTAAGACATCGTATTCACACATTTAGTGCATGGACAACACATAAAACCATTCTGCTTGTTTGCCTCAGCCGCATTTAGAAACTCATGCACGCCCTTAATGTACTCGGAGGTGTGTCTGTCACCGTACATCCATTGCCGGTTCATCTGCGTGCATTATATATAATTAAGTGTGTCAAAAACCATTACAGAACATCATAAATAGATAATTAAGTGACTAAATGGGTAAAAGTTCATCATCACATTAAAACCAAAGTACATACATATATAGTTCTCATCTAACAACATATAGCTCTCCATACACATCGAAACTATGTAAAACATTTCAATGCGAAAACAAATGCGATCATAATCGCAACCAAGGTAACAATTGATTCAACGACATAATGATACCAAGCCTCGGTATGAATGGCATATTTTCTAATCTTTTTAATCTTCAACCGCATTGCATCCATATTGATCTTGTGATCATCGACGACATCCGCAACATGCAACTCCAATATCATCTTCTCGTCCGCAATTTTTTTTATTTTTTCCTTCAAGAATTTGTTTTCTTCTTCAACTAAATTTAACCTCTCGACAGTAGGGTCCATCTTGATCTTGTAATCATCGATGACTTCCGCAACATGCAACTCCAATTCTATCTTCTCCTCCTCCATTTTTTCCAATTTTTTCTTTAAGGAAATGTTTTCCTCTTCAACTAAATTTAACCTCTCCACAAGAGGGTCGGTTGGAATTTCCGGTTCAACTACCTCCTAGACATAATAAAACATCTATGCATGTCAGGTTGGTCGGCATAACTATCATAAACACTAAAACAAATAGTTATAAATTAAAGATAATATACCACATCCGAATCGTAGACAGGACGAGGGCCCACGTGGGCGGATATCAAAACCATCGCACTATATAATAACAAGCAATAATAAACGTAAGAAAATTAGACAAATATCTATCTAAAGCAATAATAACAAGCAATAATAAAAGTAAGAAAAGCATGGACATAACAAGAGGCTCACCACGGTGGTGCCGGTGACGAGATCGGCGGGGGCGATCGACGGCGGCGAATACGGGGACGGGACGTGACAGACCGCTAAACCTAGACAAATCTCGGAGAAAATAGAGCTTCGAGAGGAGAAAACCTTAACTAGTGTGGCTTGGGCATTCCACCGAACACGTTGTGTGCATAGGAGGTGAGCTAGAGCACCACTAACCCCTCTCCCCCTCGGCCAGAAAAAAAAACAGAACAGTGAGCTCTGCTCTTGAGTGAGGGGTTATATATAGGCACCTCATTGGTCCCGGTTGGTGCTACGAACCGGTGCTAAAGGGGTGCCTTTGGTCCCGGTTCATATCACCAACCGGGACCAATGGTGGCGGGCCAAGAGCAAGAGCCATTGGTCCCGGTTTGTCGCTCCAACCGGGACCAAAAGGTCCAGACGAACCGGGACCAATGGCCCACGTGGCCCGGCCGGCCCCCTGGGCTCACGAACCGGGTCCAGTGCCCCCATTGGACCCGGTTCTAGATTGAACCAGGGCTAATGGGCTGGACAGGCCTGGACCAATGCCCTGTTTTCTACTAGTGTTGGTTGAGCCTCCTAGTGAGCTCATCCCTCTCTTATTAAGTGATGTAACATTGGTTGAATTGTAAACAAAGAGAGGGATATGATTTTGTTTAAAGATAGTTCCTCGTACCGATTCGGTCATTAGCAGAAAATGCCGCTTCATCTATGACATGTTTTTCTTGTTTTTGACTTGAGATGCGGCGAACACTTTGAAGTGACTTTTGAATTTTAAGATAAAGTATTTCTCATTTCTTTCTCGCAGAAAAGGTAGATGAATTTTCTTTGTTGTGATCCACTTGGGGATTTTCACAAGCCAAAGGGGAACGATTTTTACACCATTATGGATTCCACACAAGTGAATTGATTTTGATTTTTTTTTGTGGGGGCATAAAAGGTAGACAAATCCACAGCCGAAGTTTTTTCTTTTTTGAGTAGATTTTCCCAGAGGATTCTTTTTTGAGTAAAAAATTTTTAGGGGCCTTTTTTTAGGAAATGACAGAGTCCACAACACCGCGTGGGCTTTAAGTGTCTATCCAGCCCAAGAGACACAGCGTCGGGGCTCCCGATCGGATATTTTCATCCGGCATCCCGCGTCAGTTTCACTTTCAACACCCCCGGACCCGCAGTGTACTACTGGCACCCCACTTCAGTTTCAGTTTCACCACCGCGCACATCGCCAGATCCAGCATCGGCGACGAGAGGGCGAGATGCCGGCCAGCAGCCACCCGTCGTCGCCGGCGTCCCCGCTGGAAAACGGCAACCTGCTACGCGAGATCCTGCTCCGCCTTCCCCCGGATCCCTCCTCGCTCCCGCGCGCATCCCTCGCTTGCACGCGCTGGCGCGACCACGTCGCCGATCCGGAATTCCGCCGCCGCTTCCGCCTCCACCACCGCCGCAACCGTCCCCTTCTCGGCTTCTTCGACGGGTGCGGAAGCCTGGACTTCCTGCCGACTCTGGACGCCCCCGACCGCGTCGCTCCCGAGCGCTTATCGCTGCAGCTCGACGAGGGCGACGGCGTTTGCAGGCCGCTCGGAAGCCGCCACGGTCTGATGCTAATCATAGTCCCGAAGCGTCTCCAAGTACTGGTGTGGGACCCCTTCACCGGCGACCAGCACCGCCTCGATGTTCCCCCGGGGCTCACGACTAATGGTTGGGATGAGCGCCTGATCAACGGGGCGGTGCTTCGCGGTGCCGCCGGGGACGCCGAGCACTTCCAGGTGGTCTTGGTGGCGGCAGACGGCGGGGTAGAAAACCGACGAGCAGTGGCCTGCGTCTACTCGTCGGGGACCGGCGCATGGGGAGGGTTCATCACAACACCCCTTCCAAACGATGGTCATGCGAGCAGTTTATTTATGAAGTTTTCCACCAGCGTTTACATGGATCATGCTCTGTTGGCCGGACATTCCCTTTACTGGCAGCTCATTGGGAATTTCCAAGGAATTCTCCAGTTTGATTTGGAGGAGCAGAGGCTGGCTGTAATGCCGGTGCCGGTGTCTATCTATAGCAAGGGCAACTGCTTCAAGCTTATGCGGGCCGAGGATGGTGGTGGGATAGGATTCCTGTTATTGTCGAATTCAAACTACATTGCCCAATTATGGAGGAGGAACACCGATGCCGATGGTTTTGCCTCATGGGTGATCCGAAGATCTATCGAACTCAATAAGGTACTTTCGCTCCGTTCAGACAAGGAGGAGAGGATGAGGATAGTAGGGTTTGCCGAGGACAACAACGTGGTGCTCGTGGATATGCTCAGTGGATTCTTTATGATCCAACTCGACTCACTGCAGTTCAAGAAGCTTGCGAGACCCAAGGCGGCGGTGTCCTGTTGTCATGCGTTTGAAAGCGTCTACGCTGCTGGTACGTCATATCTTGCTTCACACCATACGCATATATAAGTATAAAAACAAGAAAGTAAGTTTTTGGTAATTATGACATGATAAGTAGTACGCACTCCTTCCGTATTCGAATTCGAAAGGAAGCGTGGGAAAAACCCCGCCCACTTTGTGGGGAAAGAAGGGCACATGAGGGTTATTAATGTTGTATGAACGAAACTAGCCCCACTTATACTGTTCCCCATTTTGAAACCAGTTCGTACTAAATCCCCTCCCGTACAAACCCATCGTCCCTTTGTCTTCCTCCTACACACGTGTCACGCGATCCGCGTGTGAGAAACGGAGGCCCACTTTCCCTTCTTAATCGTCGCCGTCAGGATTAAATGTGAAATAAAAATCCATACAATAAAACAATGGATTTTTGTTGGTTGTGTCTAACAGTGGTATCTAATTTACTTTACCTTTTGTTGCCAGATGGTGGGCTCATTATTTCTGTGATTTTTGTGGTTCTAGCTAGACCAAGCAAACTGTATTTATCACTTTATTATATGAAATATCCATACAATAAAACAAGTCAAAGCTCTAAGTTCTGCTAGCGCGGCCCTTTTACAGTTTTGCTTTAGTTTTCTCTTCTTCTCTCTTCGGTTTTGTTTCCTTTTTGCATTTTCCTTTTGTTTTTCTGAGTTTCAGCCTTTTTTCATTTTTGCGTCATCTTAACATTTCATTCTAATGCACAACGACGCACATTTGGGTGAGCGTTCGAGGTAAAAAACAATGGATACCTACTTTTGCCTGCTAGTCAAGTCAGTATGTTTGACTGCGACAGTTGCCGAATTGTTTTGTTGTTCTGAAACCAGTCAAAAATAGCACATTTACGAGTACTTAGGCTGAAGGAGAAACGACTCAGACTTTTTTGGTAGGTACAATTCAAATCGAGATTTTTGTTCTTCCTGCAGAAGAGGAGAAGTGCCATCCGTAGGAGAGTCCTGTTTTTCTTTTCTTTGTGTCTGAGTCTGTTTCGTGCCGCGAGACACACCTGTCCTGATCACATTTTTTAAGTTTGATGAGTCCTACTTGGTTGCTAAAGGATCTAGGTGATTGATAGCTGGATTGCCTTTTTTTTTGTTCGATGAGTCTTAATTGGGTGTTGAAGGATATAGTTCAGTAGAAAAGCAGAAAATGCCACAATGGTTGTGTGGCACCGAATCCTTTGCTTCTTACTTTCCTTGCAGGGTAACAGAGAGTTGCTAGTGTCAAGATTGATCTAAACAATCTAGGGGTCAGCTTCGGTTTCTTTCTTCTTGCTTGATCCAATGTGTCTGTTGCCACTATAGTTGAGCACTGCAAATGATTGGGCGCCAACACTCTCGCATTAGCTCCTCACTAGTTTCTGCCTCATAATAACAAGAATCGTATAAGGTGGCTGCAGTTTTTTTCCTCAAGATAAGATAATATAACAGTAGGAAGTTGAAGACAACTACATGAAAACTAGCTTGAAGCAACTGAAATATCAAATAGGTAGCTCAATCTGGACACTGGAAGCTGAAAGCTAGTTCTGTTCCTTCCATTCAATATTTATATCTCTGCTGATCTTGCTACTATTCTCAAATCAATATTAATAAAACTGTTTGAATTTACTAGTTAACTGTTCCTCTTATCACTTTTAGGACAGTCCATGATGCGGGTGAGTAGCAAGTCCATTTGTACCATAGAAAACTAATAGATTGAGTTTATTTCATTTTCCTGGCTAAATTAATTTGAAGATCATGTAAATAGTCCCGATCACTTTCGTTGCTAGATTTATTAGTATGATCTCTTCAGGCTAAATTTATTTGAAGATAATCTAAATCTTAATAGTCTTGATAATTTATGTTGCTAGGATATTTAATTTTTGAGAAATGTCTAACAGCTAAAATCTGCTGTTCATAGAGGGTGTAGGGGCACCCGGGTGCCGAAAATCCTATCTCTCTTTCTTTTGAACTTAAATCTGTTGGTATGATTATATTATTTCTACATATGGCGTGGAATGAGCTTAAAAGTTACGGATAATTTGTTGACCAGCTTATAGTTTGAGTGTGCATCTTCGTTCTTACGGTAGCAATAAGTTTATACTGTCTTTATTTATGTATTCCTAATGTTGTATCAAAATTGATTCCTTTTTTGAACTACAATTGTTTATCTAAATATCTGTTGATGCTTCCTCATATCTATGTGTGTTTTCATTGGAATGTCATTGGTTGTTCTACCTCTTATGCTTCCAGAAACACGCATTGGTGGTGGACATGATGGAGCTGATCTTTTGCACAATACATAAGATGATTGTCCGGGTAGGTGTGCTATGTGATGTACCGGTTGAGCAGGTAAACTTATCTTGCATTATGTTGAGCTATCTGTACTATTCTTAAAAGAAAAATTTCTGTGATTTTTATTGTCATTTCTCAAGTACCAAATTGCAAGAAAGGACTCTTTTAAGATTTTCTCTGCAACTCATTGCTTAGCTGTTCCCACTTGGCCATCTTCTATCATGCTTTGGTGCCTGTTGGTGTTAAATATTTAATCTTTTGCGCAAACTCTGCTTTCTCATTTGTTCCTCATCAGCTCTTCATTCTATTCCTGACTTCCAACTTCTTGCTGGTACTGGGTGGGCCCTTTTCCCTCTAGCCCCTCCAGTATTGGTGACTTAGGACCGTTCCTCATTCCTTATGTGTGCATATGATAGTGCCTGCTCAGACTGTTCATCACGTGAACTGTTATTCGCCAAACTTGCATATATATGTAACTGTCCGTTAGCCACTAATATAATCTGGCTGGTCAACCTATAGGTAGTATATATGCTTTGCGTTGAGTATAATATCTTCAATTTTTTTGCCATCGTTGATGTTTACTTCATACTATGAAGCACATGGTCAAAATGGCATGACTAGATTGACTGTAAAAGACTTACTTTATCACTAATGCCAGTTTTATTTTTTTTATTTTACTGGCATATTATCACTAAAGTAGTGGTGCAAAAATATTTTTGATGGCGTGAAGAGTAAAAAAATAACAATCCTTTTGGACCGAAGGAAGTCTCAGTTATAGTATGCATGATCTCAGTTATATGTACACTAAGAATTTGATGAAAATCAATTTGTTAGTCACTAGCTAGTTGTACATCCCTAAAAAGTATGCCTTAGAGATAGAACCTGCTATCCTACTCCACGAGCTTCTACACGCCAGATGTACTGGTACTATGCTACATATTGCCTTTCGTTGTTCTCTATTTCACGTGTCGATTTTGTTAACGGTGTGATGGTTTGACACTGGATCTTATGGCACAATTTCCACAATTGTGAAGCCATTCTGGTTAAGTCATAGAAGAATTAGGAGAATAATCCTAACAACCTTTCATGAATGAGTAGTGCAAGGTTTTATGTTTACTGATGATAGTACTTTCTCCACAGGTATCTACAATTACATTCTGGTGTCTCAGATGCAAAAATGGGTTGTCAAGTGTAGTTTCTTCAATTTGTATGCTCGATCGAACCCAGCATGAACCCAGCTCTTAACTCTGAAGTGAACATATGATTAATTATCTTCCATGTTGTATCAGCAAGGAGGGATATGAACGTCGGATTTCATGTATGTGTGTGCGTGTTGAATTTCTAACTGGTTTCGAGCTCAGTGTTTGGTGTCTTAATTTGTTAGTTGTAACTGATGAATGTTGAATCCCATCAGTGTGACCTGGGAGTTGGAAGATGCTCCTTCCTGTATGTTGGAATTAATGCAACAGCATTCTTTGTGATGTGTTTCTACCGAGATTGATATGACTTGCTTGTTTCATTTCTACTGAGATCGATTATCTTTCGGCTTGCAGATTTTATACTAGGAATAGGATTTAGCAAGCTGTGAGTCGCAGCCTGCTAATTCGTATCTAGCAAACAGTGTATAGGACATTAGTTCAAGTGCCTGTTCTGTTTCTTAGTGCTCCAAGGTTATTTATTCTCTACTGACATTAGCTACAACTTTGATGCAACTTACCGCATTATCCGGAGCTCTATTTTCTCCATGCTGGAGGCCACCGATGCCTACCTCATCGGCCACTTCCAGGACAACCAGCTTGCTCGCCGCATCCTAGTGTTGCTTCCTGGTTCCTAGTGTCTGATCTGGAGGTGTAGACTAGAGGTGTGTTAGTTTCTTCTTATTAGCCTGTGCTAGTAAAGTCCTCTTTTGTTACTATCTTGTTATGATCATCAACGGGAAGTTACCCTACAAATTGAAATAACTGAAGCATATGGACGTTTTTTTAAAGGAGGCAAAAATTTGCATCATATATTAATTAAGAGAGGAATAGAGAGTTATTAGAATGGCCACACATGGCCAAACTCGGAAAAAGGATTACTCTCCCGCTATTAGGTGCCGCAACTTTTTTGCACCTGCAGTCACCCAAAGGCGAGCCTCCCCCTTGATGGAGTTAAGTAAGGTCATAGGCGGAGCGCTCTTGTTGCGAAAGACCCTAGCATTTCTTTCAATCCAAAAGGTACAACTTACAAGCATTGTGAGGGACGCCATGGCCTTCCTATTCACGATTGAGGAGCACGACCATTTTGTCCACCACTCCTTGACTGAGGTCTCTAGATGCCAATCGTCGGTGTTGATGTTCTCAAGAAGTAGCCAATCTGTCGCCAAGTTCCAGAGACGCTTGGTGCATCAACATTTGAAGAAGAGGTGCGCCCCGGAATCTTGCTCCTACTTGCAAAGAGGACAAAGACTGCAATTTTGGCTACCCTCTCTTGGCCAATCTATTGGCCATCCAAAGTCTATCTTCAGTGGCCAACCAAGCGAAGAACATGACCTTCCGATGGGGGCAAGTTTTACAGGCCGCTTGTTCTAAGGGGGAGTCGAAAGATCCCAAGAATTGTACCTTACATGCGGAGGACGCGGAATATTGACCATCACTTGTGTGCTTCCAAATAATTTCGTCTTCAGTGTTGTCATCAAGCTGAAATCATGGATAGTTATCCAAAGAGTCACTAATTAATGGATGTGCTCGAAAGTGAAGTTGGCCATCAATTTGATCTGAGAAACCCAAGCATGCTTGAAAAGCGCATCTTTAATCTTCCAGTTCTTCCTCGATGAAGCCTCAAAGATGAGAGGGGCAATCTCCTTGGGCTTACGGTTATTAATCCATGGTGCGTACCAAAATGGCGTCTTCGCATCATCCCCGGTGGTAATGGTGGACAGGTTGAACCGTTGAAGCATACGACGTGAAAACCACATGTTAATTAGATTCTAATCAATTGCTAAATAAGTCTTTGGCAATAATCCTTAAGCCCAGTTTAAAGCATGTGAACTTAATTCACTACATGTCTTGTCTTTAACAAATTCTACTGTAACCCCACTAACAAATTTCAAATTGCTCGTATTCTGTTGGAAAACTTGGCTTTCAAATGACAGAATGTAGTGAGAACTCCATGGTATAGAAGATGTGTTCTACAGGTAATTTGTTCATAGGAGTTAATACCGGATTACTAGAGTTCACTTTTGTCCTGGCGATTGCCATCGCAGCGGTAGTCGGTTTCTTCACAGACGATACTCTACCGGGCTGAGCACCCCCGCTTCTCCTGCTCACTTTGGTTACTCCACGACGCCTGCTAAGTCTACATCCCGGGAAACCACCCTTGTAATCTTCTAAAAACTCTCTGTCAGTGAAATTATACGCTGCTAAGCGTATTTGCGAAAAGAAGATACTCAAACGAAATATGTAGGGGTGAATCTTATTGGCGGATGACTCAGTGACCAGAGTACATATGGCAGCCATAAAATGCTTCTTGAGAACAGGATTTTCACATGATTTGCTTTAGAGAAAGAATTCATGTGATAATCAGTGCGTGGTGTGGTCAGACGACAAATCCCTAGTCTTTACGAACAAATAATACTACCAGATGTACGCACTGATAAACTCATGCTGAAAAGGGAAAATGTGATCTTACGTTGAAAAGGGGAAAACTGATAATCCATCTCATAGAACAGAGGGCAGCTGATCAACAAAATTTATGTGGTTTACATGCATCACATGCGAGGGCGGAGTTGCACGGAGTTGCTAGGATACTCGTTGGGGTGGTGAGGGCGGAATTTATTCCAGATTTTGTACCATGGTCATATGATGGTCTGAGCTATGACTTGGAGGTTATGGTCGAGGAGACTCCACTTGCAGATGGTAGCGCTGGGGACATGGAAGTTGACACAACCAAGGATGGTGACGGAGACGGGAATGGTTACCAGGGAATGGACGGAAATCCCAAGGACATGTCTAGGAAGCAGGCGTCGACTGGTATATCAACGCAGTCGACTGAGTCGGGGACAGACAAGGGGTCGGCCTCCTTGTCCACTCCGGCGGCCTCTCTCAGGTTTGGTTCGTTCCAGGTGGCATCCGCGCCTAGTCGCTTGTGGGGCGATCACGTGGAGATGGAGGATTCTGATGCTGGATTTCCTTTGGAGGTGGTTCAGGATCATCACAGACAGAGGGTGGTTGAGGATATACCGCATCTACCACCGCAGGAGAGGCGAGTCACTCCTGAGCTGACAGTCACCCCTCCTTCTCAGCTGGAGGGCGCCCGGGTTTCTGTGACTCCTCAGTCACCTCTTGCGACTGGCTCGATGCAGATGGCGTCCACGCTGGTCTGTGATGTGGATCAAATTGATACTGGTTCTAGCGCCTTGGTTGATGCTTCACCGACGGTCCAGTCCGAGGTGCCGCCCATCGCTTGTGACTCGGTCAGGCATACAACAGGCGGCCACAGCCCGACATGAGTCATTCTGGAGGATGTGATCACTTTTGGAGGTATTCCGGATCATTTGTCTGGTGGTACGCGCTTTAGCCACCGGATACAGGACCAGCCGGATGCAGATGACATATAGATGGGGCGGGCCATGAGGGCCGCCAAGCTCCGAGACATCGAAACTCATACAGGTATGCCAGTTAATACAAGTTGCTCAATTCTTCACTTTTCGGAACACGATATTATTGATAAAGCCAACAACTTAGGGATTTCTCTTGGTAGTAATGACAAGGAAACCGCAAAATCAATTAATGACTTACTAGACCTAGAGACTGATAGAGCTATAGATTTAATACGACATCTAGCAGCGGTAAAACCTATGAATGAGACAGATATCAATGACCTTGGAGTAAATGGGCTTCAAAGTCTCTGTGAGTATTTACATCCCACGGAGGGCTTGGACGCCGAGGAGGAGGATATGGTTACAGAGGGGATGTGGCCCCTTTGCAGCCGGAGGCCACTTCTGTCACCGATGTTCAACATGTTGAGGACAATAAGGATAAACCAAAAAAAACTTGGAAGAGGAAGGTTTATCCTACATCAGCGGTACGTAGGAGTGCAAGAGTCAAACGAAAGAAAATATTCCATGATGAATTATGAAAGGGATATTCTGGAATAGCAGAGATCTAGCGGACTTGGCTAAAAGGAGATTCCTTAGAGATACATCAGTAGAACAGAAATTAGATTTTATGGCTTTAATGGAGACGGGTAGAAATAATTTCACTCCTCAGTTTCTCAACACCATTTCTGGGGGGGGGGGG